>VZTD01003312.1:3805972-4033724 GCA_013397725.1 Rhagologus leucostigma | reverse complement strand
GGGGGGGTGTTTAAAAAAGAAAGCCTCGAGATTGGTAATTTTCTTTTTGGTGGACTGCGCAATAGGTATGGTAATTTTAAAAGAGGGTGATTTATATGAGCTTCAGTAAATGCTGCATATTGTATTTCAAAGAGTTTCCTGTCGTGACCTCATAAAAAGAGGAGGAGGCTTGTATGTGTTGCAGTGCCTAGTATATGTCGATTTTGTTGCATCGTTGGGCAGCAGCGCTGTAAGAAGGAATGTCAGCTTTTACATAACGCTCTTTTTGCTTTTGACTCTGTGAGGGGCTGTAAGGGTCCATCTTTGTGATCACAGATGGAGTGGAATGGCTTGAAAATGGTAAGTGAACGGGGAGAGCCTGCTCGTGGGGTTTTGTCTCGTTTCTCGTGTGCCTCGCAAATTTCTTTTGTTCAGGGCGGCGGATCGTGAGTCATAAAATAAAATTAGAGAGCCTTGTTTGTATTTTTTTTTTCGGTGGGATATGTCTGCCTGTGTGTGTGCATATGTATCTGTACATCCATTTACCGTCTCTAGCAGCGATGGCACTTCACAGCGTTTCCATTGAACGTTGCGTTTCAGTTGAGCGCGGATGGTCTCTGCTGACAGTCACGGTGTCATGGTACCGCGTGTGCCTGGCGGAGCGGGCGGCCGATGATGCCTTTTAATCTCCGTTCCTATTACACCAGCCTTAAATACAAACCTAATAATCGCCTCTAAAAATCCAGGTATCGCGTTTCCCATGGAGCCGGTGCTGTCGAGGATGGATGGGTGGATGGATGGGTGGATGGATGGATGGAAGGAAGGGTGTGTTTTTTTTGTGTCGGGGTGGGGGCTGGGGTTGGTGGGGGGGGAGCCGTGTTGTTTTGTGCTTTTTTAAATGCCGGGAGAAGTCAAAGCCATTTATGTGAAAAATAGTATTTCTATTTTTAGCCCATATTCTCCTGGCGGAGGAGCCCGGACGTGCTCGTCTCGTCCCCTCTTTTGTGCTTTTCCTTACAGATTGTGCAAAATGGCATGATCAGAAACACAACTGCGGGCACCGGGGCTATGCCGAGCGGGGCGACCCGGGTGGGGGCTGGGGCCGCCCGCACAATACCCGGCCCTCCTGCCAGCCCCGGGATGGGGGGGCGCCGGGGACCCCCCCCTTCCCCCTAATTTAACGTTTTGCAGACTTTTGCCGCGGATATTTATTATAACCGGGGAAACAAAGCGACGGTCTTTTCCCATTCTTACAGGATTGTCTTTGTCTAGCTGCTTGTTTTGATGGGTGTAAAACAAATAAGATTAGACTGAGCAGCCGAACTGAAAGCGATAGCTGGGAGGAAAAGCCAATGAAAGGTTGCCGGGGAAACGAGCATAGGGGAAGCTGAGTGGGGGAGCAGGTGGCAATCATGTGGGAATACTGCAAACAGTGTAAAAAAAAAAAATCTTAAAAAAAAAAAAGCAGGGGCTACCTCGATTATCTCTGCTGTTCTTTGTGGCAGTCACAACTTTAATTATTCTTTATAAATAGGTGTTAATTACATTTCTGGCTCAGGCTTACAGTGATTTCTAGAAATCTGGTTTTAAGCATCTGTTCTTTCTCCTTTGCAAAAGAGGGTTATCTTTTTTTTTCCTTCCCCCTCCCTGCTGTGAAATTGTACGTGCAAAAAATTGCAAGGAATCCTGTGAGGCAGTATAAAAAAAAATGTAAATTATATTGAATGAAGTTGACAGAGGTATAATAGTGAACTCCCACAGCTGATAGCTTCTGCAAATCATTTCTTAGAATTTTCCAGCAAATGTCCCTATGAGAACAGTAGGTAGAATGAATTTACCCTAAGCAGTGATTTTGTGTTAAGTGATATTGGTATTTTTACGAAATCAGATGGTTATATGGCAGAATAATCAGTTCAGGGGAGTTCACCATATTTTAGGGTATAGGTGCTGAGCAGAATTTACGAAAATACTGAAATTATTCTTCTTGCTGTCTCCGGCCCCACCTTTAGCCACAGTCTATTCTGTATCTGCTGGAGCAATATCCACTTCCAGTGTCGGGCTCCTTGTGGCAACTCTACTTTTTAAACCACAGCTGAATATTTTGTTAATTGCGATGTCTCTTAATTGTAGTGGCAAACAATAATGGGAAATAGCTGGTGGTGCTAGAAGTGTTAAAAAAGTGTAGTAGACTAGTAAGTGATAGACAGTAGCGTAAAAGATACAAAAATGTGGTTGCCCAGAAAATGCTCATCTATCACACATCAGGAGGCATGAGAAGCAAAGCAAGAATATAGAACACGCCTTTCTTTCTGTCTTTGGATTTGCAGATATTTTTACTTTATTCCTTTCTCTGGTGCAGGGTTGCTTTGAATGTGAATTCAAGCAGGAATGGTAGTGCTTAGTTTAAATATGGATAAAAAAATTAAATCCCCCTTTTAATTTGCTTTGTTTTAAGTATTGCTTCTGCTGCAGCCCTTTCAGTGAAAAAGTGATTGAATGGCCCTCTGAAAACTGCACTGCTTTACAATGTAGAGGGGAGGAAAAAAAATCTTGAGGGGGTGTGTGCGTGTGTAAAATTCCGTATTTTAGTCTGTGCATGTGCAGAGATGCATTCTGACATGCATTGTAGTTGTACGTGAGAGTAAAATAATTTTTCTTCTGTCCAAAACAGTGATACTGTGTTCTAAATCGGTTAACTTAGTCATGACAATAAATAAGGGTGCCTTTTATTATACACAGCTGCATTGTTTGTTTTAAGAGTCATCAGCTAGTAGTTACATTTTCATTTTCTGTTCAATTTGGTGTTTCTACAAAGATTTAAAAATAATGTAATCCTTGTTTTATGGTGCACGTGTTCCTGCCCTGATCTTCCTCTTTTCTTTGTTTTAAGATTATATTAATGAATACAGTCTGCATGTACATAGTGACATTTTCTTTCTGCATGTAAAAGATTGCATTGTAAACCTTCTTAAAGAAAAATAGCTATTAAGTTAGTGAAATAGAATTAAGATTGCTACTAATGCTAAGAGATGAAAATGTAAAACCTCTTTCTGTTGAGACAAAGATACGGAAAATGTAGTTGTCCTTAGACATGACATTTTTCTTTTTTTAAAAACTGTTGTCTTGGTGTACTAGTCAGAAAGGAGGAAATCTTACAATTGGATATTGATGCAATGTGAATACCAGCCATCAGTTTAAAATCCTGTCCCCCTGTACTCTGCTAATCAAGTTCCCATGTTAGATACAGGGATGCCTCTCCACTGGTGACTGGCTTGGTTGCCTCCTTTGCTTTCTTCCTCTTTATTAATTTTACCTTTTTGAGCTCTCTCAAAGTGAGCCCGAGCTGTTGTGACAAAGGATGGTTACAATGAGCTGAAAGGGGTATACTTAAAAATCCCATTTGAATGGGTTTGAAATAGTCTTCATCATCTTTATTTGGTCCTGTTAAATATTGTGACTCTATTGAAAGAAAATCCAGTTGTATTAATCTTACATATATTTAATGGATTAATTTTTTTAAAATAATATCTTCTAAGTTACAGGGAATTTTTTTCCTCAACCTTCCTACTTGGTATGCTGGGAGTGTACTAATTAAATGCAGGTTATTTTCTGTGAGTAATTGTCATACTGTTGGTACATAACCTAGAGCCACTGCACACCCTGGGGTTTTTCAAAAGAAATAAGGTATGATTGCATCCCGTATTCTGGCAGGGGAATTTGGTGTCTTCTTTGGGAACTTGGACTTTGAGAATAATTTCAGCAAACAGCCCAGGCAAGAAATGGGCACTGGCAGAGAAATATTATGGTGAGAAGGAAAGAGATGCAGATAACTTGACAAATCCACTTGTCTGTTTTGGCAATCTGTGTCCACTGGGCACCTCATTTACATGCCTGGACACATTAAAATGTACATTTGTTTGTCTGTGGGACAGCTAACTGGATACACTCCGATGCACTGGCAAATACTGCAATGCAGTATTTTTTCAATGTCATTGGGGTTTTGGGGGAGAAGTGGGCACAAACAGTTTTCTTGCAAGTGAGGTGATGTTAAAAAGCATGGTACTCTGTAATGGATAGGCCAGATTTTGTAAAATTCACTAACCTGTGATGGAAAGTCACCCCTCCCCCTTGCACTCTTCTCCTTCTCTTGCTCTTTTTCTTTCTGTGTAAGATGAAGAGATGGGTACACACGTATTTGTGTGTGTGTGTTCACGCGTATGTATCTTCCTTTCCCTTTTGAATGGGAGTTAAGGAAAATGCTGGGATTTGGATGAGGAGGAAAAGGGCGTTTGTGTAATGTACTGCTTCCCAATCGTTTCTGTAAATGTCCAGTTACCAGCAGTGTAGGACTTAGAGAAACTTTAAAAGAAGGCACGTTTTTAATTTTCTAAGGAACTTTGTGAAGAGGAGGGCAGTGTTCCGATTCAACAAGTATGATAGATTTAATCCTAATAAAACATGTTTAAAGGGTACCTCGCCTTAGCCTTTGGGTACATTTAACCATTTGAGATAATGTAAAGGGAAGATGTTGGAGAAACAGATACTTAGAGACTGCTTGCTTGCTTCTTCCCCTCAAATGATCAGTCTTTACTTTTTTAAATACTAGAATATTTTAGGTGCAGGGGGCTTTTGTAGGTCACTAGCTTTACAGCAAGAAGAAGAAAGAAGGGAGAAAAGGTCTCACTGTGTCAGAGGCAGTAATTGTATAAAATTAGCCATCTAGAAAAGGCAGGAAAGGCTTGGAGGAAAGGAGGAGGCACTAATATGTGAAACAGCACTGTGCTAGTTGGGGAGATAATGAGTGATAAATTTGAACTGGTGCAGTGGTGTGATGCCCATTAATTTCTCAGAACCTTGACTTTGCAGGTTTGTTACTCTGTTGTTCACACCTTTAATTATAACTAGTTTTGGATGATAGCTTGGGGCACTGAAGATGAGACCTTTTGTTTGTTGTTTACTCATTTAAATATTCAGAGTTTGCAATAGCATTGGAACATTAGTGCTAGAAATTAAATACTCTCAGATGAGATTATAATAAGAATGCAGTTAATTCTTGGAACTGCCTAACATTGTCTTATTTGTAGCCTTTACATTGCTTGCATGAATTCATTAAGAATTAGCTCAGCAGTGTTAAGTTGAGCTTTATTTTCTGTAGTGAAAATCTGTGTTCCCTAATGGAGCTCCTGATGCATTACTGCTTCTTTAGAGCCCCAAAAAGTAGGGAGGAAGCGGAGAGCCCATCTTACCTATTGTTCTACCCTTGACAGTGTCTTACAGGAGGACTTGCACCTCAATGGCTAAGAAAATCTGTACAAGTCAGGAAATGCTGAGAACCAGTTTGGAATCATTAATTAAATGGGGAGAAAAGACAGACTATTTAGAAAAAGAATTAGCTAAAACAAAGGATAGCTAAACCTTTGTGTGTCCTCTCTGGAAATGAGATGTAGTTTCACAGTAAGATACAGACCTGGCTTTGACAATATTTAGAGGCGTGATGTATATAAAATGCTGTAGTACGCCTTTGTTGCTAAGGCACGCGCAGTTGCGTCAGCAGTGCTGTTGTGATGGGAAATTATTTGTCCTTGAACTCTGGGGGGAAAAAGCTTTCATTTATTTTATTCTTTTAAAATTAAACTTCTCTAATTGCTATAAAATTCCGTATACGTTGCTGCTGGTAGTTTTCCCAGGCCGGAGACGTGCGCCAGCATTTTTTGGAGTCAAGGCGGTGGCATTTGGTGGCTTTGGAGCATTCGGAACCCTTGGAGGTGAAGGCGGTGCGATAACGTGTGTTTGTTTCAAAGCAGACGCCAGTGACTATGGGAGGTGGCTCTCGCTTGCAGTGCTTCGAGAAGGTTCCACGCGTAACGCGTCTGTGCCCACGTAAGTGATGTTGGCGTTGGCAGAGGGCAGCAATGCCACTGGAGCCTTTGCAGTAGCGCGAGTCCTTCAGATCCAGCCGCTCTGCCGTGCGCCCGGCGGTGTTCACCAAGCCGTGGAAGGAAAACCAAACCGCTTCCCCAGGGTTTCGCTTCCTGAGGGACGTTTGGGGAGAAGGTCCCACGTGATCTCCATGTAGAGGCCACAAAAGGTTGCTGCTGGAGCAGGTAACTGTGCCCTGCTCCTACCTGTTGGCCTGTAATTGCATGCACTCCCCTTTGGAGAGGCTGAGTGGTTTCCTGAGCACTGCCAAGTATTTTCTCCCAGGTTGAGTGCTGTTGAAAAGCCTTTGTAGGAACAGGAGGGATGAAGGACGCGTGTCCTTCTTGCTTTTCGTCCTTTTAAGAATCTCTTCATGCTTGCGTTCTGGAAAACCAGCAAAGACAGCAATTTACTCACAATTCATAATTTAAGGTAGAACTGCCTCCTCTTGTAATGTTATGTCTAATTGCCCAGCAAGGACGTGTGATTTCAGATCCTGACTGCTCCTGCTGGTCAGGACCGTTGCCAGAAGTCCATGTTTCCTTACTGCTCTTAACAGCAAAACTGATATTTGTGAGTTTGAGAATTATTGTTGCTAGACTGAACTTCATTGGAAGGTTTGACATTGAGGATTTTTTTGTTTAATACATAGATTAATTAAGACTCTTGATTTCTATGATGTGCCTGGTGTGTGTGGAAGTCAACCTGTTTTTAGTAGTTCTGGTTAGAGAGGGTCGTAAAACCTGCACGGGCAAGATACTAACAAACCTTTTTAATGAGTTGAATGCTAATCTGGAGGGGAGGCCAGGCCTTTTCTCAGTCTCCTTCAGTTGATAAGTAGACTCCCATAGTCAGCAGCAGTTTAATGTTAGATAATATGAAATTAATGACTCAATGGCATGAAATAACCCATATTTAAGTCACTACACTGTGGTGGAGTGTTAATGCATTCTGCTTTGGAGATCAGAGGTATTTGGGGTATTTGGTTTTCTGCCTGCTTAAAGGGTTTATAAATGTGACTGTTAATTTCCGTACTTGTGTTAATCTTCCGTTGGTCCTTCTTGATATTTGAATGGTGGTCAGTGACTTTTTGCTTTACTATATGCAGAAGAACTTGTGGGCAAAGATGTTATTTCTGTAAAGCAGAAGGCACAGTCACGACTCCGTAGAAGTAATAATGTATGTAAATAAATGCTTCTTAAATAAAAATAGTTCTAATATGTCTTTGTTCCAAATGAAGTTACTGGCAGTAGATGAGTAGGGGGAAGTTGATTTTTAGCAGAAAGCATGAATGCTGGAAATTCTTCCTAATATGCCTGTGCCAGCTATGCTGTGACAATGTCGCTGTCGATTCCCTTCCTGTGAGAGCAGCTGTTCAGGGAATTAAACTCTTTGCTTGATGCAGAGGGTCCTGAAAAATTCAGTGTGCAGCTATAGTGGTGGCTGTGGCCATTTTTAGTGTGGTGGTTGATAGGAACTAACTCCATGGTCCAGCACAGTAGCATATTGTTCTTTAGACTAACTGGGCCAGGACAAAATTATCATTCTGTATTTTGTGTGCTCTGTGAGATTCCAGAGAGCACTTCAGAATTTGACATTGTGTTTGATAATTTATAGAGCACAGTTTATATTTAACTGTAGACACACTAATCCAGGGAAAAAGAGTGGTGTATTTTTAGAATCCTTTTTTTATTGTCTGTGCTTGTCATCACCCAGCTACTGAAAGAAGTGCTCGCAAATGCTCAGATTGAAATTGAGTTTAATTTCCATCATTAGTCTTTGCTAAGTGCAAAAGTGAACCTTATTTGTGTGATGTTCTTTGTGGTGATTAAGGAGCTTTGCAGACGTACGTAGCTGATGCGGCCGCTGGAGGAGCCACGTTCTCCTCCAGCATTTCAGCACCAGGCTGGACCAGGACACTTGGGCTGAGTGGCTCTGTGGCCAGGGTGCTTAGGTGGTGTTGTAGTAGTTTTAATAACGACAGTGTCATTTTTGTCACCATCTTACTTGAGGTGAAATGGATGAAAGTGGATCCAGCTCCAGGTTTAAAGCGCCTGCCCGTGGCCGCTGTGCGTTGTAAGGAAAGCGTAGGCAAGAGAGGACAGTAACTTGGTTGGTTTGACTTCTTTAATACTCAAGCATTAGTTCATGTGTGTTTAGGCTCTTAGGACATTTCTCCCTGCTGATCTCTGATAGTGGCTGTCGTATTTTCAGTTGCCTTTTGACATCTAGGTGAAATGTTTTGTGGGGGGTTTGGAGTCAGGACAGCTGTGGTGGTCTGGGTTCCCTCCTGTCCCCAAGAACCTGTACCTGAACAGGGGCTGAGCTTGGCTCCTGCTGGGTGCTTGAGCAGAATTGTGTTTTAACTAGGGGATTGTTATCCATGGGGTCTGCTGACCCTTTTAAGAGGAGTTTTGGTACATTTTTAATTTTTTTGCTGTTCAGGGTATATTTGTTTATTTACCTTTATTAAGGAAGGTGTTTGGTTTGGCCTGTGACATGCTTCTCTTCTGTAGTACGGAGATTATTGATAGAGTTTGTCTAAAATAAACCAGTAGGATCTGTTAGCCTGACGTGTGAGAGATCTGTGCTTGATATTTTGTCCTTTACTGATGAATAATATATTACTGATCTATGGTAATGGGTCTTTGAGCTTAGCATAGATGCTTTCATGCATGAGATTGTTTGAATTTAAGCATTACTGAGATATTTATCCCATGCAATACTTCAAAACTTACACTCATTTAAGCCATTTTGTAGGTAGTTATTTTGTGAGACCATCAGAGTAAACAGCTGCCTCTGCTTACTCAAAGGTAATTTCTGATTGTTTTGCTCCCAGAAATTTCTCAGGTTTACAATTTCTATTATCTGCTCACTATCTTTAAGATGGTGATGGCAGTATTATTTTCAGTAATTCATTGTAACTTAGTCTACCATAGGTATGTTACAGAAGTAAGAATATGTATGTTTCATGAGAAGGTTATTTCTACAAGCAATATTAGTGTGGTACAGAGCTGTAGACTAACAGGTGAATTGTTGGAAAGATGTAAATTTATTTTTATTAATAATCCAGTTAAGTTTTAAGAGAAATACTGTTAGCTTGCAGCAAGCAAACATTTCTAATGATGAAGATAGGACTTAGCTGAACATCATAGTTTCTATTTTCGTGTCTGTCTTGCTTAGACCTGCAAGCTGCAGTATCCATAGAGATGCTGTTGCCAGCAGTTGAGATGTACACATGTTGATTAGTGTTTCCTAATTGCATTTAGCAGTGTGTCTTCATTAAGGTCCTGTTGAGGACAGAGCCTTTAAAACATCTTGGTTGGGGCGTGTGTTTTGCTAAAGCCATCCATTCCTGCCTAATATAAGCCTGTCTTTGCGTGAAAAATATAAGGGCAACATTTTTGGAAGAGCTTATGGCTTTTCAGCTTATGGCTGAAATCCTATTGCAGTGAACGTTAATGAATCTTACATTGCTTAAGGGCTTCTAAAAATTGTAGCTTTTTGTTTCTAGAACTTCAGTAGAAATAACAGCAGTGGGGGGTTGGATGTTCCTAGGCTTCACGGAGAGCCCGCGCTGTCCTTGCTTTGCTTTGCCTTCTGGTAAGTAGATGTTTTTAGGTTTCAGTATGGCTTGTAACACAGGTTTCACTGTCTAAACTCCCAGGTTGCAAATTATTCTAGATTATTTTCTTAAGGGGAAAAAACATAAAGTGGAATTGTGACAGGTCTACAGCAGCTGAAGACTTGCAGCTGTCTGCTTCTTACATGAACATGTACGTCCCCGTGGGAATCTGTGCGTCAGTACACAGTGCTACATGCATATTCCCAAATCAGTAATAGGATTCAGTTACAGATTAGCAATATATAACTCAATAATAGAGTCAGTAAACCAAACAAGTAAGTAGTGATTAGGAAACGAAATTGAGCTAATAATAAAATTCAGAAAGTAACCAGAAATATAAAAAACTCTCTCAATTTCCTTTTCTTTCATTTCAGTGTATTTTTAGGCTGCATGTCCTTTAGACTAAGAATCTATCTTAGATGTTGATCTCGCCCATGATCTTACTGTCTAGTATGTAGGCTTTTGAGAGACCTTCTTCAGTCTTCCAGGGTTTTTCTCATGTACTTAATGCTTTTGGTGGTGTATCTTTTTCTTTTTAACACCCTGTTAACACAGATTTCAAATATGGTTTCTGTTAGTCACAGTCTCTTTTTTTTCAAGAGGGACAATGCAGTCACTGGGAGACCTCTTGCCTTTGTGGTATCTGTCTGATAAACTGCAGCCCATGGAGAAAGAGGATGTTTTCATCAAATTCTGGCTTGGAGTGTCAAAGAAAGATCTCTTTTTTGCTGAGATTTGTTTTTTTGGACTCCTTTAGCCTCTGTATACATCTTGAGGGAGTAAGTAGTAGCCTCAGTGAAAAGCCAGGAAGGGAGTAAGAAGCAATCTGGAACTATGAAATAACTCAAATAAAGCTCTTGTAAAATTTTAGGCACAAGGTTGCCTGGTATGAATTTGGCAGAAGTAGAAGTGTGATTGAAGAAGAAATAGATGTTCCTTCAGAACTGGAAGCCTGACCATGTTGCCTTTATTTCAGTTCAAAAATAGTGCAGGCCTTTGAGCAGAGGTGGCTGGTGACCCCCAGAGACGCAGGTGGGCAGGAGCCATTGATTTCTGTGTCCCAGGACAGAAGTAGGACACCTCCCTGCCACCAGCCTTTGTTGCTGCAGTCTGTGGCTTGTAGGACACAAGTTGTTGTAAGAGTTTTTAGCTCGAGCTGGTTGGGTAACCCATCTAATAGTCAGGACACATCCATTTTCCTCTCCTGGTGTTTTTGGTGATGGCTTTCTCCAAAGCTGTGTTCCAGAGGGCTGTTTGAATGCTGTGAAATCAAGGCTTTGTTTTCCCATATCTTCATGTGTGAATTGTGTTTACTGGTAGAAATTATCATAAATTCTGGTGAAACTATTCTAAATAAAGAAGGGGATAACTGGCTGTCAGTCCAAAACTCAGTTTGTCTTGATGAAAAGGATGACCCTGATCCAGGAACAGAAGGAAACTTTTAGCCCGTCACTTATTACACCAGTTTCTTCCTCACCATTTCCCAAGTGCTGTTACTGTGGTCTTTAATATGATATTGGGAGAACACTGAAGAATAGAGCCAGACACCTCTGAGATTTCTAGCAGGCATTGTTTCTCCATTGTCTTTGCAAGAGGTAAAGAAGCTGGAAATAGTTGAAAGTAAAGCTCGGTAGAAGTTCATAAAAGAACCTCACGTTTTGTGAGTTGAGGTAATACACAAAACAGAGCTATAACTATATTCTGCCTCTGGACAAACATTGTTGTCCTTACAAATGTGCCATGCTTCCCAGAAACTGCTGTGCATGGAGTGCTTGTCTATGCACCTGCTCCCCAGCCCTGTGTTTCCTCTGAGCTTTGCAGAGTGCTGAGCTGTTTGAATGATAATTGTAGTTCTCCTCCTCCGATTTCTTACCCCCAGAGTACCTGCAGGAAGAGTAAGAGATTATGTGAAGTGTGTGATATGGTGCCTTTGTTCGTATCTTTAGTGTAGTTACTGGATGTGTAGTTCCAAGAGTGTTTTCCCCTACTGCTCAACTACTAGTTATTGATGTTGAAATAGTTACGACTTATTTTGGTGTCTACTTTTTTCCCCTACTCATTCCCTTTTGTCCTTAAAATCAAATGCAAAACTGTAGAGCCCATACTTAATGGGAACAGAAGACATTTATCTGAAACTCTCAAAAAAATGCAGTTTGGTGCATCACTATACTGGTTTTCTTGTTTTTGGTAAGGTTGTTAGGAGTTGTACCTTATCATTGGGCCAGGTTTGAGGGTAGGGGTGGTGTGTTATGGGGCTGTCAAGGCTTACTGTGTAATTTCAGCAGTTTGCCTAGATACTTTCATCTGGTTTGATTTTTTTTTCACTTCTGTGACTTCTGTGAAATCTGGAATAAAAAATAACGGGTTTTGCCTTTCTGCCTTTTGTCGCTGTGCTGGGAGAGCAGCAGTCTCTGCCTTACTGCCCATTTGTGCAGCACAACTTAGTGCTGCTATGGGTTATGTCCTTCAGGTACTGATGTGATAACAAGTAATATTGCCAGTAAACTTCGCATTCATTTCACTGCGGATTAGGGACAGAATATTTTGTTTTAGCATATTCATGCAAAAGCCTATAATGGACTGGTTCAGGATAAATTTAGCTATTAAAGAAAATAATTTTCTCCTTTATTTGAACTGAGGCTTGCATCTTAAAATGAACGCGTTTGTTGTCTTCTCCATTTGTATCATGTGTGCTCTGTACAATTATTGCAGCACCCATAAATGTGAATTTGCTGAAAATGTTTGAACGCCATTTCAACCTGAGTGCAGCACACTCTGAAAGCAAGTTAAGACGGCTGTATTTGTGCCATGAGAGTCAGAGATTGCAGTTTTCTGAGCTGAGACTTTCAGCTGTATCTATATTTAAAATATTAAATATGACTTTTACTCCAAGGAAGGTAAAGATGTAGCATGTGGAAGTGCTTGTGAGTGGGGAACATGTCAAAATACGGAGGGTTAGATAATGATTTGTTTCTGGGGTACTGGATTTGCCTCCAGGCAGATAGACTAAAAAGCTTCATTTTCCTCTTTTATTTCATGTTCATGATGTATTTATTAGGTAAATAATAGCAAAGTCTAGTTGTGCAGTACATAAGCTTTAATAAAAATGTAATTGACAGTGAAATTTGACAGTTGTGTTACAGTTAAGAGAATCTGTACTGGAGCTGCACACAGCATAGTTTGCCTCTCCTGAGGTCACTTTAGAAAGAAGCCCACGTGAGGTTCAGGTGCACCTGCTTTTTGCTCTGGCTGAAGTTGTGGTTTTGAACCAAGGAAGGCTTAAAATCGCTTCATGTTCTTTTCCTTTAACGCTCCTATGGGAAAGTGGCATGATGTGTCCTGAACATTTTGTGATCCAGTGCCTCATTCTGCAAAAATGTGCTAAATCCCCATGGAGTGAGTAGCAGTGGGTACATTTTAAAGTGGGATGGGTTTGTGCAGTGGCTGAGGGACCTGGATGTGTTTGTGTGTTCCACTCCATACCCACGGACCAACCTCCTGGCTTTGGCATGGCTATTCATGGCTCAGCAGATGGCCAGGCTGTGGATGGATTGGTTAGGCAGCTCCTGTAAATGGGGTTTTTCTCACCTGCAGGAAAGTTCTGGGGGAACAGAGACTTGTACTGTGCTGACTTCCATTCAAAAGAGCAGATATGCAGAGAGTTAAAGCCTGTTTCTCATTGTAGGAGGAAAACCTTTGTGAATCTACATTTATTTTCTTTGAGAGGTTTTGTTTGTTTCTTCTTTTGTCATCGTTTTTCACGAGATGGCTGTGGGACCTCTGCCATGGCACCATTTGTTTTCACTTGTAAAAGCAAACAACTTGCAATGCTAATTAAAGAGCTTTTTTAGATAAAGTAAGAGCTTTGCATTATTTATCTAAACTCTTTTTTTTGGGAGAATGTTCTGAGTTTGTTCATTAATGAACACTTAGAAATAATATAAAATTAGACCTCATGAATTCTTCATGAGGTGTAATTTGCCATGATCATTTTTCTTGGCATTTAGGTGCTGTGAACAGTTCATTATTCATAGCTAACTTTTTTGACTTCTGAGTCCTCAAAATGGATATGTCTGCATGAATTTTCTGGGGTTTAGAATTTTTTTCAGATTTCGATTTTAGGAGAAGATTGTTTGTGGTATGTTTAAAAACACTTCTCTTTAGTGCCTATAAATAACTTCTTAAGATTCTTAATTGTGCCTTTTTTTATACATATCAAATCAGTTTCTGTTTTTTGTGGAATATGGTCAGTGGAGTATACATAATTCAGATAGCAAGAATGGATGCTGATTATATGCTGAATACAAGCTCCTTTCAGTGTACATATGTGGCAGTCTCAGTTCAACATGCAGACCTTCTTTTAGACTGCTGAGAACAAATTTTCTAAATATAAAAAATGTATATTTACATTTATTGAGCCATTGGCTATTGGTTATGCATGCAATAGGGAGATAAGGCTGTCTTAGTCTGTGGGTAGTTTTCCAAATGATTCATTAACTGTGCTTTGTAATGGTAGATGGATGTCACACGTTTGCTGTAATAAGTGAAGATTAGTGTCAGTTACTCCAGCTTGTAATAGTTTGTAATTGTAATAGTTGTGTTTATACATACAGTATTTTTCATATTATTGTTGGAACTAATATTTTAGCAGGAATGAATTGAAATTAATTGAATTAATTGAAAAAAAAAAATGAAGATGTGATGGAAGTATTTCTGAAACATTACTAATGTAGGAGTTGCTCTAATGGGTGTTTGTGGCAGATACTCTGTGGGAGTGGTTTATACCCAGCCTTTTGGTAAGCAGTGTTTTGCAAAACACTGGCAAAGCTTATGTTGTCTTCCTCAAAGCATTTATTTGTGAAATCTGTCAAACTAAAATACCTCATACTTTGCTGATACATTACCATAGTGAGAAAAGTAGTACACCGGGAAATTGTCATTTTTAAAAGCAGCGGTCTGATGAAATACATGCACAATTTGAAGCATGTAACTTAGAAAATCAGTCTTTAAATTCTATCACGGATAGTATTTGTCAGTGTTAGAATATTCAGATTATTGATGGCTAAATGTTCAAATGTCTATTGGCAATAACTGCAGTTTGTTCTTCTTCAAAGATACCATTACCCTATGTATAGAGTATCATATTGCAGTATTGGGAGTCTGGCAAGTTCATGCCCCCCAAAAAAATAAAATGCCTCTTTATACCAGTAGCATGTGAATGTCATCACACATGACATTTCCAGTGTAATATTTCAGGACTGGTAGTAACTGCCTAAATTGGGTCAGAAAAGGTCTACAAAAAGAGATGTTGCTCAGAGCACAGAAATATTGCTGATTTTACTTGCTTATAGAGGTTTAAGACATGCCTTCAGGGATAACAGTGTATTTTTTTTTAAAAAACTCACTTTGGGGTTAAATCACTCTTGAATTTTCAGCATTTGTTTTGCCTGTATCCAGATAAGCCCTTGATGAGTTAGGCATACTGAGAGCCTTCTTTGATATTTTGGTAGAATCAAATTGTAGCCCAATACTTTCCTGTATTTAAAAAAGTTATTACCAGTAATTAAAACATGGTAAGTTAACTGTGTGCCCCAGAAACTGGAGTATTGATTTTAAAAATGTTCATACTGTGATACAGGTATTGAATTAAAAATTTAAATCTTAGTGTTGTGGATAGAGGGGGGAAAAAAACATACAGCTGTCATGTTGAAATCTATTTGAATAAATAATGTTCCTCTTATGTAATGTGCTGACTGATGTGGAATCAGCAGCTACTTAATATTAAAAACAGTGCTTGACAGTAAACATCCCAGTGCATCCACACCGAACTCTGCCTGGGGTTTGAGCTTCAGACGTGTTGGGGACAGGACCAAATGTCTGGGAAGGAGAGCTAGGGCTCACCTTTTTGTTACCATTAGTAATGTGAGTCTTGACTCATCGCAGGAGTCAGTATGTACACCTAAAGTAAGTGTTATTCCTTTGTGCCTGTGAGAACTTTGAGTGCAAGCTCTGCTACCTACCTGCTTTTGCACAGAAATCACTCTGTAAATGGAGACTTAAAATTATGCAGTAAAAAAAATATCTGAAATCCTTTATCAGAAATGCTTTTAATAATTCTTTCAGCATTTGTCTCCATCCATTATCTCTTTTTTAATATGTATATAGCAAATGGATTTTCAGTAACCCATGACTTGGCAATAATTTGAATGGCAAATAAGTGCCTTGGTTTTCCTTTCTACTATTAAAAAATCAGGAAAACCGAATTGGAGTTGAGAGTAACTAGGAAGAAGACCTGGCACCTGCTGCAAAATTAGTTTATGCCAAGATACTTTGAAGTATATGAGGAAATGTACTTGTTCAGGAACAGATTTTTACAGAGCAGCTTACCCTTAATGTTCTGAATGTGTTAAATGTCTTGGGTTGAATTCTGTTCCTTTGCTTGGTGGGGAAGGTATGCATGCTGAAAATGTAACTAAAAAGCATTTGCAAAATGCCTAAGTAGGACACCAACCAGTTTGGAATTTTGTTTTCTTGCACAGATTTTTAAAAGATCCAGGGTTATTGTCTACCGCGGGGAACTATAGATAGCTTTTGAGTCTGCTGCTAATAATAGATGATGTACCTTCCTCAGTGTGTTGTGCTGAAGTCCTGCTTCTGCAGAAACTGAAACCAGTGGTGTGGTGTTACTGCCGGCCCCAGAGGGGCAGGATCAGTCCCTCAAACTGCAGCTTATCTTGTGGGGTTTTATGTTGGGAAGAATCTGGTCCAGTGATGTAAAGGCACATGGGAAGCTGCTGTTAACAATGTCAGCTGCTTCCCTCAGCCTCTGACTGTGCATTAGCGTCGGAACTGGGACTTTTCCCCCAATTTCGATCGAGTGGATGCGGATGCAGCCTGTGGGAGCAGGCTGCGCTGAGCTGGAGCGCGGCCGCCTTGGGGTGCGAACCCCGGCCCCGCAGCAGCTGCTGGCGGAGCTCAGAGCCCACGTCTGCCGTGGGGTCGCGGAGGTGCGGAGATCAAAGGATGATCTTCCAGCTGGAATCCCGAGCTAAACAGATTTAGCAGCATCTGAAGCGTTTAAGTAGTACGTGTGAGTAAATACAGGGATGGCATTAGACTGGAGAAGGGAAGGAAGTATGGCCGATGCTGGGTAGAAGGGGGAATCTCGAAGGAAGAGTGTGTGGGGCTGGCAGAGCTTGGCCAAGGATGCCAGCAGTACTTGGTGCCACGTGGCTGGTAAAATTGGCAGGGGGATTCTGGTTTGGATGTGCCCATGTCTTTCAAGAAGTGACTATTTTTGTGCTGTGTATTTTCAAAATGATTTTGCTGTGTGGTTTTAAGGCATTTCTGTTAAGCACAATGTGGCAAGGCTTCTTTTTATTTAAAAGCTGTTAAACCGAGTAGCTATTCCTGGGCTTGATAATAAAAATAATGGTAATTCAAAACTTATATCCATTGATAAAAATGAGGGTTATTTCCTAAATGAGGCATTAAGCTAACACTGAAGCGTTTCAATTAAAAAAAAGACATGACCAGAATATAACCTATTTAGACTCTGAGCCACCCTCATGCAGTTAATTTTAGAATAGACACCCTTTTTTTGGTGTGTGTGTGTCCCCATCCTCCTGAATTACAGGCCTAATTTGTCACAACATGTACCTCCCTGGATTTAAAAAAGAAAGCAAATTACGTCTCGAGTAATTATAATAATTACAGGATCGGAAGAATACCAGGTTCAGAGTGTGGTGGTGCCTTAGCCCTCTGTTCTCCTGTGTATGTCACTGTCCCTAGGCAGTGGAATTTCCTGCCTGGGGCAGCGGTTTGCATCATTGACCCTCTGGTGGAGGGAGGCTGAGCCCATCCGAGGGATTATTTTTCGATACCAGTGAAGCTGCACATTGCGAACTTCACAGCAGGCAGCAAAAGCCACCATTTGCATTGCTTTCATTTATCCAGATTTGAGACTAAGATGATGCCCTTCCTTTGTCAGCACTGGTGACAGTGAAGATGGGCCAGAAGCCACACTAGAGGCAAATTATATAGAAAAAGCTTGAAGTACCCAGGTTTTTCTGCTTCCTTTGTCTGCCTGTGCAGTTTTGGGATGAAAACTTGCGTTCCGCAGATAAACATGCAGGCAGCTTTGCTCACGTGACGGGTGGCACTGGTGACAATGGGGCTACTGTCCTGCAAAGCACTTTGCTAAGCTGGATTCTTATTTGTTGTTTTTTGGAAAGGTCCGAGTCTCTTCTGTGAAAACAGGAGTTTTCTGTTTCAAGATAGATGTGCTTGTTATAATTCCAGCCTTCACCTCTGCCTGATAAGCTTTCTCTGATTAAACCTTTTTGGTTCCAGTAAATATCTGAAGACCTTTGTATCTGTGAAGATTGCAAATCCAGGGCTTTATTATTTAAAGATGTGTCAGTTTGTTAGTGAATAATACAGGTGAAGAATATAGGTCATCCCTGGAACCAGTAAATGGTATGTCTTGGGACACCAAGTTTATTAATTGAAGGCAAGCTGAGTGACGACACGGTGCAGATTGACTGCGCCTGGTTAATGTTGTTGTCATTGCACTCTGTGATACAGTTATTAAATAGGTAAAATATTTTACCTTTTCATATAGAGCCATACACTTACTTCATCTGATTTAATGGAACTATAATTTTAATTATGATTATTACCTTAAATTATAATTAAATTTATGTGGTTTAAATTTACATTTGTGAAAATGGCTGTGTGATGAAAGCAGAAATCAGCTTCGCATTAACAAAAAAAGAAGGTTTTTAAACTGCATCTTAGTATATGCTCACAGCCAAAGACTAGCATGACCTACTTTGCAACAATAACAGAGGAATCAAGCCGGGTTTTTTTGTTGAAGTATCTAAATTGGCCATGAATGCTACCTACTCATTCGTTTGTGAGTATCTTTAAAAATAGCTATTGTATCTATGAAACTTAAGGGTGGTTTTTTTTCCCCTTTCTTATTTTGCTGTAGATAATTAGCACCATGGAGCCTCAGGTGTCGAATGGCCCTACTTCCAATACAACCAATGGACCCTCCAGCAACAGTAGAAACTGCCCTTCCCCCATGCAGACAGGGGCTGCTACAGATGACAGCAAAACCAACCTCATAGTCAACTATTTACCCCAGAACATGACCCAGGAGGAGTTCAGGAGTCTCTTCGGGAGCATTGGTGAAATCGAATCCTGCAAGCTCGTGAGAGACAAAATCACAGGTAAGTGCTTCGTGGATTTTGCCTGCGTTAGGGTCAGCTTGTGTTTGGGGTCAGCAGAACTGTGGTGCTTGTACTGCAAGTGCTCACACAGGGAATGCAGCAGATGCAGTGGTAACCTTCAGGGGCAAGCCTTTAGTTTTCAGTGCTGCACACTGGATCTAGAACAGCTGAGAAGCCCCTCGTCTCTCAGCCACAGATCTGGGGGAGAAGCTGAACGTTGCCAGTCTGCACATGTGTAACACGCTGTGCAGCTTCTTGCAGGAGAGCTTAGATGGTGGCCTTGCTTTCCTGGTCATTCTCGTTTTTATTTGATGTGGACTTGTCTGAATGGCTTGAGCCAACTGACAGTCCTAATTCTGACTCCGCTGTTTGAGCTTCCCCAGACCTTCGTTGAATTTCTGCCAGTTTAAGAACACCATAATGTGGTTCTCCATGTCCATCACAGCTTATTGACCACAGTGTTCTGGAACAGCAGTGGGCTCTAGTTGGGACACCCTTCTCTGGATTTCATTCGGACATCTGTAGATACTAGATAATTAACTCCGGTCCCCAAAAGCATTTTAGTTTGCAGTGATCCTTTTTCGTATGAAGTGGCACCTGCTAGTAGGTGCCTTCAGAATAAAAGCCTCCCATGACAGATGCTGCCTCAACAAGGAGAGGTGTCTGCACTGTCACCAGAGGAGGTGTGGATGGGTGCAAATGCACCTGGCCTAATCCACTTTCTTGCTGCTGCAGCAGCCAGGAATCCGCTGGTGCACAAGATGGGATGAACAATCAGCTTTTATAGCTTGCTTTATAGGTTAGTTTTATAGGTTGTGTGTCTACTCGCACCGTAGGTGGGAGCAGCTGAAATTTCACTGCTGTTCAGTGCATCACCAGTGCTGTTATGTTTAGCACAGAGAGCAGCAGCCTCGGGAGGGAAAGGGTTCCAGAAAAAGTCAGTTCCCCTCAGAGGCTCTCCTGGCAACTTGGGTGTGTGTTCTGTGGGAAGAGGCACCATGGGAAGATGAGGAATTAAAATGCAAATCTCCATACCTGCTTCCGTAACATCCTGGCAGCCATTGTGTTTGGCAGCATTAGGATGATCTGCTTAGTGCTTTTCAACATGCAATGCTTCTTTTTTGTTTACTTCCTGACACACAGCAATGCTCTGGTTGAACACAAGGCACATAACAAATGGCAGTAGCTGCAGGGCAGCTTGAGTCCTCACAAGTGTAGTCCAGCAGAGCTTTCTTTAGCACGTTGACCATGATGTATCTATTGCAATAAATCTTCTGATTTGGCCACAGCTTCGGATGTTTTAAAAAGAAGATTGAAAAATGGAATTGACTTTTATTTACTTTTTTCCTACAGACCTTTGTTTTTCTTCTAGTCTGAAAATAATCTGAAAAATTTAACTGCAGGTTAGTTCAGTTATTTCAGACAGAAGTGAATACATAACCCTTATCTACAGGAGTCTAGGGTGCCTACCTTGAATTTTGATATTGCATTTTGTGAGCTTTTACTGCTTACCCTATCCCTCAAATTCATGGTGATGTCCTTGCAATATAATTTCAAGACTTTAGATATTTGGTGTTGTTTTCATAGGGAATGGGTTGTCTTTGGACAGAGAGCCATTACTTCATCAGCTAGGAACAGTATTCTTTTTGTTTCATTCCATCTCCAGGCTTTTGTCTTTCTGTTTGAAGATGAGAGAAATTTGCGATATGATCTTCTGACATATTCTTGGGTAGTGTTTTTGCCTGTGCTTTTTCTTTCCATATAAAGTGCATAAATCTTTGATCACTAAAATACTTTAAAGGAACCTTTCTTTAAAAAAAACTTACACAGATGCCTTAAGGACATCACCCCTACATGTTGTTTTAAGTGGTGATACAAGTACAAAAGAGCCAAATTTGTGGGGAAAAAAAATTGTTCTCCAAATTATTTGTGCTGTTTTTGAAAACAGAATTTCATCTGCCAAGATTTTCAGGCCTGTTATCAGGGCATTGTGCAACATGACTGAATTTGAGGGTGCACATTCATTCCTCACATTGAATTCAGAGTTAGTAAATCAAATGCAGTCCTCTGCCAGAAGCAGTTCATGTTTTTAAGGTTCTTAGAACATGGAGAGTAACAAAATGGAAATGCACTGAGGTCATACCCAGCTCATCTTTCTGGATCATCGCGTAAGCTCGTTCTTCATTAGGCCCCTGGATTGGTATTTTGGGATGGAAGGGGTGGAAGTATGCCAGTAGGCTGGTAGAGGAAGGAATGGTTTTTCAGGGGTTCTTTGCTTTTTACTTATTAAAAATCAATAGAAATATTTTTTCTGACAGTGAAAGCTGTGTTGCAAAAACGCCCAGTGAATTCTTAAGCTATTGCTGAAGCAGTGAAGATGTGAAACAGTTTAGATTTTGTCTGCTTTTGGATTTTTCACTGCTCTGTTGAAAATTTTGTGGCTTTAGTAAATCTAACCTAAGCATGCTCTGTTTTGTTATGCCTTTAAACAAATGTGCTGTTCTTTCTGTTAAAAGTCTGGTTTATCTTCCTATATTTTAAGTTTGCTTCCTTCTTGCTGGGCTGAATTATCAGGCAAATCAAAAGTCAGAATAAAAAGCTATAGAGAGAGCTTGCTTCAAGAAAAATAGAAAAAGTCATAAACCAAATCATGATTAAATAGTTATCGTGGCAAAACGTAGTAGAAAATCTCAAATGTATTTCTGAAGCTAGGTAGCACTGAATTGGTTCATGTAAAAGATTCTATTTCTCCTGTCAAGGAGCTGCAAAGTTTTTTTTTTGGAATAATGTTGAGTCTTCTGAAATGTTTTTTTCAAGGAGTTAAAAGGTAAAGAAAGTCTCTTTAAACATACTGGATCTCTCTGATAAAATTCATGACCTGAACTCTTTTATTAATTTTAAATTTGGTTAAACAATGTATGACAGGAACAGTCATCTGCTCCAAGTCTTTTTTCAGCCTTAGAACAGTAGTAGGAGTTTTTAATAAAATTGGTTTGTGATGTTGCCCCCTCGCTTTGGAAAGGCACGTGTTTAAACAAGCATATTCCTTTACTAAAAAACTATGCTAATTTGGTAGTACACTGCACTGAGTTGAATAGAAATGACAGCTTCTAAGACAGCCTTTAATTTGGTATTCAAAACCAAAATCGTAAACTTGGGTTTTGTTTGGTAGCTTCTCAGAACAGGCAGGATATACAGTAGCATTTTTTAAAGATGCTAATGACTTGAGAGAGGAGATGGAAGTCAGGCATACATTTTAATTATGGGGGAGGGGTTGCAATAGCAAAAATGGTTTGGTTTTTTTTTCACTGCGGAGATTTTAAGGGAATGAGACAAGGAAAAACAGACTGAAGATAGTTGCCTTCATTTGGCAGGGGTGTTTAATAAAAGCAGAACTTGTGGTTGTAAAGTGTGCTTATTAAATTCTTCATTTACACTACCTAATTAATTCTAGCATTTTAAATTAACAGTGAAACTGGTCCCTGCTGTACCATTTCATAGCTACAGCATATTTCGTCCAACAACCCAGTTGTTCAGGTTTAATCAGCTGCGCTCAAAAAATTAGAAGGAACTTGGGTTAAAAAAAAGCCCAGCTAAGTGGCATAAACATTTTAGAGCAGTGTTAGATGAGAGGAGGTGACTTCAGGGAGAAAACCCACGGCATCAGGTGGATGTGAGGCTCAGCACTAACCAGTGATGCTAAGCTATATAGTGTTGCAGATGCTCTTTATTTCCTATTTTTTCTGAAGAAAACCAGTGACAAATACCTTCATCACTTGAGGGAAAGGGCTTGAATTCATGAGAATTTTCAGAGAAGAAATGCTGAACTTGTTTTGTCCTGTGTTTGCAAACAAAAGATCCAGTCAGTGTGATGTCCGTCAGACACTGTAAGTGCTGCTGGCCCAGTGAGTTGTCCTTGTTGACATAGTTTGTGTGTGGGAGAAGGGGATGTTTGTTATTAATTTTTCAATTGATTCGGTAGCTTTTAAGATTCATGTTTTTGTTTCTCTGTCACCTACTCAGGAGCTTACATCTCTGAATCTTCAGATGATCGGTATCCAAAAACTTTTGGTTTGCAAATCTTCCGCATCTTCAAATGATCCAAGAACACTGTAAAGCAGAATACTTACTGATACAAGATTTCTGTGAATCCCTTAAGTTATGACAGGGTTTGCATAATTCTGCTGTGTGGTTCAATTTGATGTTCTTTGCACGTATAATCAGCAATTTTGTTGTTCCTCTGCCCAAAATGTAATTCTGGTTTTGGTTTTTTTTAATCATTCCTTTTTGAGTTTGCAGTTCCTTTAAGATTATTTACAAAGACTGAAGTCTTTCACTTTAGTTTCAGGTATTTGCAATAGTACTGATGCAGGTTTAGATTAAAACTGCAGTTCAGAAATAATCGTGACATTGTAAGTATAATTTAAATATCAGTGATCCCAGTGAAAAGGAGAGAAAGAAATACTGACTGCTTTACCTATAGTCTTCTCTAGAAGTTATGGGTTTTCCACTCCTTACTCCTTGGATTTTCAGACATAGGATCCAAGAACCAAAACCTAGTAAAATGACAGTCAGAAATAATGTACCATCATGAGAGCAAGGAAGTAAAGCATTTTTCACATGAGAAGTGTGCAGTGCTCATTCCTCTGCGGAAACTGGTAAATTGTTGACCTGAGAAGACTCTTCTGCCCCTTCGATTCAGAAGTTTGTCCACATTGACTTAAGTTGGTGTCATGTGCCCTCTAGAAAAAATTTTTTCCAACTTTCGTGTAAAATGAGTAGCTTACCAGCATGTACTGAAAAAGTGCTGCTGTAAAAAGCAAAGACCCAGATTTTATTTAACCAAGTGTGTTCAGCAAGTGACGGGGAACTAGTGGTTTCTGTCTAGAACATGCTGTTCAGAGCTGCATGTTTGCTGAAATTTGGAGCTTAATTAAGCAGCCTTAATTTCAGCATCTGGATTTGGTGACTGCTTTGAAAGCAAGGGATGGAGAAGGTCTGTATCCTCAGGAGCAGAAGCCATTAATTGCACACTGGTGATGCCCAGGGAGACAGGAGAGAAGGCAGGCAGGAATGGCCATGTTCTCCAGGAGCAAAGCTCTTGGGTCTGATGGCAGATGTGCAGTAGCAGGAAAACACTCCCTAAGCTTTCCTTGGTAAGCAGACATCACCTAGTTACTGGTCCAGTGCTTGCAGCAGGCAGCAGCCAAGTTTGACGTATTTTAATTGGAGGCTTTGATGCATGGTAGAGTAGATAAGCAGGAGGTCACAGTGTCCATCTGGGTGGGAATCGAAAGAGGACCCTGGAATCTCAACATAATGCAAAGACACAAAGCAAAAATGGGATTAATGGCTAAATCTAATTATAGGGAACAGGCCTTTGGTAATACAGTTCATGACAATAGGTAACCATTGCATGGTTAAGTCTGCAGTTGAAACACTTAGGCTGGAAATTGCAGAGATATTCGTTAAATTGTGCTGTTTTGTCAAGAGGAGAAAAGATTTATTTTTATTTAAGGGAAATAGTTCACAGCTATTTATGCTTAGAAACTGCAGGTAGAACATGTATTCACTGAAAAATTCACATAAACAGAACACTGGCAGCCTTTGTATCTTTTCTTTAAGAATTTTGTAAAACGGTGTGCCAAAAGTGTCCTGTGGGAAGAAAAAAAAATGATCCATATGCAGATAAATATAGCTTACAGTGCAACCCAGCATTAGGGTACCTGATCTGAGATGATTGAAAGTCTAAGCTGAGCATAAACTACTTCTGCATTTGATGTCCAATTCACTGATTGTGCTTTGAAAATGCCTTCCATTTTGAGATACTACTGGTTCCAGCGGTTTTCCCCACTTAAAACTACATTAAACAGATAGGATTATAGAATGCAGGGATTATGTTAGATAAGACCTATAAACGCTTTAGAAAGTATGTAAACACTCATGCCTCATGGCATAAGCCCACCTAATAACCGGGTTTAGGAGAAAAATACCTTGTAGAGGTAGTTTATTCCCTTGTTGACTTGGAAGGGGTTTTTAGTAATTCTCTGTAAAGCAGTGGTAACTAGTCACTGATCTCTGATGATTTATTTGGCACAGATCTTGTTGCCCTGGACTGAGTGTTAGCAGCAATTTCACTGCTCTGGTAGAAGAGGAGAATTAATACAATCCTTCAGAATAGAAAAAAAAATCTTTTGTACTGTGGTGTTCACCATACATTGAATATATATTTCTGGCATTTGGCTTGATTGCGTTTAAAGGCCGTATTTAGTAGTGCCCCTCAAACTGACTGTATAGGGAATCTCTGTAAGAAGCAGTGGAGTTCTTGCATTTGACTTCCTTGAAAGCAAAAGACTTGGTATTTGCTGAAATAGGAAAAATATTTTTGTAGCGGAGTACTCCGCTAGGGTTCTTTTGTCTGAAGAAATAATACCAAATTAAGTGAATTGCCTTAGGTTTTTCAGGAAGTGACTGTATGTTGGCCTCACTGTTATTTATTAGGTAAAGGAGATTTGTATGGAAGTTACTTCTTTGTGTTGAATGCACAGACAAATGCAGTGAGGAAAGAGTGGTCAGAGTAGTATTACTGCAGCTGAAAGTCAAGTGCCCAGAGAAGCAGAAGTCTAAAATAATGTAGTTTGGAACTGAAAAGAAAAAATTATTTCTGCTAATCAGATGGAATACAGAGTATGCTTTATTTTTTCACTTTATGCAGAGAATAAAATATTAAAAGATACGGAAAACCAGACATGTTTCAGAGTCTTTTAAATTTAAAATCTAGAATTATTTTTAAAGGACTAAATATATGGCTCCGAATGTTATTAAAGACCTTTGATAAATTGATCTTAATTTCATAGCCTAGTTATTTTTATAGCTTATTTCCTGAAGTATATTCTGTTCTTGAGCAGAGATAAACGTAATTTCCATGTTGCATATCCTATTTTAAGGGCTGCAGATTCAAGACAATCCCCAAATATTGATTATTTTAATGAACATTTGCATTAAGTATCTGAACTTAGCCCTGTGGGGGAGGAGACACAGAAATGGAGTGTCTCAGTCCTGGATCTCTAAAATGTTTTTTGTGTGGTTTGATGTCTGTGCTGAACGCTGAGGAAAATGGTCAAATTAGCATCCATCATTTTCTTTATCACTTCTCTGCAGTCGCCTGGTGCAGGCTCTGTGCTGGCGAACAAAAGAATTTTGATTTCTTGATTATTGGAAAAAAGCAATTGAAACGAGTGTTGGGGCAAATAGGCAGAAAGCAAGCAGGCACGACCCTTGTGCTGTGAAAGAGCTTTCTAATTAACTTCACCAGTTTCAATCCTGAGCTGCTTCTGAAGTGTATTAAATGCCTCTAATGCATTTTTAGAGTATTCTTCAGTTTTTGCTCCTTGGTTTAAGTAAATACCATCCCCTTGCCATCAAGCCCAGTGTGGAAGGATTAGCAGTGTGATTTTCCTCAACAGCACAAGCATGCCTACACCTCTCAAATCATGACTTCCAGATGCAGGGTTATTCATGAGGCTTTCCAGTGTGTCTGCTGACCTTCTAGTCAGAGCCTTTTTTCCACCCCTCATATCACCTGCATTTGAAGATAGCTGTCTACCAGGGAACAGCCAGTGAAACGGCTCTGGTGGAGCCCTCTATTGATGGCACTCCACCCTCCTCTTTTAGTGTTCTCTCTCCTTTTTGGCTCATTCTGCCCTCTCCTCGAGAAGCCCAGACCCTGTGCTTCAGCATTTGTGCACAGCTGCTTCTCTGTAACCCTTTTTCTTTTCTTTCCTTTTAGCCCAAGGAGAAAGAGAAGGAAAGGAATGTGAGTGCCAGGAAAGCTCTGGAAGACTGTCAGCCACTAGCAAGGCACTCCCTTCTAGCTGAGGCAGGGTCCTTTGGGGCAGTAGTAGACAGCACACCCGGGTACCTGTCAGGGCTCCAAGGCTGACTTTCCCAGCATTTCTTCATTCCCTGCTGCTCAAGGAGTTCTGCCCTTCAGCCACACCCGTGAGCAGCACAGCCATACTGTGGCTGTCACCTCTGCCTGTCTACCCTGTGCTCTTGCTGCACATCTTGTCCAGGAAAAGAAGTGAGCTGTGTAAAACCAGTTCCAATGCTTTGGAAAGTGATCTACTTCCTGCTCTCCCTTTTCACAAGGCTAATTTTCGCCAACACTGCATTTCGCATTTCTTCTTGACTTTCAGATGGTGTTCAGTAAACTCATGACCAGGGTTACTTGACCTGCCTGCAGTAGCTGATTCTCTGAATCAGTGAGCCAGGGAGTCCTTGCCTCTTCTGTCTTGCAGAGCTGATCCATCATCATTTGACTCCCTAGCAAGCAGTTTGTTTTCTCTACAGCCAAAAGAGTTCTGCCAAGGTGATCTTCACCTTGGCTTCTGGGGATGGCCAACCTGAGACCTTCAGACTGGTATTCGGATCTGCTGTTCCTGGGAGTGTGAATTTCAGCATTCCTGCCTCTCCTCTGTTTTCTGCTACCTCAGTTTATGTGCAGTCCCTAAACTGATCAAAGTAGTCATTCAGGTTCCATCCCCCCAGAGCACATCCTTCAGATTTTTGCTTTTGGAGTTACTCTGTGACTTGAGCAAAGACCCATTTACATGATCAAGCCAACCTGTTTTCTATCTATTTGTCAAGTGAGATGCCATTTGTAGAGGGCAAAGTTCCTTTTGGGATATTTACTGCATGGAGGTCTTGCCTGGCCTTAAGTCCTTTTTTTCCCCCTTTGCTCTCAGAGAACTTTAAAGGTTCAATCCCACTGCTTGGAAACTTAGGCCATCATTTTAAATTGACTTACACTTAAAACTTGTTAACTTCTAGTTTTGCTGTTACACACAAGGATATATGGAGAGGGGGTTTTCTACACCCTTAACACTGCTCACCACCTCTTCTTTTCTCCTGCTTAAAGCACAGTTTCTCTTGCTGCCTGAATTGGGAGTCCAACAGCCTTTGTGTGCAGCTCAATGGCAGTCCCGTGCTTAGAGTCAGCACAGATAAGCATCTCGGGAATCTGGGCTTTTGGAAGTTGCTCTGATGCAGTCTTTGCTAGCAGATCTCTGGATTTCATCAGCATTCTCTTCATGTCCTGTGCTTCATTCCTGGAACAGTCATTGATAGGGTACTGCAGTCTCTGACTTTTCAAACCGTTTGTGATACAGCATGAGTTTTGTTTGGGCCCTTCTGCATTGCTCCATGTCTGTTAAGACAGGTTTTGCTCAGGTGCCATGTTTCCCATTTCTGTGATGCCACAGTCTTGTGGTCATTCTCATCCCTGTGAAATTCTAGTTCTATAGAAAGAGAAGAGAAAGAGGGGAAGAAAGCATCATGGCCCTGAAGTTCCAGTCCATTTCTTTGGCTTTGCTCACTGGCTCTGCTTTGGCTGACTCACTGCTGGGCATTGTTGGATGTAGCTGCTGTTCTGTGTTGTTCCCGAGCAGGATCCATCACTGACTTTGCCGACGTTGCTGCTTGTCCCTGCTAGGAATTCCACTTCAAGTTACTGATTTGCAGGTGCTGCTGGAGACAGGATATTGGACCGGGCAGACCTCTGCTCTGACCCAGTACTGCTGTTCTTAGGACTGACTCAGCATCTGTTTAATCGGTGGAATGTATCAGCTTGAGGGAAAAAAGACTGAACACTTTTATTGTTTTTATTCACGAGAGCCGGACTGCCTTTTTTTTCCAGTTAGATGGTTTTTAAGGGGTGTTGCAAAAGCAGATGGACAAAAAGCTGTGTCATACTCACCTGCAAGCAAACAAATGGCAGCATTGCCAGTGTGATTAATTGTTGCTATACTAGAGGGGCTGCTGTTCCTGCAGTACAAGCTCTAATCTCCCTGCTGCCCTATTCAGATAATTGTGCTCACGCACATTTGGAAGCACCTTAAGTTAGGTGTCAACAGGCTTCTTTCCTCTTGCTGCAGAGTTCTAGGACCCAAAAAAGGAGGCTGCCTCCTTCCCTGGGAAGCTGTTGGCTGGATGGAGGGGGTGCATTGACTTTTCTTGCTGTGAGGATGGTAGGTAGGGCATGAGAAGATAGGACATGTAATAAGAAGTATTCCCAGCAGTTCCTTTTTCAGACTCCGCTGTTTTCCTGCTTGCTCTATCTGTGTCATTTCTATTTACCAGTGCATATCTTTGCCCAGTTCTCTGTTTCTTTAAATGTTTTCCTGCTCTGGAAGCCATTCTGTGTTAACCAAAAAAATAAAACCAAATACCCAGCCCCAAACTTGAACAGCTTGGGAGCTTGACTGGTAACATATTTTTCCCTTATGCTTTCTGCTGCATTGGAATAGCTGCTCCAGTACCTTGGTTTTGGTTGTTCGTTAGGATTGTGGTACTCATTTGCTCCAGGTATTTTGCCAAACTGGAAACAAAAGGGAAAATGTTTATTTATCTTTTCTTCTGTTTACCACCTACCTGTTTAATATTGTGAAAAGCCTTTTTATAAGAGTTGTGTATCACAGAAATTGCACTGTTTTTAGTGATGGTCAGCCAACAGTGGCATCAGTCTGTGGTACATCCAGTGCCATACATGTAGATAATGTCATAGGAGAAGGTGTTAGCTGATACAGATGAAGTCTACCACCTTGAAAAGAACAGGATTTTTATGCTGGAGAAAATATACTGAGGAGTATATTCATGCTAATATTCTTAAGAAAATTATCAAGATTAAGTAATAGAACTAAGTAGTATGTGCACACAAAGTCATAATACTTTCTCCTTGAAGCAGTTTTCATTACTTTTGTAACCTGCAGGTACCTAAAAGGAATATTATAAACATTTGAAACCATACTTAAATTCCTGTTCTTGCTTTAAAATTCTTGGAAGTTCTGTCTTAAAGCTGGAACAAATTTGTGGTGAGGCTCCCTGCAGTCTATATATCAGTGGATAGCAAAATTTTTATAGGTAACGTGTTTTGGAATATGATAAAGTAGCTTTACCTTTCTCAGCATCTTTCCAGATGCTGTGTAAAGTAATCTACGTAAATCTAACTATTACAGATTAACCTTCTTAGCTGTTGGGTTGCAGCTTTTATTTATGTTTCTGCTGATCAGATTAAAAATGCTGCAGTCACGAGTTGTGTTGTTAATATTAAATTTGGTATTCCGGCCTGTAATAAATTACTTTCCTGTGTGCATTGGAAAAAGTGGTTAGTAGAGCTCAGAGTTTAATTAGTAGGCTGTTGATGAGACAGAACAGGTATTGAGAGTCATTGTTCTGAATTACTGTGAAATTTGTTAGTATTGTTGTGGCTTTTGTTTTTTGTTGTTTGACAGAGGCTGAGCTACAAAACCTTAAATGTTGCTGAATTAAATCATTTAATGACAAAATTACCAGGGCTTTTTGAATTTGCAGTCAAACAGGTTTCAGATATTGATGCTGCAGTATAATGTTATGTCCCACTTAATATTCTTGTTTTGCAGACCAGACTCTTGTTTTTCTCCAGTTTTATGTTCCTCTGCCATTTCCTTTAGACTGGAAGCATTAGTACCACCATTTCTACATGAAATGATTCCAAGTTTGAGGATGCGATGGATTTTTTTCAGATCTTAGCTGTGTCTTTCCCATGTCCTCTGCTTGCTTCCTTCTTATTGGCAGAGTATGTTCTTGGCCTTTTAATAAAAATCTCTAGCCTATGAAGCAAGACTTTTGTTGAGCCAGGGTTCTTTCTGCTCTGCGGTTCTCTGACACTTCATGAAAGTAGGAACCCTGGTCTCTGTGCAGGCTCTGTCCTGGTTCTGTCCTTCTGCCTTTCTTCTACCACTCACTGCTATCATTTTCTAGTGGAGTTTCTCATAAGCTTTGACTCTGGGTGTCTGGCATTGCTCTTTTTCCTGCAAGTTTGATACATTCGCACCAAAACTGTGTATGGGGTACAGTATGGGCTCACTGTGATCTGAACTTACTGTCCCTTTGGTTGAACTGAATAATCACTGTTTCTTTTGGTTTGCCTTCATCTTCTGCTCCATTGTTCAGTATTAAATTTTTAGTTGCATTCTACTTTCATCTAAATTTCAGAAGTGCCAGCATTTGGGATGATATGCAGGAGGGAAGATACATCAGCTGTAATGAAGCATGTGCCTCTTCTGTGACCTGCTGGCTCATGCTCTTGGAGTGCCTTTTCTCTTTGGTTCCAGACTGTGATTCTTTCTACCCTCTTCTAATTTCATCTTTTTTTATGAGTAACAGTATTAAAAGTAGCATACTTCTAATACTTCATCTCCAGTCATTGTCTTTACACGTTTGAAATATCTATAGGCTTTTGTATCTCCCTTTAGTCAAATTTTATCAAAGGATACCATATTTTAGGGTTTTAACACTGTACACTTCTAAGCTTGTATCTTAAGTCACTCTTGAGCCTTAGGTCTTATTTTAAAGCCTGGTGACTGCAGAAATCTGGCTTCAGTTTGTTGCCTTGCTTGTCTCTGGAACGTACATTCTTTGTTAGAGTTGTGTGTTCTTTACCATTCTTTCTGTACTGCTTGTCTAGTGATGCTGTATCCATTCTCCCCAATGTGACATCCCCTATTTGGGATGAGAATGGTGTCCCACAGTGTATTGCGTGCTTAATATAATGCAGTGACTTCTTTAATTGCAGAATTTTTTTCCACGCTGCTGATAACCATTTTTATGTGCTGTTATGTCTTTCAGGGTTTTTTTTCTGGTTCTATTTGTTTTCACTTTTTCTTACTGAATCTTGTTTTCACTTAGCCTGTTTGTTTCTAATGTCTGCATTCTTGTGTTTAAGTCGTCTCTTCAGCATTGAATTTACTGTTCAGGATAGACAAGTCATGGCTGTTTCTTGTCCATTCATGCCTGTCCCCAGAACACTGGATTTTTATAGTACAGTCCCTGTTCTGTTCTGGGACAAAGTGGGGAGGAGTGCAGCCTTGCTCTTCTCGGAACAGCTGCTAATTCAGAGGCTGTGTGCTCCTTGAAGGAAGGGGGAGGAGAAGATGAAAAGAAGGGAAGCAAGAGATGTCAACTGAGGGGAGCAAAATCCAAATATTTGTTCAAAAATGGAACTTGCTTGTCTTGTGTATGTCAAGAGCAGTAGCTTTTCAAAACCTTCTTAATCAGTTGCTTGCAGTAGTACGAACACACCCATGCTGAAAATCCAGTTTTGCATTTAAAGAAACTTGATAAAAGGAAGCAAACAAAAAAGAAAAAGGAGGATAATAAATTCTACAGAGCATGAAATGTGTGTGTTGTTTACAAGATATCTCTAGCCTAGCACAACTCTCAATGGACCAATGATAAGGTTCCAGTCTTAGAGTGGGGGAGCTGCAATTTTAGCTCCCTGTTTTAGTGACTGTGTTACTCTGTCCAAGTTCACCCTGGAAATCATGATGCCTTTCAGTTTCTCTTCTCCATAACAGGAACAAAAGTGCTTTCCTCAGTGGTGTTTGTGAGGAAAGGTGCATTTCAGAGATAAAATGCTTCCATGCTATGGTAGTGGGAACTGCAGAACACTCCAGCCAAGTCAGCAGCATCTGTCTCAAACTGCCACTTAAGCTTTGCATGCAGATTAGTCCATGTCCTCAAGCACAGTTGGCACAGCTGACTTGGTTGAACTCTGTAGTATGCAGGTAAGAGCAAAGCCTTGTTTCAGGTGAGATGCAGAATGTCTGAAATGATAGAAGCCTTCAGGAGACTGTAAGGCATGATTTCTGAGAGCAGGTGTGTCTTATATTGCTGGTGTTGTAAAGCGTAAAATGGAATAGTTGCATGGTTTTGGAAGCCCTCTTGAAGTTTCTGTGGGAGTAAGATTTTCAGAAGGATCTGGTGGCTTTGGGCAGCAGCAGGCAGTCAAAGCATGTTCCATCTTGTTCTGTGTTCTCAGTGGATACATGGGGCCATTCTAAGGTGAAAATAATTATTGTATCTGATTTTGAGAAATGGCAGTTACTGTCAGCTGGTATTTTATTTACACAAGAACTGCTACTGCTTCGGCATCTCTGAAAATCAAGACATTAAATTACACTGTCTTGCATTAAGGGGTTTGTCAAAACTACAGAAGAGGACAAAACTCATGTAATCTCCTCTGGCACTGCCTGGCAAAATCAAGCTTTCTAACTCAAAGTGCTGAATGAATGTTTCTGTCCTGGGGAACTTGCAGATGAGTATGGGGAGTCTTGCTTTGATTTTTGAGGTCACCACGTCCAGGTCCTGGTGGTTCCCTTCCAAAGACATGTGGACGTCCAGGGCTTGCAGTTACTTCACCAGCACTAATCACTCGCTTTAGCTACATTTATAAGATTTGTTTCACATTTTTGGGCAATGCTTCTTTTTATTCTCCTTTTATTTTTCTAGACTTGTTGTCATGGTATCTGGCACTTCCCATTCAGATATTAAAATTGAGTGAGTGGTGTCTGTATGTCTGGTTCATTTTCCCTCTCTTATCCTCTCCCTGAGGAAGAGTTTTACGTGGGATGTAGCACACTGTTTGCAAGGGCTTCCTTTGGGGGATGTTTTAATCACGTAGTAGTGTCTCTGTTGGAGAAGGCCTGGTGCAAAGAAGCCCCTTCCACTTGGGCTGGAGTTTATTAAATCCTGTGTGCGTAGGGCTCCCGTGGGACCTCATTGTGCAACTCGTGTCTCCCCTCGAGCTCCCCGAGAAAAGCCTGTCTCCTGCATGAATGAGCTTTTATCTGAGTCTCTCTGGCATTAAGAATTTTCTCTGTGCAGATACCTGATGGGGAGGGCCATTGCTGTTTGGGTATCAGGGCTCTGATGCCTTGGGAGGAGAGTTTGCTTGAGAGATCTTGTCTCATCTGAGGAGCTTTATGTCATTATATAGCCTTTGCAGGTGCTCTAGCTGTGGAAATTTGAGGTTTTTTTCTCTGAGGTTTGGGGTTAGCTTTACTTTTTTACTTTTTGTGAAACTATAAGCATGTTTCTTAGGAGGGGATCTGTTACAAGTGCATTTCACTATTAGGCTGGGATCTGGCTTTCCTCTCCAGTAGTATTTAAAGAAGGCTCTACTCAACTCAGATAATGCTGATGGCTGTTTTTAACCTAGGACAAGTCATGCTTCTTAATTGTAGGTGCACTGTAGCATCACACCATATCTGGGGCTCTACACTGGATTGCATTTAAATACAGCTGATTTCTCCTGATGTAGAAGTGGGATCTTCTCAAAAGAACTAAGGGCACTCCAAGTATAGTAATCTGATGGAAGGTTCCCAAACAAAGCTTGTACCCAGTCACTTTCCTGCAAAGGGCAAAACCCAAGTGATTTATTACTCATGCTTGTCTAGTTTTTGCTTTAAGAAAGATTGTGCGCTTTTCCCTAAATTTTTGCGAAAGCAAGAGTTTATAGGGGGAGAATGCTTTCTTGCTCTTCATGGACAACATGTATTAAATAAATCCTAGTTTGTACAAACATAAGGAACCTGTATTGTAAATAAGCTATAGACTAAATGGGTGCTGTGATAGAGCTGCACGAACACAGAACAAGTTACCCTTCATAGATGGGTTGCAGTGAATTGTGACAGTGACAGCCTTAGCTTAATTGTTTGGTCTTAGGAGCACTGTGTGCAGAAGCTGCTTCCCTCCTGGTTTGCTTCTCCTGAGACTGCAGTGTGTGTTGCTGGGGTGCCAGCAGGTGATTCTCCTTGGTAAAGAGGTGGAGTATGAATGAGACTGACATGACTGGTATAAAAAAGCATCAGACAAGGAGCAGGTTTTGAACTGGTCTCATGATCAGATCTCATCTTCCCTTGATCTGAATTTTCTCCCTATAGCTTACCTTCTTTTTTAGGTGAACAGCTCTATTTGTTAACTGTGACGGAAACAACAACAAGAAAAAAATGAAAGTTGTTTCACTTGACCCTCTTTGTACATTATGAATATATCTTCTCAAGGGTATTTATGTAACCTTTTCCAAAAGCCTCTACTTCATACCACTTTTCATATGAGTTGTAGTCATTCCTTTTCATCCCAGGAATGTGTTTAAAACACTTCTGAAATGGTTTGAAGGCTCACAGGGTGGTATTCTGAAATGGGCCTGTCAGCTGAAGCAGGGCTTGCCTTGAATGTCAGAAGTCTCTCGGTTACTCTTGCTGAAAAGACAGAAGGCAATCTGCCTGCCAGCCATCTATGGGTGCTATTTATTACAAACATCTCAAGCTTGAGAAGCACTGGGAAAAGTGGAAGAGCCGTGTGCGGGTTTACTTCGAAGAGCCACAGGTGGAGAGCAAGTTGCACTGAGCTTTTGCAATAGAGAGAAGCTCACCGTGTGACCAGTTTCTTCCCTGAACTTCACCAAGGTTTGAACACGCAAAAATGGAGCTGGGGAGATTTGGAGAATTCGTGGTAAGCATTATTTATCTTTTGGTGCCAAAGCCAGAGTGACTGAAGGCTGTTCCTGTCTGAGGGCTCCTGCCCGGCTGATGCAAGATGAGCTGTCAGACGTGCCCTACTTCTGAAGGGAGGGATTGTGTCAGGGAAGCATCGGCGCTCGCTGGCGCTTGCATTACGGCTGTCAGGAGGGCAGCTTTAATTAGGTTTTATATTTGGGCAGGGGACAACAAAACCACAATTTAAGGCAATTCGGATCGTTGCTGTCCCATTCTGTACTTGTTCTCATGAGTGACTGCTTCTAGTAAGGACCATGGTCCTTTAATGTGACGTTGCATTCCACAGTCATTTATTTCCAAATAAAAAGGATGTTTCTAACCATTTTTTTAACTTACATGGTCACAGGTGGGCAATCAAAAGTTGTACTCATCTCCAAGTTGCTATTAGAATACTTTTCTGCAGTAGGAAGCCTTCAGAATTTGAGAAAGTAGTTTGCTTCTGCTTTGCTTGTGGCAATGATTGTTCTTCATAGAACCAGCAGGAACAGTATATTTGTAGAGCTTCAGAGTAGAAGAGATTATAGAGCACTTAACGTATCTTGCCAAAATGTTCCCTGGATTAATTTCTGCTTGAGCTAGAGCACAGCTTTCAGAAAAAAAAAAATCAAGGTTTCAGAATTTCCAGTGGTGGAAGAACTGGCAAAAGGGTTGGTAGGTACTTAAATTCATGTTACCTCGAATGTCAAAAACAGAGTAAATGGCTTGTACAGGAAAACAGAATTTGCTGTATTGTTTCTAGTCTGGTTTCACTTGCCAAGCAATGGGACTTGGGACACATAACTCCATGGACAGACATCAGTAAGAAAAAAAATTAATTTGTACTTCAGGTGAATACTGATGTAGTAGTGTTCAGCTTCAGCTTTTTTGATCAGGTAGGCAGATTGACCCTCTTATCTCAACTGAAGGAGTTCTTGTGCTGTAGTCAATTCTCATGGCACCATCACGGAGGCATCAGTGTCTCACTTGGAGCACATGCACCAGGAGTGGGTTCTTCCTCAGCAAAGCACAGGCAGATCAGAAGCAGCAATTTTTCTTTCACTTTCTGATTGTGTGACTTTTATGGCAAGAACAGTTTTAACTCTTTTCTCAATGTTGCAGGCTTGATGTGGCCTGTGTCAGTCTTTCATTTCAGCATTCCTAAAGTACGCCACAGTTAACTTGGTTTGTCAGGATGTAATCTTTGTGCTATCTAAATGTGTGTATTTGTGATTTACTGAGGATCTTAAATTCCTTTGTAGCTTCCCTCTGTCCTCTTTGTACTTATCCTCTGTTCCTCCTGTCTTTCTGCAGTCAATTTTCATGAGCAAAGAGTTCGGGTTTTTTCCACTTACCAGTGGAAATAAACAATTTAGGGCCAAGATCTGTTTCCTGAGATAGACCTGAGGAAAGCATCTTTCTGGTGATTTCCTGTTCACAATTCCCAGTAAGAGATCTGTTGGCTTTTTCTAATCCATTTAATGTGTGCTATGTTAATTTTGTTTTAGTCAATTAATAAGCAGTACCAAATCAAGTCCTTTAGAGAAGACCAAGTATATCAATGTTGATTTAATGGCATTCTTAAAATTTATAGGTCAAACTTGTAATCTCATCAAGGAGGTTGTCAGTTTAGTTTGACAGAATCTATTTTTCATAGACTTAATTTGATTGACATTGATTTTATTACCCCTCACTAATTCTTTATTATTAGAGTCCAGCATTGAATATTCTGTAATTTTGCCTTGCTTGGCATTATAGACTGCTGGACCTGTAATTACTTGGGTCATCCAGTCTTCACTTTTTAAGTTTCAGTGCAAAAATTTTTTCCTCCAGGCTCCTGGAATTTGTTGATCACAAGAGAGCCATTAGCCCCTTTTTTTTGGAGTCTGTTCTCTGCAAGTAATCCAGATCATCTCATTTTAAACATACATAATTTTAGAAGCTTCTGTTTAGCATTCACCTGGGTTGCTAGTTATATCTTCACATACTTCTTCAGGTGTACATAATGCCTGTTGTCTCTATACTGTTACTATTAGTATCTCCTGGTGAGTCAGGAGGAGTGTTAAGGGATCTCTTTTCTGTAATTTTAAAAAAAATTCTTTTGTTATTCCAACCTTTACTGGCCAGAGGGGTTTTATGCTTTTTTTTTCTGTTTTCTGTGACATTTCTGTTCTAACTTACAGGGTTCTTTTCTGTGTTTTTCCTTTACCTCTTAATATAAATATGGAATTGTCCAAAGCAGACTGGCTGACAGAGGAAGTAAAACAGGTCCTTGGCACTGCTTTTTGCACAGTTGCAGGTTTTTGAATGTATGGATAAATGATACAGGGTAAATTGATTTTTTTTTCCATATTCTTTCTCGTGGCTTGTTTTAAGCATAATTTTCAGCTCTGAAATGGAACTTTCTAAAATGCAAAACATGTACATTGCCAGCTTGGGCTTGGCTTTGCCTGCTTTTTTTTCTTTTAAGACTGTCAAGTCCTTGATAACTTCTAACCCTGTTACTGCTCACATTTTAGACCTGTTCCTTACCAGACTCTGGGAGGTCCACTATACATTTTCTGCTGCTAGATAAAACATTCGAAAAGAGCAGTGGGAATAGCGAGATAACAAGGTGTTGTTTTAGGATCATCTAGAAATATCTCTTGCCTGACCTACTGAATCGCAGCATGTGATGAACTATTGGATTCCAAATCACAGAAAATATTTACTATTTACGGTGCTGTTCCTGGGAAGTGTAGCATGGGAATGAACTACAGTGTCTGTGTGGGATCCCACTGAGAGGTCCAGCTGCTTGCTTTGTGCTGCCAGATTGTGTCCAAAGAAGTGTTACCCTTTTGGAGTGCATGCAATAAGAGCACATGATGAAGAAAATAGGGAAGTTCATACTGTTTACTGTATTCTGGAACAAATCCTTTTCCTTCTTTATAACAATTTTTAGTTCTTTTGTATCTAGACTCTGTTTTGTCTGACGTAAGGTATATTGCTCTTGAGAGGAATTTGAAAATAATATTTTTAGCTGCATTATAAATTTTTTGGCTTCTTAACTCTTAATGTTTAGCACAGTAAAACTTTATGATGTTTGTCACGGTCATCATAAAGCTTTTCACAAATAAGTTTTTTGTCTGAGTTTTTCTTTTCAGATTTTTGAGACTGGGGCGTTTGTGTCAGTCTTCAAACACATAATAATATTTAGGGAGAGATGGTTGAAAATACGAAGTAACCAAACAAAATACGCTCCTGAAGTGAAAAGCTCTTAATCAAAAGGTTTTTCCCCCTTCAGCTTCACTGGTACAGTGAGGTCTATGCCAGAGAGCAGCAGCAGGAATTTGCTGGTGGAAACAACTGCACCAAGATTTCAATGGGCTGTGAAGGGTGTGGAGTTTGAGAGTTTTTAAGACAAAAAGGGTATTCATTGAATTAACAGAAATTCTGTGCTCAGAATTGAGTATTCACCCTTTATTTTGTGAGAATATAGTACAGCTAATATAGCAATCAGTGGGATATGAATTCATAACCAATAGCTTCTGGGTAACAGGCCTGCAATCCTGTTACGAGTTTCATATATTTCTTGATGTTCAGAAGTATATACACTAAAAAGAAGAAATCGTGTTTCTGCAGACCTGTTATTTGAAAGAAAAATGGTATGACAGTGTAATAGTTTTCATTAAAACAGGTTCTGCAGTCCTGCATGCAGACAAGACCAGCTTTATTCGTGTTGGTATTTATCCTTCACGTTGGAGAAAATACGTTTATCCATTGCCAGCTGGTAGTGAGAATGAGAGATGATGATATTTAGATAACTCGAATGTTACTGGGGGACTCAAAAAAAAAGGTTTTGTGTAATCGTGATCTCATTCTTTTCTTGTACTGCCATTTAGTTCCCTTCCCTACTGCTCGTGCTGTCTGTGGGTTTGCTCTCCACGGTCTCTCTTGTGCGAGTACTTACAGAAGTGAGAATGTTTCTATGGGAGATTGTTGAAAAACAGTGTATACATTGTAGTACACATTGGTCAGTCCATGTGTCTTGAGGATAGCAGTGGCTGGACATGGAAGTCCGGGGTCAGACGTTTGGACATAAATCTCAAGGCCTCACATCAGCTACTCCTACTCTCTGTGTACCTCTGAAGTCCAGAGATGGTTAAGAGGGAAAAGAATGGATACAAACACAGGTTATCCAAGCTCTGATCCTTGAGTCTCCTTTTCCCCATAAAAAGAGGTTTGTTTCCTAGAGAATGGCTTTCCTCTCCCTAGGATTGTTTAGAATTAAATGTATTAAAGATTTGATATGTTCAGAGGCACAGGGATTGGGGCTGTATAAAATACCTAAGGTAGGCAAGCAGAGGAAGGCATGGCAGGGAAAGTATCTTTACAGTATTTCTGCCCTAGGCTTTGTGCTCAGCCAGACTTCAGGTCATTCTTGGTTAATGTCATGTAACTTGGGTAAGAATATTTTTGTTGAAATTAGTTCAGCTCTCCAGGAAGACAAAGTATGTTTTTATACTTTTTTCTGAAGTTAAATTGATGGGATGGAATTGCTCCCTGGCTGTATTGTATGTTAAGACAGTCATTTCTTATCCTTACGCCTGCATGTGGGCATTTCAGGCATGAACTGCAGTGTTTCCATGGATTTTTAAAGTCTTCCATTGCATAGTTAGCAGCTTTTAGGGCTTTGATCTGATTTCGTAAGACAGAAGCGCTCCCTGTATTTGTGTTACAGCAAATGCTGTATTTTTGGTGGTGTCTGACTTTGAGAAACACACAGATGCTTTTTTGTAGTCCAGGAGACAAAGAAACAAAGCTTTGTGCTGGGAGGCAGGATCTGTGCCTCCAGGGGACATCAAGGCACTTGGTGTGCAGCTGCCTTCCCAACCTCCCCTTCCTCCTGGTGAGCAGGAGCTGGGTTGCTGCTTGCTGCTCCTGTGGCTAAAAACCTCCACAAACGCTGCTGCTCTCCTTGGGAGGGATTTTCACGTTGTTTCCTTTTTCACTGCCTGTGAGCAGGAGCATTTTGATCCTCTGCACATGAGTGCCAAGGGACAGGTGTTTTTTTGGCTTGCTGTGCTCCAGATACACAGAAGGGTGTTGTGAGAGGGAGTGTGGTTGGAATACAGGGCTGTTCACCTGCCTGCTTGGGCTTGCTGATTCTTAAAATGTCATTATCTGTGTGGGTTTCTGAGTTCATGTGCCTTAACAAAAAAAAAAGCTGTGTTTTCTAAACATGCAAAAGAAGTTCAGTTAGGATGCTCAAAGGAAGGGGTCTGGAAGCGGATGTCTGTCACGTTGCATTAATAGAATTGGTGCTGCAAAGCTGCTACTTGGGAATTGGGGAAAGATCCCTGTGGAGCAGGTACTCTCAGCCCTCTGCAGCCCCACAGCCCTGAGCCCTGTAGTGCTGACGGCACGGCCTGGCTTCTCCGGCCCTGTGTCACTTATCCCAGTTATTAACTGTGTCTCTTTCTGCTGCAAACACACACGCGGATCTCGCTGGTGAAACAGAAACTGTTGAAATGCTTTTGGCTGCTGAAGTGGACTCCTGCCATCCCGTGCACAGCAGCAGTTGTTGCACTGTTTGGGTTTGCTGTCATCTCGAATACTCTGAGGGGAGCTTTAATGTGGTCCCTTGCCCGGCTGCAATTTGGGCTGTCCCTTCTCCTCCTATTTACTGGCTGCTCACTGAGCAGTAAAACGAGATGTAAAGGTGGTTTTCTGTTCCTCAGCTCCTTCAAGATTAGTGTAAAAATGCAGTTTCCTAATTTTGTGGTTTAAATACTTCAAAACCTGCTTATAAACAGTAGTAAAATTATATGTGTGTGTTTATTTTTAAGAGGTGGCCTTGTTACTGGCGGGTCAGCCAGTTATATTTATTAGGAGCTCAGCACAAAACTATTACACAACTCTGTTGCTGTCAAGCATCATACATGCTTTTCAGTAAACTCTTGGGGAAGGCAGCTTGAGGGGTTGCTGCTTCTTCTTACAGGAGGATCTTCAGAGCTGCAATTTAAAGTTATGATGGCTCCCCCTGTATTAAGGAGATAAAGAAATGGTGAAGAACAGCATAGAGGCTGTAAGGGAAAGCAGGGATGAAATGAGCAGTGTAAGAAAATTGTGCTCCCACTCCTGGAAGTTGTGTTCCTGTGCTGAAAAATACTGAGTCCTTTTTTTCTTTATTTCTTGTGTTTCAACAGGGCAGAGTTTAGGGTATGGATTCGTTAACTACATTGATCCAAAGGATGCAGAGAAAGCCATTAACACTTTAAATGGACTCAGACTCCAGACCAAAACCATAAAGGTAAGACAATATAAAATGCCTTTTGCTCGATTCAGGAAGAGGAGAAAGTAGTCGAAACTGTTTCTGGCAATTTCATCACTATTTTATTCTCCATTGTGAGGGGGTTAACGAGCTCCTCCTTGGAACAATGAGCGGACATGCAGAAGCTGAAATCTCTCTTCTCTGAAATTGCTGCTATTGTTAGAGCGAGGGGAAAGTAACAGGAAGCTCCTTAAAGCATGACAGTGAGGCTTAAATGTAGAATAAAACAGCCAGAGTGATACCATTATCCATAAACAGGTGAAGTACATGATGGTGCATTCATGAGTTACATGTTTCCTTATGTTTTAGTGGGAAATACTTTGACACTGAGTTCTCTTTTAGTGACATTCCTGTCGTTATCAGGTGTTGAAAGCATGTTTGTCACAGGTTAGAATATGTCATTCTTTAAAAAAAAATTTTTATCAATTTCCACATCCTTAATTTGATTTATTCTTTTAGAAGCTGGAGGCTTCCCGCTGAAGTCTCTTATTTCATTGTTGTAATAGGCCATTAGTTATTCAATGACCTTCTTTAGTGGTCTCACAAGAAAAGCAAGCTTCTACACTGTCACAGTTTTTGCTGCATGGCTGATAAAGCTCTTCTGAAACAGCTTACAGAAGATTTCCACATCCCAAATTCTGACAAATAATACAGCTTAAGGGATGTGAATCAAAAAATTGAAGGGGAACAAACAGCAGATCAGATTCAAATTATCTGAAACTGCTTTGATCATTTTTTGAATGCTGGCTTTTGATTTGCACCATTTTCTTAATTTTTCTTCTGTAGTTAATTTTTATTTCAAAGCTAAAAATGTTAAGAATATAAAAAGAGAATTTTTTACTGTAGTGAATATTGGTATAAGTAATGTCAGTGATGTTGTGGTTTGGACAAAGTGGTGTACCCTGAAGCAAAAATATTTGTTGGATTCTGGTGTATTTCTAAGGATTGTTTCAAGCAAGTTTTTCCCCCAGTCTGTTTGATCAGTGAAGAGCAGAAGTGCTGATCTAAGGGTTGTGAAAGTGATGGAGTAGCTGCATGGATTACATACAAAAGGCTGCTTCCAAACCTCCCTTAGACCATCCAGATTCCATCCCACAGATATGTATGTGGGCCGTACATCAAAATGCTCACAGCATGGTTTTGTAGAGTTAATGGAAACGCTTACAGGAAAACATGGAAGTCAAGGCAGCAAAATCTACCATCTTATCAACTGCTGCAGGTGGAAATGCAGGCTTGGACTCAGCAGTTTCCACTTACAGTGAAAAGTTGCTCTCCAAATTGCTTTTAAAGGCGCATTATTGGAGAAAAAATATTTTGAAAATACTTACTGAAAACTCAGTAGAACTTGAAAAATCTAGATCAGTTTTTCATACAGCACCTGTATATTTTGAACATTATTCAGCCTTAGCAAAGTACTGCATTTCTTGTCCCTAAGTACCTGTGTTGCTTTGCCTCTGTTTTTCTTTTTTGTGAACCAGAGCAATGCTATTGCATTCATAATATTTCAAGGTTACAGGTAACTCGTGCTATAAAAGACCTCCAGAAACTGCAACCCACACCAATTATTATTATACGTTTCTCATATGCAAAAGTAAACCATTATGCCTTTCTTTCTCAGCTGTAGTAAGATTTTTTTTTTTGCCTGGAACTTCGTATGCAAAATCTTTGTGGAATGCTTTTAATTCAGTATAAATTTTAGAAATTCATTGATTTGTTCAGTTTGAGGTTTTCATGTTTAATAATAGCTTGTAGACTTGCGTAGAGTAAAGGACATTTTTGAGGGGGCTCTTGAAAGCTTTTACTATTTAGTAATAAACAAAGAGATTGATCTAATCTACATGCACGGCAGCTGCTTAAGTTCTTCTGTGACTGGGAGGAAGCATAGGGGTTTTTTCTTTCTTAAGTAAAATTGGGTTTATGCAGTTGCCTAAAACCAACCTAAGGGAGTCTTCTAGCCCAATATCCAAAGTTTTGGCCACAGGGACATCTAATCAGCAGTTTCCAACCCAATTTTGCACTGCAGAATTGTGTGCAGTTACCTCACTTTTACCCCCTTGGTTTTTTTTGTATTTTTAATTACATGTTACTTCTGGAAATCTTGATAAATTAGGTCTGCTTCCCTGGTACTGTGCAGTGGGGGTGGAGGTTTCCCAGTGTTCACACTGAGGGGGTGAATCAGGTGTGTTTAGTGCTGCCAGTGGCATTGGTGTTGCTGGAGATCTCCCTGTTTTCCAAAGGGTCTCGAGGTGATGAGGAACTGTACTCAGCACCGCTGAACCTCCTCACTTGCCTGTTACCCCCACGTGCCACTTTCCAGCATCTCACTGTCGTTCTTTGTAAGGCTGAAGTATTTAAACTTGTGGAATTACTATATTTAATTATCAGACCCGAGTACTTTAGCTACAGATGCCCTTTACAGTTACTAAAAATGCGCTGTTGGTGCGTTAAAAAAAAAACCTCTCTTGAGAACATCTAGAAAGGAATTCGGTGGCATACAGTTTTGTAGGGTAGAAAATATTTAATGGAATAACACTGAGCTGGAAAAGTACTGAACAGTACTTTGTTCTGCTTTGTTTATGAATGTGGCTGGAGTTTTTGCCCCAGAATGAATCTGTAAGTATCTTATTGATGGATGGGCTGAACCTTGGCCTCTGCTTATGTATGTCGGTACAGCCCTGCAGGTAGAATTGCTCTGGCTGCCTTTTGGAAGCTGTTTTGGTGGAAAGAAAGTTGAAATGAATAATCTGTGAGAGACCTTTTGCAGTGGCAAATTGCTTATGCTTGCCAAGGTCGCAGTGGTCCTGCTGGCTGTGTCCCATCTGTGTTGTGGGCTCTGCTGTTCCTTGCACCTAGACTGAACATGAGGTGGCTCTGGGGAGTTGTATTTGCACTCATTTTTTGACTGCACAAGGCTTAATTTCTGTTTAAAAATAATATATATATTTTATGCGTGTGGCCCCAAATGGTGTCCTTTTCACTTCTGTAACATTTTTGTGGCAGCTCAATGTTCTCTCTCTCCTGATGCCTTGCAAAACAGCCGTGCAGTCATAGGAGGAACTGGCTTTATAGCAGGATCAGCAGAACAGCCAGGCACAGTCGGCTCTGATGTGCGGACTAAAATAACTGAAGAAATGTTCTTTTTATTCTGTCGTTGTTATGATAAATAATCCCTTTTCACTCTAGCAGCTAAAATATTTATGTGTATTTTATTTAAGTCGATGATGCCCTTTTGAGTCAAAGTTGAGAGGTGACGATTTACAGAATATGTGTTTGGGAAAAGCATTGGAAGGAGTGTTGTGTTTGGTGGTAATAGGTTATACGCATTCTGTTCCTCCTCAACTGATCATAGTGCATATTTTATTTACGCCATTTCATAGCAGCATCATCTTCTTGTGAGGGAGAAAAGCTTCACTTTATTTTTACAGCTAAAGCTTGACATAATTCTGCATAACAGTTTAGAATGAGGGAAGAGACAGTGTGTGTTGAAATAAATATATATTCCAGAAATTGAATCTATTTTTAGAAATTAAATTTGCCCATCCATAAAAGCATATGAAAGGTCACTGCTGCTGTTGAAGATTGCTTGGCAATTCAGTTGCATCAAATATCAGAAGGAAAAATAAGATGTGTGATGCATGGGGTACAGATTGTTTAAACTGCTGCTCTGCCCTGAAGAAAGGACAACGCCTGAAAGGATGCAAAGGAAGTGTTTTACAATTTACTTGGGGATTCAGGTGACCTGGCTTCATTGGAACAAGGGCAGAACAGTTTTGAAAGGAAGTTTGAAATTTAAAAAAGAGCCAGTGACCCCCTGAAGTGCAGTCTCCCCTCTCTTCCTTTTTCTCTGTTGCCTGAGAAATAGGTTTGCTTCTTCCTTCCCTCACAGGAGCAGGTACATGCTGTGACACTGCTGGAGCAAAGGGAGATGTCCCCAGTGAGGGGAGAAGGAATCTGGGTTCTCTGAGCCCTTGATAAACTCCAGTTTTGAAATCTATCAGATGATTAAAATACCAAATGGATAAGATGATTCCTCTCTGCTCAGAGGCTTTTTCTAGTTATTTTAATTTTCAGTTAAATTGAATAAATAGCATGGAATTCTGGATTTCTGCTTTACTCTCCTGTTTTGATCAATAGGTCTGGATGGTCCTAGTTTAAAATACAGCAAATAAGGCTGTGGGAGAAAGCAATCCTGATTTTTCTGAAAATAAAGTAATAACATTACTGCTGAAAGATCTTCCTATTTATCTTGGTTTCTCTGGCATTTTTCAAAATGCCAGCTATTTCCACAAAACTGAGGCTCTAAATCTGTCTATGTTAATTCTTGTAATTGTCCACAAAACTAAAAACCATCCTGTCACTGTAGGGTAACCAAATAACAGCAGCCTCAGATTTCTCTGTCCTACAAAGTCATTTGTCAGAAAGATTGCCTTCCAGCTGTGCTTGGCGGAGGCGGTGGCGCGGGAAGCACAGGGCGAGAGGAGGAATTGCAGCAGGGAGTGCTGGGTGAGAGACCTGCGTCTTCTGCACCCCATCCCAAACTCCTTGGGAGCTGTGGGGGGAGTTCAGCACGATTTGGGTTGCAGCCAGAAAGCGCTGGATTGCTGACACTGATGGTAGCGGAGCTCTGGTGTTGGGTGCCCTTGGTGCAGTGCTCGGCCAAAAATCCTGCGGTTTCCAACCGTGTTCTTCCATAGCCTCCCCAGGGCCGCCGAGCCTGCTGGACGCTGCTTGCAACCTCCTATCCCATGGAGGAAATGGGATGTTGTGCAAGGCTGGGTGGTAAGGAGAGGGTGTACAGAGAGATCAGGGCAAGGCACAGGAGGAGCTTGGATGCTCTGCAAGGAAGAGATGGAAGGTTGGGGTGTTGGAAGGTACTGGGAGTAGCTGAATATGTTGGACTTCGGCAAGTCCAACGCAAGATTTGCATTTTTGAGAGTCTTGTGGGCCCCTTTTTTCCCTTCCCTGAAAATTCACATTACAGGCACAAGGTGCAGATTTGGGATGTAGCTATTTTATAGCTCCTTCTAAAACTGAGGTAACTGCTTGTTCTCTTTTATGGTAGCTCAGTCAGTCAAAGAGGGGTCATCTGCTGTGGCTGCTGCTCCCCAAGACAAAGCCTTGAACAAGAAACTTCAAAGGTGCCGCAAACCTGGAAAGCCTCAACTAAGTTTACTCCTGTTTGGCTCTTTAGGACCCTCTGTCAGTGTAACCCTCTGGACTTTGTAGTGCTTGTCAACAAACCCTCCTGCACCCTTTGTGCCTGCAATGATGCTGCTTGCTCAGAGGACCTTTCAGTGCTGCATTTGAAGGTTCAGGTTTGGCTCTGCTGCTTTCAGCAGGCACCAGAGAGTCTTTGCCTCTTAATTTCGTGCATATTCTCTTAATTGCGATTTCTCTTTTTACTGCTTCAGTTTTGCCAGTGAGTCCTTTTCATTCCACAGAGCCAGAGCAATTATTTTTCTTAGCCTTGGTCTTGATACAGCCAAGAGTGTTTCTAGGTTATTATCTGTGGATGTCTTTCCTGAAATGATGGGATAGACCATTGTACCTGCAATTATAATTAATCTCTGTAAAACGGCATTGAATCGCTCAACAGTACAGTGCACCGTCACTCCTGTCCATCCCCCAGCCAAGGGCTTAGGGAAGAGAAAGGACAAAGCAGTACAAGCATCAAATGTGAAAGTATTCCAGATCCTGGTCTTCAGCCTCTGGACCAGAGGGCTTTTTTGTTTGCTTGTTCTGACAAAGCACACAGCTTTCCCAGGAGAGTGTCTCAAATCTGGTTTTGCACAATATTAGGGCACAGACGAGGGTCTGGAAGTGGCTGTGGAGAAATGTCTCTTTCAGCCATAGCCCATTCACTGGTGCTAAGCAGATTTTACTTCTGGTTCTGGATGTGCATTAAGCAAGTGAGACTTTGCTTATTTATGTGTGCGAGGCTTTTGAGCGGTTGTGTTAAGGCACTTCCAGTGTGTACCAGTGGGATAAGGGGCAGCAAATGAGGGAAAGGGTTGTCCCCATTTTAAACTGGACTTCAGGGAGAAAAAAGCCAAGTGACTCACCCCAAAGATCATACAAGAAATCCTCATCTCAGAGAGTGTCAAGCAAAGACAAAGCAAAGTCTCTGTATTAAGGTCACCAAGAAGTCTCGTATTTTTGAATGTTACACAAACCTTTTGAAAGCTGCCCAGGGAGTCACTTAACACTGACTGCAGCTTAGCTGCTTGTGGCTAGAGAGGTGTCCCAGGGACTGCAGATGCCATGGGTGGGTGTCTTGGTGGTCCTTGGGTGCCTGTGCTGCCACGCAGTGCATCTTGATTCAAGGCTCCTGGGTGGTTTCCCATTCTCCAGGTGAGGGACAGGAGATGCAGAGCAAGACACATCTCGGAGAAGGTTGGTATCTGCAAGATGAGCTGCTTGGTTGCTGCTTAGATATGTCCAGGGCAGGGTGTCTCTGCTGGCAGAGCACATCATTCCAGGAAAGGATGATGCAGTTCCTCTTATGAGAAGACTGGAGTTAAATTTTACAAGGAGGCTTCTAGAAATGGGCTTGATGTTTGAGAAGTCCAGGATTAGCACAGGAGCTGAAGGCTGCTCTCCCAGGGAGCAGCAGTAAAGTGGTTAAGTGTCAGTGTTCAAATGACTGCTGTTGCTTGTTCCGTAAGACAAATGGGATGCGTTCATGCCTCTGGGTGCCTTTGCTGTGGGCTCTGGCTTGGAAAGGCCAGACCACTTCAATTTATGTCCTGAAGAATCTTGAGGTTAGAAAATCTTCAAGACGTTTTCTATATGGGAAAACAGGTAGGAAATCAATAGGAAAGATAATTACTTGAACTTGGAGATATTTTCTGTGCGCCTGAACAAAAATGTGCTTTGCCATGGAAGATATGAAATGCTGGACCTTTTGATGCTGCGGTGGTGTTGGGAGGCAGTGGTGCAGCCTCTGGAGATGGCTGTTTATTGTGAAGAGAAGCCCTTACACAGGCTAATGTTCAATGTCAGATGAGAAATGTCCTATTAAATGTTTTTCACAGTTAGTATATATGTATTTATAGAAACTAACATCTGAGGCCAGCAAGCCATAAAATGAATTGTACAGTATTTTATTATCTTGCTTGCAAATTTGACCGCAGAACTCCTAAATGATCTTATGCTGTGAAATCCAACACCATGGTTCGACCTTCAACCGTTGTACAAGCAGACAAACATTTTAATGCTGAGAAATGCCTGGGTCAAACAGTATCTTGGTGTTCTCCAGCTCATTATTTGAATTCTTTGCGGTGGCTAGGATTCCATACTCTTTTCTTTTTCAACGCTCTGCTTCATTACAGGGTGCTAACACTGCCGTGAGCAAAGGAATGGAAAAAAAATCATTTTTAAGTGTGAATATAAAGAATTAATGCAGTGTCCTTACCCAGCGCTTTGCGTTTGCAGTGATAAAATGGGAGCTGTTTTTTGCTCCCATTTTAACTCGCACAGCATAAGGAGCTTCTGGTGTGATGGAGGGTCAGGGTGGGCGATTTCTTCCTTTGATAGCTCACACATGGGAAGACATCCCGTCCTCAGCACTAACTGAATAATAGCTTGAAAGCAGGATGGCGCACTCTAACCGATCGATTTGTCATTGGCTGACCTCAGAGGGAAGATGAAAAAGATTCAAAAGCAGATAAATAATTGACATTACTAGCCTTGAGTCCATTCAGCTCCACAACCTTTTCTCCTTGATATTAAAGACGGCTGAGTTGCTTTTGGCAGCTTCTTTCTTTGGCTCAGGCTCCCCTGCAGCCTGAATGTTTGATTGCGGGAGGAAATAAAAACTAGACCTGAGCGGCGATAGGTGTTCACATGTGCTGTGAGTGAGGGTTGGGAGTGTGAGCAGCCTCTCCTTCCTCTGCCTGCCTGCAAGGCCCACGAGAGCAGAGAGCCTTCTGTAAGTAGAAGCATATATATGTATATATAAAATGTCAGGCACTCATTGCTCTGGGAAGTAGTGCTTTTTGCATATCCCTATACTTTTCATCCTCCCTGTAACGTGGCATTTGGTTAATGAATGTGCCAGAGTGAGAAACCCAAAGGAAACCCCTGGCTGTTTTCCCAGGAACTTTATTCATTTTGCTGTTCTCAGTTTTGAGGAATAGGTAAGATCCCTACCCTCACTCCAGCGAGGCTCTTAAATGTTTTTTAAACTGTTATTTCTAAAGTAGGTTAAACTGTAGATGCCTGAACTCTTACAGTACCCTCTCAAGGTAAGGCGTTTGCAGAGTGGCGAGGGAGAGTCTACTTTTCCAAATGCCCCAGCACCAAACCAAGCTGTAGGTGACAGCACTGTGTGATTATCCCTGGTGTCCCCTAACGCCTAGATTGAGCTTTGTTACATAAAAGCCAAGTGGTGCCATCCATGTGTGTTCTGGTCCTGGATCCGTCAGAGGGGTGTTCAGGACCAGCAGGGAAGCGACAGAAATGCTGCACCCCCTCAGGAGCTCAAGGGCTGTGGCACAAAATAATTTCTACCCCAACGTCCTTCTTCCTTTCAGCACCTGAAGGTTTCTCTGCTCCTCGTGTCTGCTTGAACCTTTGTGCTGTGTGCCTGAGCTTGCCTCCATTGAGGCAAACGTTTTATCTAACCTCTATTTCGTATTTCTTACCCTAAATTTTCCACCTCCTCTCTCCAGCCTTCTCTGTAAATGTTAGATTTAAAAGGTTATGGACAAACATGTATGTTATAAAGAAATTGCCAAAAACCTTAAAATCTAGAATCTTTAGAGTTTGTCTGCTATTATGCAGAGAAGATTGTGGAAGCAAATATTAGTCATTAACATAATTTTCTGTGTTGAGTCAACATCTATTTTTAGGTGTGGAGCGCATAAAGACAACTCTTTGACACATAAAACACATAGACATCCATTTGACATCATCTGTGTTCAGGCTGAGGCTCAGGAAGGGGGGAAGACAATTGCTGAATGTATTGTATTTGTGATGGGAACCCCCGACTTCCTTCCTAGACACATTTTAAGACATAATGCAGGAGAGTACTGATCTGTTTATATTGAAATAAATCAAAATGAAGTGCAGAATATTCAGCCTGGGTTCCAATGTTTTTTCAGATGTGCTGCAAAGTAATTCATGATCTGTGCTGAATATTTGCCATTAGGCTTTATCCGGGAAGTGTTTTTATGATGTTTAATGTGTGTATTCTAAATGTATATATTATTTTAAAAGTGCAGAAGGCTTTTTATGCACCTATTATAATTATAAATCTGATTCATAGGTAGAAGAGCAGTTAAGAGTCTTGAATTAGTAATTTTCCAACTGCACACATGCAGAGCCACAGCTAGATTTTCTTGTTTGCTTGGTCATAATATTTTATGGTCTGGTTCTGGGCTTTATAATGCAAGGGAACTTCTTGTGATAAATTGCAGATCTGACAATGAGTGTCAGTATACAGCTCCCTGAGCAGATGTTCATTTAGTCTAATTTCACCAGTACTTTACTGTTCATCCAGAACAGATCTTGCCAGCTCAGGATGCAAACACAAAGAGAGAGAGCACAAAAGATCACTCTGCAAATAACCTGATCTGTTTCAGACACTTGGAGGGGAAAAAGAAAAACATGCAGGAACTTCAGAGTGCGAGGTTGGCTACAGCAAATCATCCACACACCCACACCCATGGGGGCAAAATTTACAAAGCCATGCGTGGGATGTTGCGTGTTAATCTACCTCTGAACAACAGTTATTTTGACTGCGCTTCAAGAATGCCTGTGTCAGTTTTAAGGTCTCTGTAGCGCTTTCTTTGTTCCTCTAGCCTTTCCTGGCTCTGCTGGTTTTGCAGAACAGGTCCTGTCTGAACTGCAGGGTTATGTCTTGCGAAAGAAAAGAACATTCTCTGTCCAAAACGCCGAGGGTGGCTCTAGCTCGCTAACACTCCTTTCCTTTTCTCTCCGTAGGTGTCATATGCCCGTCCAAGTTCAGCATCCATCCGGGATGCAAACTTGTATGTCAGCGGCCTTCCCAAAACCATGACCCAGAAGGAATTAGAGCAGTTATTCTCACAATATGGGCGCATCATCACCTCACGGATTCTGGTTGATCAAGTCACAGGTTAAAAGAAAACTTTTCTTGATAATGTGCATGTTTTTCTGGAAATGGCAAAATTGCAAATGTCTGCAGCTGGGTTTTTTTGACTTTTACTGTAAAATGCTGTACCTGGTTCCTTATAAATATAACTGGAGGTATAACTGCTGCCTCTTTAATGAAGGAATATCAAAATACAAAATGTGGTTTACTTAAAGTCATTGTTAAATACAGTAGGGGCTGGTTTTGGAGATTACAGATTGGAAAGAGGATTTTTCTTTACAGGACTTTTCTTAATTTGCAAACCCCCTATTGTGTGAAGTCAAACCCAACACTCAGTTTATATTCATTACATAGATGAGGCTGTTCCTACGAATATTCATCTCTTCACATGTTTTTGCTTCCCAGGGGTTTCTCGAGGTGTGGGATTTATCCGTTTTGATAAGAGAATAGAGGCAGAAGAAGCCATAAAGGGACTAAATGGCCAGAAGCCTAGTGGTGCTACAGAACCAATTACTGTGAAGTTTGCCAATAACCCCAGCCAGAAAACAAGCCAGGCACTCCTTTCACAGCTGTATCAGTCTCCCAACAGACGCTACCCTGGACCACTTCACCACCAGGCTCAGAGATTCAGGTAATTACCTGGAAAAGAACTGAACTTCCACCAGCGACGACCATGTGGGGCAGGTGCTGTGCAGGAAAATATGCTTTAGTTGCATAGGCTGACCTGATTTTCTTTGTAAAATTAAACATTCTTTCCTGGAGAATGAGGAGGAAAATCTGCTGACAGCAGTAGTCATGTTGTATTTACTAAAACAGCTGAAGTACTGTACAATCAGATCTCATGAAGGCTCATAGAAAAAGGGAGGACAGAATAGAGTTACACTGATAATCAAATGAGCAGTGACTATCCTGTTCTTTCTCTCTTTTTGGGTAATGCTTTTATTTTCTGCTATATTACTACAGTTTTGATGCAGCTTAGACTTTGATGTTAATGACAGTGGATTGGTAGCAGGAAAAAAGCTGAGTCTGTCCCAGTCAGCAGGAGTATCATTAAATTTATTAGCCTGAGATATCGGCTCTTAGTATAAAGAGCCCTTGTATTAGTCTTTGGTGTGAGTCTTCAGATGCTTTTGGGGATGTTTTATGCTTTGCATTCTGAATGTACTGTTTCCATCTGATGCGTAAGGCAGAGTTAGCAATATGCGATGTTCCCATTACTTTTATACTTAATAGTTCTCAGGCAACCCAGCTTTCAAATAAAAAAGTCTGCCTTCAAGAAAGAAAACTTGGACATATTTGCATAACTTGAGTTGCACACTGGCTTTAGAGAATTATTCAAAAGTAATTTTAGTTTGTCAGTGATGAAAAGTGCTAATGAATTAAAGATCATAAAAAGTCAGTCATTGGATACATTAAATTTACACTTGTTTTTGTGTCTTTGGCATGCAGCTGTGTCCATTGAGGTTATCACTGAATCATTCCATGGACAGAAGGACTTTATTGTGCTGCCATGGAAAGCAGATGATTATATTCTGCAAAATTTGGTGGTCAATTTAGATTGACATACCATGGAGGATTAATACTAAAAATATGTAATAAAGTGGGGAGAATGTATTGTGTTAAAGTAGATACCCAAGAATTTTTCCAGTTCGAGCAGTTTTGGACTCAACATTTTATTTCTGAGTTAACTGTAAATATAAGGTGAGCAGTTGAATTACAAAAAAAAAGTTGAATTATAAAAAAAAAGGCAAATCCTAAGTGGATTTTTTTAAAACCGAACTCTGGAGGTTAAGGTTTTCTCTAAGACCGTAGACAAGTTTAAAAAAGGCTTTTAAATGCTCTGGTGGAAATTTAAGCACAACCTCAGACTTAACAAAGCAGGCCGGGAGTTGTTAGGCTCCTTAGATGTGTGGGAAACTTGTTGAACGTTTCTTCTTTGAAAATGGAACACTATTAATAATAGTTCCATTGAGCGATCTTGCCATCTGTGAGACATTAACCCAAAGACCCTCCTTCTCTTTTCAGGCTGGACAATTTGCTTAATATGGCCTATGGCGTAAAGAGGTAATTAGAATTCCACAGATTGCCAGATGTCCGTGTTGGCACAGATTGGTGCTACAATTTATTTTTTTTTAATTCACTAACTTTATTTTTTTTATTCCTTCTTTTCTTCCACCAGCATGTCAAATTCTTTTTAAGTTTGGACTTCAGTTGGTTTTGTTACTTTAAAGGCCTCACGCACAAGTTCTGTGGGGTTTTTCAACCTTTTTTTATTTACAGGTGGGCTTCTCAAATGGTTTAGGTGCCACAGCTACAAACATTCAAATTGCAGTTGCTCTGCTAAGTGGTGCTTTTTCCAGAATCAAAACTATTAACTTGATTTTTTAACGAATCTCTGATCTGATAATGGAAAATTTAAGTTGAAATCAGAATTAGGCTGCTGTTGTCTAAATCTCACAGTTTCTCCCACATCTGGCATCATAAGTTTGACTTGAAAATACAGCTGTGTGCACCTCAATCAGCCCGAAGTTTCTTTTGTTACAGGTTTAATACTTTGAATTTTTTTTCAGTCCTTGAAATTAATTTTTTTGTTTGTTTAAAATAGCTGTGTGTTTGTATGTGCACGCATGTGTGAAAGCTGAGCTGATTTGTCAACATTTCCGCTGTTCCATGAGTATGTTTGATAGCTAAAATGAGATGTGTTGTTAGTGTTTCTTTTAATGGCAACATCAGCATAAGCGACCCTTGCAGCAAAACAAAGGTGTAGTCTTATTCCTGATGTTACCCTAAGATGTCCAGATTAAGATGAGAAAGTACTAAATCTTCTGAAATGGTCTACTCACCACACTTGAAAATTATTTGAGCTTTTTTTTTTTGAAGTTCATCCTCTAAAAAGGTATGGTAAGTATATCTTTACACTAGCTAGTAGCAGACAGTAAGGTGGGGTTTAACTCCTCAGTAACTCAGTACAGATCTGAAATCTTTATAGAGTACTCACAAGAGCAATAGTCAAAACAGAGCTCCTTCCCAGAAGCACCAGTGCTAGTGTTCACGGGCACATTGGTTATGTCAGGATATCCTTAGTGGTGATGGGGATATGGTGAGTCGGAACCCTCTGCCTGATTTTATCACACAGCCCTTTTCCTGTGTTCTCCCACCTTATTTTTTCCTTGATATCTTGTCAGAAACATGGAAAAACTCCTGGTTGAGTGTCTGTCAGGTGCAAGTCAGTGTCAGAAGGATGGGTTTGTTCTGGGAGGTTTCCCTGGGTTTTTGCTGCCGCTGCTTCCCTGGAATTGGACTGGCGTGTGGTGCAGGATAGGCTTAGTCTGAACAGAGTCTGAACAGAGAAGAGCAATTACCTGCCTTTATAGGTTATACGTCTGCTTTCTCAACATTGTCTGCAGTGTTACTCTAAAAACACAGCAGTGTTTAAAGTCCTTTTGCAGGCATCTTAAATTAGTTCTTATCTCCTCCCAGCAAACCTTGGCAATTGTACCTGCACTAGCAAATCCTGAATTTATAGGTGCAGGGTCACAAAAAATACCGCACTGATAATTTCTGAAGCTGCTTCTGAAACAGGAGATTGGCTCTCCCTGTGCTAGCTGTGTGGTACTGATGGAAAATGAGACGTGCTGATGTGGAAAAAGGTTTTATTGAGGCTAATTTCAGATCACTTGCTAGTAGCAAAGCTCCTTATGCGATAGGTGATCTTGTATTTGTGTCAATACACTTGCACCAGTTTCGTGCATGTTTTGTTGGATTTACAGCAGCTGCTGTGCTCGTGGCACATAAATAGCTCAAAGCTGCATAGCTCCTAAAGGTTTCCAGGGAAAAGCTGCTCTCCAGTGAACTGTAGGAAACTTTAACCCTTTACATCGGTGCAGCATTTCTTTAAAACGCAAAGCCTTACAACACATTGTGACATGCACGGCTTGGCATTGTAAAGGTTTTACATCATCCTTACTTAGAGTGTCATGTATCCCTTAGTGTTGTATTTCACATTACTTTTAAACATTACAGAAAAGCAGCATTTGCTGCCTTATGTGTGTTACTGGCACAGTCAGCCCTGGCCAGCAATGGGCTTGAAGTCCCATCTTCCAGATTTCAAAATGAGCTGAAGCTGTTGGCTTGTACAAGCCCTGGCTGTGCCTTGTTTCCAGTCCTTATTTCCACCTGCGGTGGAAGGAGAAGTAGAAATTGGCCTTGTCCAGCCTTTCTGTGCTGAACCGTTGTGATAATGTCACTGGTTTCACTGTGCGGGAGAGAAACTAAAACATGTCAAGATGGGGATCTGCAAAAGTGAAGTTGAGTTGGAAAATTGCCACGCATTTTTAATAAACTGTCTGCAAACCTTCCTGAGGATCCGATGCTGTGAGCATTTGTGAACTGCTCATTTACAGCGTAGCTACACCCCAGTGATGATCCTCAGCTTAAGATGTATATTCCAAGTGTCGTCTTTTTCCCTGAATATACATAAAAAGTGCCATCAGGCGTCAACAGAACAGTGAGCAACCATCAAGTGTATAGTTTCCTTTATGGTTATTTAATATACACTGCATAATATCGTGCAGATTGCTAAATGTGTGTGGAAATTATTACAAGTGTAAAAAGTTTTGGAGAGCACAAGAGCTTGCTCAGCAACAGAGTCCCTCCCTCTGCTCCCTCAATCATCCCTCAGAAAATCCTGAGGAATTATTATTCTGTTCTGGTATTAAAACTCGTCATATTGAAGGTACACGTGAAACTGGATTTTTTAGACATTTCCTCTGTGCAGTTGTTATTTTAAAACATATCCCAAAGTGTAGCTTCAGAAAGCATGTCAATTTTTTTTCCACACTGATGAAAGGAAAATTATGTTGATCCTGAGGGCTGATACTGCTTAACATCTTCATTAATAACCTGAGTCATGGGCTGTGCTGTGCCCTCCTCGCATTAGCGGGTGACACTAAATTGGTGAGGAGCAGGGGCTGTTGCTGCTGCTGGCCATGGCTGCCACTGGGGAGACCTTGGAAAGCTGCAGGAACACGCTGAAATTCGGGAAAGGCAAATGTAGAGTTTAGCCCCTGACTGCTGCCTTCAGCTGCCTACAAGGAGCTTTGGAAAGAAGGTGAAGCTGAGCTTTTCGCAGAGGTCAAACGCGAGAGGACAAGAGTCAGCAGTGACAGGCTGCAGCAGGGGAAATTCCACTTGAGGATAAGGGAAACTCGTTCACAGTGAGGATGGAGCCCTGGAGCCAGGGGCTGGAGGAGCAGAGTTCCTGTCCTTGGAGATTTCCTAAGCTTCCCTCTGCGGGGCCATGAGCAGCAGATCTCATTTGAGAAGTTTATCTTGCTTGGAGCAGGAGGCTGATCAGATGGTCTCCTTAGATCCTGCCCAGCCTTTGTTATCCTGTGATGATTCTGTGTTCGTAAACACCTGGCTTTATCTGCTCTCTTCGGATGTTTGAGGTAAAGTCCCGAAGGGCAACAAGGGAGAAATGTTAGGGTGTTCTGTTGAATTCTGGGAGTTAGTCTCTGCGTTGACTTTTTGAAGAACCTAAAGCCTGTCATGGAGATGAAGCCTCACAGTATGAAGGTATCAGTTGACGTCCTCATTAATTGTATTTATGTTCTACTTACTCTACAATTGCTGCATAAACCTTCCTTGATATGTGGCCAGCTTTAGGACTTTCTGTTACCTGGATTTTTTCCCCAGTGTCTGTCGATTAAGGACCATGTTAGGAGGAGAAGTAAAATCTACCACTTAGAGACATTTCTCTAATAGTATTTTTAGCTGAAGAAGCTACTGTTATAGCTGAATCCTGACAAAGGCATTTCTTATTAAACTTTAAAATAGGTCTTGAAGTTGGCTTGGGCTTTTTCACTGCAGCCTAGTAGGAGATAAAGCATTAGATCTCTGTTGTCCTGCAACTTATTTCAGTGCCGGGAATAAGTGGCGAATTTCTACAGGCCCTTTTTACATGAGCTGTTGTTTATCACAGCATGTGCAGGCCCTCTCTGACTCATTGTCCTCAGGCATTTCTTTTCTGAGGTCTTTGTACACATCTAAGCAGGGCTTATCCTTGGAGGGAGATGCAGTTATGCCCAGATTTGGTGATTTTATTTAGTACAGCTCCCCTCCACTTCAGTAGGAATTAGAGAGCAAGGGTGGCTCTGTGGTCATCTTCCGGGGACAGGATCCAGAACCTTCAGTACCACTGGCTTACTTACTTTAAATTCTTGGATCCCTATAGCTCGTGCCAAGAGATATATTTAGAATAGACCCCTCTTTTTGCTCGGTAGGTTTTCTCCGATCACAATTGATGGTATGACGAGCCTTGTGGGAATGAATATCCCTGGTCACACCGGGACTGGATGGTGCATCTTCGTCTACAACTTGTCTCCTGACTCGGATGAGAGCGTGCTGTGGCAGTTGTTTGGTCCCTTCGGAGCGGTCAATAATGTCAAGGTGATCCGTGATTTCAACACCAACAAGTGCAAGGGATTTGGCTTTGTCACCATGACCAACTACGACGAAGCTGCCATGGCGATTGCCAGCCTTAATGGATACCGTTTAGGAGACAGAGTATTGCAAGTTTCCTTTAAAACCAATAAAACCCACAAATCCTGAATTTCATATCCTTACTTACTAAAATATATATATATAAATATATATACGAACAAAACAAAACAAAAAAAACTCTTCAAGGCTTATATTCAACCATGGACTTTATAAGCCAGTGTTGCCTAAGTATTAAAACATTGGATATCCTGTGAGGAACAGGAAAGGATTTTATAATGCTTAGAAAAAAAAAAACCTTTGATGCATTGAATGTTCTTTCATAGCTGTCGTTGTTGAATATAATATACATAGATAACAATGTGCAGGGATTTTTACCCGGCCAGCTAGTTTTACTACCTTCCTTGAAGGTGGGTCTTTTTAAGATGACCATTCACTCATTTGAAAAAATAATAAAACAAAAAACAATTTTTACGAACTAATGGGATTAAAAGCGAGAAAAAAGATTTTTGTTTTCTTTTCTGTTTTTTCAAAACATTGATTGAATCAGATTGGTAAACCCCCCACACAAATTAAAGAGGAACAATAAAAATTGCAAAAAGAAGAACATAATTTTGCAACTTTTTTTATTTTTCCTTTTTTCTTTTGTATCATGTGAACTAAACAGTCTTCTGTTAGGGAATGGGGTAACGGGGGATACCTGATGACATAACAATTTAAATAACATTAACAATGTTGCCAAAGAGGTGGTCTCTTTGCTGAAAATGGGTTTCAAGAAAAATCTATTTTTATAAAATATAAAGAATTTTTACAAGAGAATCTGGATTTGAGAAAAAATATTTTGACTGGCTAATTTAGGGGAAATTGACAACTTTGTCATGTTCATACTGCACTGGTAACTTTTTAGAGATCAAGATGTGTGTTTTAAACTGGATTAGTAGATTGTTTTTTGAAGGATGGGCTACAAACAGATGATCTTCGTATCTTTTCATAGCATGTAATAAAAATATTAAATACAGTACGGGAGAGTGTTCTTCCCAGGCACGCAGTTACCCACAGTCAAAACCCAAAAGCAAGGAGATGAGTTGCAAGACGGTTTTTCTTTAAGTCATCAGTATGGGATATCAGCAGAACAAAAGTTAAAAAAATTAATTTTTTGATCAAAAACTTCCTTGGTTTGAGCAGTAGGTGCTACAAAATTATTTACATATCTTAGTATCATAGTTAAATGTAATGTGTTTAGAAAAAAATACATTTGCTTTAAATTTGTTAAGAATTTTCAAATTCACTTTATAGCCCAAGCTAATATAATTGGGCTGTGTTGGCACATTTGGAACACTGTTTATGTTGCTTGAAACACTTATTTATTTAATTGCCGATGTGATGCATATGGCCAAAATCAAATATAGCTAGTTTGGCTAGTCTACTTATTTGTTTACTTAAACTATGGGAAGAAGCATATTATTGTGTCATTTTGTTGTGTGTGTATGTGTATATATAATATAAATATATATATATATAAAGTTATTTTTTCTTTTGGTTAATTTATTATAAGTTGTAACACTTTGCTAGTTTTGTTTGTATATGTCTTAAAATGTTTTCTTATGATACTTAAGTGACAGAGGTATCAAGGTAACTTGTGTAGAAATATTGTTTGATATATTGTCATGTTTGTTGTGAATATTTTTTCTTACTGCACAGTAGAAAAGAAAACAACTGGGTCTTTATTTTAATGTAATTCAGATTGGGGAAAACAGAGCTAAGGGAACAAAATGACTGAGGGGGTGCTCTCCCATGTCCAGTGCACTGATCATTTTAGTATGTTTGTGCTTTGTACGGTTATATATTTAAAACAAAAAAGGGTCATGCTCTTCCCTGAGTACTAGAAACAGTTACTCGCTATGCATAATCTAGTTGATAGTTAAATTTGCTATTGCTTTTCTTGTCTTGTTATATAAAATCTTTTCAATACAAGTTTAGTCTTAATGGTAATAAAACGTTATGGTTATTTATAACTTGTGCTTATTTTGTGCATTTTTTCCATGCTATACCCACTAACTGCATGTAGACTAAGTATTGTTTTTTCACACTGAAGAGGCAAACTTTTGTAGTAGACAAATAACTAAAAGCAAAGGCTGCATCATAATTTTATCAGTTTTTTACTTTAACAATGTTAGATTTTAGTTTAAAGGAACACTCATTCAATGTTCAGGGAAACCTTTATACATCATCTGCTATGAATGAGCGCAGTTTGCTGGGAAAGTTTTGATGCATTTGCTAAGCATTAGTGGGGAAGGCATGTCAGAATCTTTTCTCTACGATGTGTTTTACTATCTGAATAATAATAATAATTTAAAAAATCTTTCTTAGGACCAGGCAGTTGTATACTTTAGTTATAATGAATGACTTCATGTTAACCTTGCTAGTTTAGATCATTTCTGAGGGAAAGTATTGTAAATGTTTTTTTCATAACCTTGTTGTGTTTGAATTATTTGTACTTTAATTGTCCAGACAATAAATGAAAGTGTGTAGAATGGCTATGGACTTTCCACCTTTTTAAGTGTGTTCAGATGTTTTAGTATTCCCAGCTGCACCTCAGCCGAGGTAGAGGTTTAGTCTCTGATTCCAGAAGCAAGGTCTTCAAGAGAGAAACGTTCTAGTCAAACCAGATTGAGCATATTCATGATTTGTTTTTCCTTCCGAAGGCCAGAAAGACTCGGCCGTTTAATTTAAGATGTTGAACACCAAATACCAAACTGTAACTTTCGTTTATTTGAATGTGGAAGATGCTGAAGGGTTTCTACTATATACAGTATTTTTACACAACGAAAATATTAACTCAGTCAATATCAACACTTTAAAACATAGTGAGCAAATTTCAGTGATAATAACAGTTTTTAAGCCATCATTTAGTTTGACTTTTCTATGAATATGCTATGAATGTCATGCAATATGAAACAGTGTACATATTGTCTGATGTACAACAGTATATATGATCACATTCCAAATTTGATTCTTTTCACCATGTGTTATAACTAGAGTTGATACTTCTTTCAGTTGACTTGTTTGAATCTCATTAATACAAATATTCACTTCATGTTTATGTTCTGTAACATTCACTAATTGAGAATATGTACCTTGTAAAACTGCAGCATTGAATTTCGTAACTGAGATTAGGAAACTCTATCAGAGGGCTGGATGGACTGTGTGGTTCTTCAGCTCCTTCACCTATTAATAAACTCGTGTTTTTGTGAGATTAAGTTACCATGTTGGTTATAATAATTAATTTCAAGCCGCAGAATGAGTTTGTTCTTAAATTTACAGCTTGCTTAATTCATCCTTAACTCCACCTCACCATGCCATAGTAAAAAGGAGATGTGGTTAATTTGGTCTGTTTAAAGACTTGGCTCTGAAAAACACCATCCTTCCATCTACCTCTATATGTATATACACATATTTTGATTATATACATATATACCTACACTTCACAACATGCACCAGCCCGTTTTAAAAAAACCTGCACTTTCCATTTAAGAAAGTGATATTTTATAACCAGCACTATTTACTATGGCTCTGTCTGCTTTATAGCATTTGTTACGGTTGTCACCTAATTTTTCTGCAGTCCTTTCTTCAGAAAGTAGTGAGACCAAAATCACTGTATGGTCTGGATGCTCTTAAGACAGAAGGCAACTGGCATTGGGGCCAATTTTAATTCAGATTATGTCCCCACTTCCGCTTAAAGGTTGGCTCCTTGTCTTTACATCTCATAAGGTACCTGTTTTTCCATTCAGTAGCTTGGTGAGCTCCTGTGAGCTGAATCACACCCGTAACATGAGAGAAAGGGCTCTGCCAGCTTTAGGGATCAGGGGTGCAAAGTTCAGTCCCCCTTTTGAGAGTATCACAAATGGGAAGAGGATAAAAGCAGTCACAGACAGGTTGCCTGTGCTGATCCTATGGGAGTGTTTTCAGAAAGTTTTACTGAAACACAGCTTCTGCCCAGCTGGGATCAGAGCCACATTTCACTAACACACATTCAAAGTAATCAAGGTTTATATTTCCTTCTTGAAAGGGTAATCACTCTTTCTGCAATTAGTGAGCCTGCTGCATAAATGGAAAATCACCTAGGGGAGGGTGTTTCAAGTGCATTCACTTTGTGTTCCACTTCAGCTTACCTTGGACACGGGAAATGATGGCTGGCAGCTCCAAGGGAGCAATGAGCTACCCTTAAATTCATACTGGGGACATTTAGCTTTCCTGGTGACCCTGAACTTGTAGCAGCCAGACATGCAAGTATTCTGGTGCTCCTCATTTCCAGGGGGAAGGGTGGGTAGGGGGGTCTGGATGCGCTGCGTCAGGCAGAGGCTGCTGCCTGGGTGCTTGGATCAGCCTCACGGGAGAGGCACACCCAGAGCTGTCCAGGGAAGCCTTTCCCATCACCAGAAGCCAGGCAAGGCTGTTACCTTGCACATTTCGTTTACACAGCTGCAGAAAGATGAGGTAAAGCCAGGTCAGAGTGTGGTGACAGTAAAGATTTGCTCCCTGCCCCGGAGATCTTGCAGACTGAGCTCCCTGCACAGAAGTAATTCACTGTGCATACAGAGCAAAATGAAAGGAGATCAAATCCAGCATAACTGCACGAAAGCTCTGACATCTCAGACTAATACGGTATCTCTCTTCTAAAAATAACTGACTTCTTAAACCCAGGAGATGGGATGGAGCCAATCCAGCTGAGCCTCAGTAACTCGTAAGGGGACAAATTACCTGGGCACAAACAGGGACTGCTGCAGGAGGGAAACACAAGGCACCGACCACACCCAGACACAAATCCTGTGGGATGCTGCACCTGGGCATTGCTGCAGTGCAGCCCCTGTCCCCATGCACAGGACAGTGCTTTCATCCCAGGTGCTTTTTGAGGGTACCTTCAGCACCCAGGGGAGTGGTGGTGCTGCTGCAAGAGGCACTTCAGCAGGCCTCTCCCAGAAACACTGTGTGCCACTGGTGTGCTCAAGAAATTCCAGTGGGATCACGTGCAGTACAGCACCAGTGTGATCAGGAGACGAGAAACTTTGCAGAGAGTCACCGAGCTTGAATTGTTTCTAACCTCCCATAAACGCAAAACCTGTGTTTCAAAAAGCCTGTTCCTGCAAATCTTCCAGAGCTGAGCCTTAGAAAGGGCTGTAGGAAGAAAAGTGCCCAAAAGGAGGGGTCGTACAAAGGCACCCTGATTTAACTCGCCCACAGTTAAAACACAAGAAATCAGACTCGTTCTTCCAGATTGGCAATTTCCTGAAATACTCTTTCTACTCAAAGTAGCAATAACTGGGAAGATGGGTACACACACACAAACAGCTGCTTTTCAGACACAGTTGGAAGTTTTGCTTGCCGCACTCCTAAGGTATCACTGATATTTTTAAACGTCAATCCAGCATATTTTAGAATACTTCATCTTAAATTTCATTCAGATTTTAAATGTTACAGGGCTGAAAATTACTTCTTGTGCAGTAGCAGAAAACAAAATCCTAAAACCTCTGTTCTATTTGTTCCGCAATAAACCTCCCGTCTCACATCAGTGGGGTTTGGAGCTGCCAGCAAGCGAGACCCAGCTATGGCTGCTTACAGGCAAACACAATCCAGAGCAGGTTCATATTCCCTCTCCCAGAGAGCAAGCAAACCCATGTGCTAAGTGGAGCATTGCTCTGACAACAAGTCCAGAAGCTTGTTTTGGTCGCCAGAAACAAGTGTCTTGTCCCCAAGCCCTCCAGCCAAGCCACCAGCCTTGTGCTGCTGTGGCCGCTGGGCACTTGTCAGGTGTGACATCCTTGTGCCACTGGGTGATCCTTAGGGTGAGCCCAGCCTTGCTCCCGTGTCTGAAGGACAAACGGGACGGGATTTACTTCTCTGTCAATACACCCCATGGCACAGGTCCCCCGCGCTGGGGACTCTCCCTGCAGGCCGTTGTCTTACCTGGCCCACAGCACCCACTGCGTCAGTCCCTCACTTAACCAAATTTCCTGAATTCCACTTCTGATTAGCCAGCCACAGTGGCCCAGTAGCCATCACTCAGCAGGAGGGGCAGGTGAACAACCACCTCTGGCCTTGCTTTGTCCGTCCTGAACACCTGCTTAACACCGCAGCCATTCAGGCCCTGGGTTCCCCGCTTTCCAAGGCCACCAGTGTGACCCTGTCCTAGACAAAGCCACATTTTTGGTGCCACCCAACGTTGCCAGAGCAGGCAGTGCCTTGGGACTGGTGAGTCTGGCAGTGCCTGACCTCCACTGAAATGCTCCCAAGTTCTCTTTCTCCTCCAAGACCCAGGCAGGAGCCTGAGATGCTGCATGGCCAGAGCACGGGTGTTTCATAATGACACAAGTGTTCATCAAGTTAGAGGAAACAAAAACAAAAATCCCCTTAACTCTGAAAATGAACATAAGCAATGCCATTGAAAGAGCAACCATTTACAAATAAATCCCTGCTAAGGAAAAAAACGCTGCTGAAGGAAAAAGGATTCAGTTTGGAGGCTTTGGCTGTGCTGGGCTATCACTGTGTGTGTCACTGAGTGTGGCTGAACTGCCCCAGAAACCTTCTCATGGCAACATCGAGGCAACCTGACAGTCCCAGAATAGTAAATTTTATTTAGTGACTTTTAAACACACACAGTCATTACCTCCTCAGTCTGAACATCAGGCCTGACTAGAGTTGCCACAATCCATTTGTTTTAAAGCAGCACTTAGACTTTTCTTCCCTTGCATTTTGTTGGAATTGCACAGGTCCCAACAAAATGATATGCAAGAATTAGCTTTTTACAAACAATACAATTCTGATTTTAAATCAGCACATGAGACAATTAATTTTGTAGGATAAGGAATCTGTTGCAAATATACAGCAGTACACCCACACATCACCATCTGGTGTGGAGAATTAAATGTACAACTCACAAATTAAATCCTGCAAAGTTGGTGCAAAAAGGTCCTTGCTTGAATTTAAACAAGGCTGTGGAAACCTGCAAACACATTGCAAAAGATCATGAAAACAATAACAAATTTGTCCATCTGTGAGTTAGTTCTAGCAGGGTTGGGGCTTTGTTTTGTTTTTTTATATTGGTGCATTTGCAATAAATGTTGCAGCTCACAATGCAAGTTGTGTAAACTATATTTGAGCTCCCCTGGCCAGGAAAAGTCACTCTTGGAGGTGCTCCCTATAGGCTCCATACCTTTACCCCAGGTCTTCTATTCTTACAGGGAGGAAAAACAAAACAAAACAAAAAACACAAATCCCTTTTTTTTCATACTCAGTTTATTGAAGAAAATAAAATTGGCAACTCTGGCAATTGTTGTGGATGTTTTATTATTAGATTTATTAACAAACACTGTTCCACTGAAGTGAGGAAAAATAAATATCAACAATTACGGCTGCCATGAAAAAACTCTGACAAGCACAAATATGTGCGTCCCTTTGACTCCCCTGGAGCCAAGCCTTCATTCCCTGATTTTGCCTCCTGTGTTCTTCTAACACACTGCCCTTAATTTTTTTTACACCTGGCAGAACCACCTGAGACTAAGTCACATTTCCTGATCTCCTGCACTGAGGAAATGGCTATGAAACCTTGATAGCCAAGGAAGGCAGTGAAGCCTCTGGACCTGAACACACCAGTAAAACACGGGGTTGGGTGTGAGGAGGAGGCTGGAGCAGCCTCGAAGCCCAAACTCTTTGCTCCCCTGCCTTTTCCATGCTCGTCTTTGACCCCCAGGTCTGTTGGGCACTGGCTGGCAGCCGTGGGCTGTAAATGAGCCTGGGACCTACTTCTCACACTCTCACCGGCTGTGCACCCTCAAAAAAGCTGTCTTTTGCAGCATTGGGATGACCAAAGCTGTGCCAGGGATCTCTGAAATGCAGGTGCCCTTCTCTTTTCTTTTTTAATAGGATGCCAGGAAAACATACTGGCATTTTCCCTGGTTACTACTTGATTGTATCAATAAAAGAGCTATAAACATGCTATCTCAAAGCACACACTTAGGCCACCAAGCCCATCAGCATCTGGAGTTCTACGTGCACATCCCCAAACCACAGGGTAGGAAATATAAGATACAGCATTCCCTTGCCACAGACAAAAATTGCTCTGGGTTGGTGTTCTCAGGGATTTTAGCAGGGTGGGTTTTTTTGAAAATGAAAAGATTTCCTAAACCATTTCTGAGATGCGTGCGCTGCTTTAACACGCACTTATCCTCTCACACACCTGGGAAGTACTCTCAGTACACACACCCCGAGTATAATTTATGCTGAGGGGCCTGCTACGTGTTTAACTCAGATAAAGTGCATCTGTAATTAAGAAATGCAGCATCAGAGGTACAACGTGCATGGAAATTTGCGGAAAGGATTCTGTCAACGGAACGAATGCTGCTGAAGACTATTTAAAACCACAAACTAATCAGAAAACTACGCCTCTCTATATATTTATATCAATATCACCAGCCCTTTGACATCCCCAGCACTGCTAACACTCTGCCTGGAAGCCGACTTATCGCGGCTGCCTTGGGCACACTCGCATGCATAAAAAATCAAGTGACTTGATTAATCAGTGGAAGTTGCTGAATCATGGGCTTGCAGCCGTGCCTGCATAGCCCTGGCTATCGATGGGAAACCGGCAGCCTGGGATTGAGATTAATCCCTATCAGCTGGTCCACAGACCTGTGTGGCCCTTTGCCAGCATTTTTATGAGAAACAGAATCTTAAAAATTTCAGACCTGAAAAATAGCCGTGTCAAAGGGGTGGGAGTGCGTGTGTGAGAAGAGACTCCAACCGCAAGTGTCAAAAGGCAAGTGGAGCTCAGAAAAAGAGAGGGGAAAGCTGTGGGCAAGAAAATCCTGACGCCACTTGGAAGCTGCCTCCAACAAGCACAGCCAGAGGCAGCAGCTGCAGGTGTATCTCAGCTTGAGCAAAGCCTGTCTGAAATTCAGCAGGCCCAGCAAGGGAAGAGCAGGAAGAAATGAGGGATGTGTGATATAGGCGGGGATGGAAAGCAAAAGTAGCCAGGCTGTAGCACCATGCAACCACCTCTGAGTCTCCTGGCCATGAGCTACCTTGCCTTGGGTTTTCAGAAGTCAGAGAGACTGGGAAATATTTTTCTTTAACACATAAAGAGCAATTTGTCCAGAAGAAAAAAAGATAAATGTCTAGGGGATATGTTTTATTTGACACTCCCTGTGGAGGCTCCTTGCAAGGCTTGCCTTGCCCAGTGTCTGGCAAGCTTCACCTGCTCTCAGGAGGGCTGGAGGCTTTGGGAGAAGGAGCTTCCTTTCCGTGCCAGCCTGTGTCTGGAAAAAAAGAAAAGTTGGAAACAATTCACTGCTCCCTACAGGGACTATGTGCAGCAGCCCTGCTGTCTGGCCGTGTGCCCCAGATGGGAATGGTGCTTTTTGTCATGGAGTTCAAACCCTCCCGTCCAAAGATGTTACCCTTTGGTTGGATCTTCAGGTGAGACAAACAGCCACTGCTCCTCTGAAGGACCCTGCCCCAGCTGCTTTCTGCTAGGAAATCAAGAAACTTTTTGTTAAAGAAACACATTTGCCAAATCTTTACTGCCAGGCAGCTGGTCGAGGCTTTTGCTTTGCTTTTCAGAGGATGAGTTAAGTGTCCTTGAATGAGTGTCTGGAACAAAAGGAAAAGGAGGGCAAGCACCCTTTGTGCCAAACCTCTTACGCTTCCTCCAGTGTGACTCTGCTGCACTTGTGAATAATCATATTAACATATATTAGAGGCGTTGTGTGCCAGTAATGGAAGAGATTGTGAAACCACAGTAGCTTATCTATTAAAATAGCCAGAGCAATAATATTGTGTCAGCTAAATTAAAAAGCAGAGAAGACACCAATCAGGTTGATCACTGCCTAAACCCAGTGTATCTTTGGCAACACACATATATATTTCAGTATGAACTGACTCTGTGTGTATTTTCAATATTAAGAGATAAAATATTGCTCTTTGCCATGTTATAAACTAAGTTTGTGCAATTGAACAGATTTTTAAAGCTAAGTTAAAACCTCTTGAGAATAAGGGGTTTATAATGGAAATGCTGACAGACTCTTAACTGGAGCACTGGGATCTCTCTTGCTGTTATGACCAGATAAACCAACAAGGTAATTCAATGTAGTGTTCCAGCTCCAAGACACTAACACACTCCTTCTGGTCCCAGGTGCTGAGGAGAAGTTAAATATAAAACTTAATGAAACTGCAGTGACTGACTACAGGGCTGGCTGGTTGCCCCTGCACCGGGGAAAGGTGAATTTCCCTCCTGGGAAGGTGTCTGAAAGGCAGGCCGTGACCGGCTGGTTCAAGTGCAAGCTCTGGCTGGAGCCTTCTAAACTTCTCAGAAGTCAAATGGCTTTCTACAGTCTAATGGGTGGCTAAAGTTGGAAGGCTGTGAGAATCAAACCCAGCCTCTGCACACGCACCAGACCAACAACTGTCTAGAAACCCAGAGCAGGTCCAACACTCCCACCACACACCACACAGCAGTGCTGGGGGCAGCATCTCTGCTCACAGGGGCTGGGGGACACAGACCTGCCCTCCCTCCCTCCAAAATTGCCGCACTTTAGCAGTTCAAATGCCAGGGAACCCAACTCTGCTCCCAAAGCAATAGCTGCAGGGAAGCTGAGCCGTGGATGGGTGTTCAGTCCTTGCTCTGTTTCCAGAGCTTTCCCCTGGCCCCAGAGGCAGGAGGTAGCAGTGGGGTTATGCTAAGCTGGCCCAGCGGTTCTCCACCTTCTGTCCAAATAGATGGCAAAGCTGCCAGCAGCAGGAATGCCATTCATGCCGTGCTTTGACACCCGGAAAACTTTGCTGCTCCTTTCCATGCCACTTATAATATTACAAAGACTACTAGGAGGTGCACACACTGCCTCTACCTACACATGAAATCCTGAGCAAACTTCCTGAGGTTGGTGGGCTGGTAGCACTGCCTACTGTCAAGACCATCTGACATTTGCAATTACAAGACTCTATTTTCAGCTGCTTATAACTGTCATATTTTGACCAGTAACTTGTCATTTTTCTATCCTGGGCATCTGCCGCAGGCTGAATTTTTTTGGAAAGCTTCAGCCAAAACAATATAGCTATTCCCAAGGGCAAGGCCAGGGAACAATGCTCTGTTTTGTAATGGTAAAAGAGAAAAAGAACTGACATCCTCTTCTTTAAGATTCACCACGGCTCCTCACAGTTTGGATAGGGGAGTAGAAATTTAGTGGATCTGTGACCTTTGTATTAAGGATGTACCTTTTTTTTAATGCTGTGAAAATCTATGTAAGTGCGGCCAGGTGAAAGCAGTTGGAAAAATTCCAGCCTGACTTCTTCAGCAAAGAATTTTCTTTCATTGAGAATCCTAAAAACTCTGAGGATCCTGTCCTGCTGGGTTCATCTTGCCCTCCAGCTTGTGCAGAAGGGAGTAGCCCCATCCCGAAGGCAAAGAGATGGGGAGAGAAAAGGCAGAACTGGAACAAGGAGGAGATGGAGGGGAACAGGCAGAGTGATTTGCACCCACCAGAGTTGCTGCCTTTCCAGGGCTGGGAATGGGATCCAGGATCCTGAGTCTCACCATCAGGAGGCTGCCAGGAAGTGCTGCGAGATCCCACTGTGCCCGGTCGGAAGCGGCAGGTTTTACATCTCCGAGCTCGGCGTGGCTTTTCCTGGGTTCACAGCCCACCGGCAGGAATTGCAGCTGGAAGTGCTCCACACTCTGGAAATCAGGTGCCAAAATGAGCAGCAAACGTTTAGCAACCCCATGCAAAACGTTGGGTTAAACGCCCTTCCCAGGCCCGCAGAGCTTTTGGCAGGACCATCCAGGCTGCTGAACGGGGACAGCGTCCCGTGCCCAGCTGCATTCCCGCAGCCCTCCCAACCCCCACAATAAACAGAGCAGGGACCTGTGGAAAAAGCATCCCTGACTCACCTGTGCCCCCAAACCCATCCCGAGCACCAGCCTCTCCTGTACCCAGGGTGGCAGAGGGAACGTGTGACACCAAAACCACAGCGTGGTTCGCACACACAAGTGGTGCAGGCTGCTGCGGTTCATGGATTCCCTAAATTTTGACTACAGGAATACAATCCTTCATTATGCCCTTTGAATGTGGAAATGCAGAAGAAAATGGAGGGTGCTTTCTTTCTGAGAGTTGTCTTTGACTGGCACATCCTTCCTTTACAGAAAGCTGATGTTTACTACTGCGATACATTTATTTTGAAACTCAGTTCATCTGCTGTAAGAAATTACTCAGACCATTAATTTTGGGAGCCAATGCTGAGAGATCACGAATGTTAAGAATTCTAATTATGTTGGGTCTGGAAAATTTAATGAATAAAAGAGACTTTTCATAAGCATCTCAAGCCATAATATTTTAATGCTATTGGCATTAATTAAAATATCTGGAATTTTTAAAGGAGCTCTCTCCTTCTCCCTTTAAATATTTTACTTCTACCATTAGAACAGAAACAGAATTTTGCTAAAGCCACAAAAAAAATGTTCTCTGTGGCTGATCATCTCATTTATAATCGTGTCATGGTGGGAACAACCTTTCGCTGAAATTTTGTTTATGCTTCAAAAATTTTCTCCTAATAATTTCTTCCCCACCCCCCTTCCCAAGCACTAGCAGGCCTGGATTTGTCTTCTGTGCAGGGCTAGGAAGATAAAAGTCCAGATGATTTGGCATCGTACAAGGGACTGAACTCTCGGTGCCTGATTAATGATACCATCCATCTCAGAAGGTAGTGATCCCCTCGTTTAGAGCTTAGGAGGAAAAAATAGCCTAACCTTTGAATTCATACTTCATCATCTTCCTCTGGCATTTGTGGCTTTCTGCAGGACCCAGGGCTCAGTGCTGCCCTGCTCCCCACACCAACCAGCACAGCAAACACCCTGGGAAAGACAGGGGCACCTGCTCCTCTGCCTCTGCTTTGCAGGCACAGGGGGTTCCCATGGATTTGGTGCCATGTCCTGGGTGCCTGGCAAAAGCAGTGGCTTTTCTAGGGGACACCCTTGCACTGCAGGGTGGGCAGATCGTGACTGCCAAGGCCTCTTGCTTGTGCTGTGACCAGTGGCAGCAATGCTGAATGCAGAGGTTAGAGACAGCTCTGGCTCTGAGGTCTTGGGAAGTGGGCTCATTCCCCGACTCGAGAGCTCAAATGAGCTCCGAAAGATAAAAGGTTTTTTTTGTCTCTGATCTTAAGCTCGCGGGTTTTTACTCGGATTTTTCTAAGTATCTAAATATACAGTCACTTGCTAGTTAGTAATAGTGGGACCTCACCTTGTTTGATGGTGTTCTCACTTTTTAGAATGTCTAATTAAAGGAGGGACACAGGAAATGTCAGTGCTCAGCCACTGAGAAAAAGGAGCCAGTGGGTTTTCCAGGCTCTGAACATGCCATGGAACCAGCACTGTGCCATCGCCTGGGCAAGGCAGGGGCAGGTCAATGGAACATTAGGGGCAGTGAAGAAGCTGCCATGCCTCCAGAAACATTTAAAAAGGCATTTTCTCTTGAAAAGGCCACAACTGTAGTTGGGAAATTTGAAAAGTGAAAACAGCATTTTGCAGTGGATCAGGGGAAGCAGAATTTCCACAAGAACAGCAAATAACAGAAGGAGGAGGTTGAGCTTTATTTCTATCAAACTGGGCACAGCCTCCTCTGTCTCAGAGGTGCTTGGCACACAGCAAAGCTGCTCCTGTTGGGACGCTGCACATCATCATTGCAGAGAGGCAGGTCACTGCTTCCTGGCAGCACTTTCTCCTCCAGCACAAATATGCGGATTCAGCAGGCTGCCAAGCCTGCCTGTGCTTATTTCTGTGCTGGGCACAGCCAGGTGTCACACAGGTGAGGTTGCACATAGACACACAGGAGGCCCAGAGGGCTTTTATCTATTTTCTCCATGTGGCTGAGAGAGCACTCAAAGGCACCTGCTGATTTTGTGTGTTCGGTGCTGCGGAGAGGAAAACTGATGTGGGAACTACAGATGGCTTCAGTGGTACAGGGTATTCCAGGCTGCTTTCTGATGGAAACAGAACTGATTTACTCTTAGTGTCTTAACTTCACTGACCATTATATTTTGTTTCATTATTCAAAGGCAAACACTGAAGAAACATGTTGTGAACATGCCCAGTTCTTTCAGGTGGAAGGAGGTGAGAACCATTTGTGTAGCATTTCAGAGACTTGTTTTAGTGACTTCACATGGTTTCAGGAAGCTTTTCTTCTAATATTGAGCTGCCTTTAGCAGGTCTTTTTTTTCCTACGCCTAGGGATCCAGTATCATTTCCTTGTTTTTTCTGCACTCCAGTGCTATCAGCCATCCTCAAGTGTTTGTCTCATCACTTTCGAGACTGCACCCCTACCCAGGAAAACAGTGAGGGACAAACTTTCTGCTCTCTGCAGGTTTTTCTCCCAATAAGCTGGAAAATAATGTTTGTTTGGCTCATATTCTTAGCTAGCTGCAGACTCCCCACTGATACCCCCTGCCCCGTCAATTGCTAACTAATCGTGCCTGCAGTAAAAGTAATCCAAACTGGGAAGTTATTCAGCAGCAGCAGAAGGATCCATTAAAACAGATTATGCTCTGTGCTCTGTTTCTGTCCTCATCCTCCAGGATCACCCTGCCTAGGGGCACACGCACCCACGCTCTGCAAAGTCACCCTGGAGTGTCCCCACAAAGGGCTCTGAGGCTCGTCTCAAGGGGACAGGCAAAATCCAGGCCAGGAGGTCTGTCCCTAAGGGACCTGGCTGCGAGGTGATGTGAACAGGCAGGCTGTCCAGGAATGCTCACAGGCAGGAAGCTGTCCAGGAAGATGCTGCGATGGTTTTTTAGCTTTCTTATCCTTGACACACAAGCAGCAAAGCAGCTCTGTATTAGGTTTGACTGAGCCTTCCTCTGAGGCTTCAAGGGGAGCAAACCCCTATAGTATTCAGGCCCTAGAGAGACAAAAATATGCACAGTAGTGATGTCCTGGAGTTAATTCAGCCTTGAAACTCAGTGGCTGCTTGGCATCAGGAAAGACCCTGGCTTGGGGTGAGGAGCAAGGTTTCTGAAGGCCTTTGGAACAAGCCTGTGGTATTTCACAAAATCATAAACTTACAGAATATTTGGGTTGGAAAGGACCTTAAAAATCACCTCCTTCCAACCCCTGCCATTGGCATGGACACCTTCCACTGTCCCAGGCTGCTCAGAGCCACATCCATCCTGGCCTTGAACACTTGAAGGGATGGGACGGGCACAACTTCTCTGGGCAACCTGGGCCAAGGTCTCACTACCCTCACAGGGAACAATTCCTTCCTAATAGCTTATCTAAACCTGCTCTCTCTCAGTTTAAAGCCATTGCCGCTTGTCCTGTTCCTACCTGCCCTTGTAAAAAGCCTCTATCTATATTTACATCCCTTCCCCTCAGAGCAGATTAGTTACAAGGCCTTTATGTCTGTCCCTGTGGGTTTCGTTCCCCCTATGGTTGAGAAGACCCATCTCAGGCTGGGTACCTTGCTTCCAGCACCGGCTTTCTGGAGGTCCTGCTATACAGAGTAACAAATACAGTCCTGTTACACCCATGAGCTGAATTCAGCCACCTCCAGCTGGGATATAGCCACTTCTAACAACACATGAGGCGCCCTGTGCAGTCAGAAGTCCCTGGATCTGGATGATGAGGGACACCGATAAAATCGAGTTACCTCAGCTGGGCAGTGAATCAGCCACCACTCCTGCTCCAGAGAGCGCTGTGCACAGCTAGAGCCACATGGCTGGACCTTGCTGGGCTTCCTCTCCCCACTTTGTTTAATTGTGTGACATTAAAGCTACCCCTAAGCCAGTAGGACAGGCGTATGTAGAATGTACCTATTTACCTTGCAGGTTTTTAAATTCAAATGGGTTATGTAAAGCAGCACAGTCTACACAATTTAAATTGGCCTGACTTCTGAAAGCTGCAGGTTCCAGGACCTGAAAGAAAGCCTGCAGCTAGGCTGAGTATCCAAGGGAGGTCCTCTTGGCATACAAAGATCAAGCACAATCTGAAATTCAAACATACCTTTACGCTTAGTTTTTATCTTATTTCAGTTTCACGCAAAATAATGTTGCCCTAGAAATGAAATTTCCCCATATGTCTGGCACAGCTTTACAATGGCCGTTTAGTGGAGCAGTAAAGCAAAGCACCAGGTACTTGACAGCTCTTTTTGTGTCACTCGCAACATGCCTTCTAATTCTAGAGAGCTACTGCCATGTACTCCAACAGGGTTTCTTTGCTTTCCTGAAGCAGTTACATGACTTAAGAGTTTGGTCATCTTTTCTGCTAATAGGAATTGAGGAATTGTACATAGGAGGAGCACACAGGTAGAAAGTCCTGCACAGTAAAATCAAGCTTGCTCAGGACACCACTAATATGATCCACGCAGCTCTGCAAAATGAATTTTTATTATTTTCCCAGCTTGACATGCTAGCATTAATATTTCATTACTAGATTTCACTATGATTTTAGTCCTGTTACTGTCTCAACCAATTTACTGCTTGAGAAGGTTATTTTTAATCTTCAGCAGTAACTGAGAATATACCCTCAGAAAACCTTTCCCAACGTGGAATTTCTTTGCTATTTCATTATAATTGAGGTGATGCTGTATCCAACAGCTCTTTATGGGAACAAAATATATACATCAATTTTAAGAGAGGAGGGAGGCTTATCAGTTTCTAGCTGAAAGTCTGTGTTGCCCACTTGTCTTAATTTATAATTATAGAATTTCAGACATTACAAATGGGGAGAATGAGCTAAAAAAGATGTGATCTGATACAGAAAGGCTGGGTTTAGCACTGAGCACTCAGGCAGCTGGCTCCTGAGGTGCTACAGCACTGGTGCTCCAGCAGTTTTCCTTTGAAAAATGAAGGTGTTTATTTGGGTTCTGATTCAGATAAGGCTGAGAGTGTAAAAGCACTGGAAGCATCAGGCCGGGTTTGTTCCTCTCTAGGTTTGTGATTTAGGGCCATGTCTCAGAGACAGCCCTGGCAGCTAGAGAATGAGAAAGGGCCAAAGACTGCGCGGAGAGTCTGGTCTTGACCCCATCTCCCACCAGCCTCAAGGCACCAGAACAGGGTTTAGCACACAGGCTGTGCACTAACTGTAAGAGGAAAAAATCAGGTCTCAAAAAAAGGTCTCTCAAAACCTGCTTCAGAGTTACAAAATGTTTCTCAGTGTCAAACACAAGCAATTAGTGTTATTTATTCATCCCCTTAAAACATCTCACTCCTCAGTTCCAATTCCCTCCAGCCAGGTACTGCCAGTGATATTGCACCTGCCCTTAATTCCAGTCTGATGGATTTAGGACAGGGTGCGCCATTTTGGTCCCTTATCCTACCCTGGGGAGTCTGCTCTCTTTGCTTTGTGGACAACTTCCTTGTCCTAAGAGCAGGGTTATTTTCCCCGCTGTTGTGGGGATGGGGCAGGGATGCAGGCAGTTCTCTACCAACCACAGACACGAAGCATAACTGACCCTTCCCCAGCCAGGAAATTCAGACTATTCCCAAAGGTACAGAGAAAGGCACAGGGATCTGGCCTAGACACACAACAAGCAGATGATTTTTGTGTTTGTCCCCTTGGATATGAACTAAAAATGTTCCCTTGTATGTTGTCACATCTCCTGAGGGACTCTTCCTTCTTCAGCTGCACAAACCCTCCCCTAAATTCTACCTGGAGTAACACCACCCTCCTTAGGTACCAAAACACCCACGCAGGGGTTCCCCTGGGCTGCCTTGTACATCTCCAGAGTGTATCCCCAGTAGTTCAATCCAAAGAAGACCATGGCTCTGTGCCTGTCTGTGCAGCCTGGCACAGCGTTATGTTCATGGGCACCTGATAGGATCACTGGGGTCCAAATCCCCACACCAGCTCAACGTCCCAGTGCAGTCTATTTAATGGCAGTCACACATGTCAGCAGCTCTCCAGCAGACCTCAGGTACCTGCATTTTGAGGGGTTTTACTGTTCAAGTGCTTCTTCTAAAACCTCTTCTGGGGTAATTATAGCATAATCATCTAATTTGGGGACTTAAAACCAATTCAGAGCACAACCAAAGGACACAAAGTTTTCACTCTTACTTTTCCTGCTTCTCAAATCTCTCCCAGCCAGCTGGGGAGTGGCCCAAACAGAAGACATTGAGTTCATCAGTACTTGGGCAAGTATGTTTTGGGGAGAAACCAGGAGGTGGGCTCACACTTATCCCTTTAACAGACTCCAGGAATGATGCTAATCCAAATCAAATGGTCTGTCTTCAACACAGCATCAAACAACTCATAAAAGCCTTCCTGGATTCTAAATATTGGCTATATTCTTCACAGGGAAGATGAGCAGCAGAGAAGATTTTTCATTGAAAACATTTTCTCCTGTAATTTTTCCTGATCTGAGAATTGTAACAAGTGCATGGAAATTACAAGCTGCTATAAAAATTACAGAGACTAAAACTACAATTTTATCCTGCATTAGAACAATTTTAACATTGTTAGAGGAATATATCTCTGCAATTTTAAAATTATTTGAGTCATGACAGAAAGACTCACAACTGCAATATTTATCTTTCAGATTCATCTTAGGATGTTCCTGAAGACTTGTGAGATGTCACATTATATAGCATTTTGTGGGGACTGGAGAAAGTCACTTTGACAAGCAACACGTGTAAATTGGAGCCATTGATTATGGGGAATTTAATTTTATCTATTCTGTATTCATGGTACAATAAATAAAAAGACTTCGGTGGTCACTGTAGGACTGCAACAACTTCTACAGAAATGCAATTTATAGTTGCATATTTTTAACAGCGAGCTTTGGCATACATTTGATTAAATTCTGCTTTCCAGTGTACTTAATGAGAATTCTAGTTCTCTAGAGATTTCTACAGGCATGCCAGGTAAAGAGGAGTCTATCAAGTCAGAGCTGTGGTTGTTAGTACAAGGAGCTTGTTCCTTTGAAGAGAAATAAAATTCATAAGCATGCATGCATATATTTTAATATTGCCAAGATACATATTGGCAGAGCAATAAATAGTAAGAAGATTTATTACCCACTCTATTTCCCAATGTATACAAATGCAAGTGATACTTGTGAGGTACAGCATCTTTTGGGCATGTGTTTGAACTGAGTGGCTTGAGCAAAGCTTATTTATTTCGGGTTCTCAGAAAATTTGAGGTTGATTCAGTCTCTAAATTTCTTCAAGTTATCCCATTGATTTCTCTGCCTGCCTGATGAGGAAGGTGAAGGACTTCCTCTAAGGGATGCAATGTCAACACCTGACTGAGGCCATCCACTTCTCTAAATGAACAGGGTCAAAAAATAAAATAACTTTTTTTACCTGCTCCTTTTTGGTATCTCTCTGCTCCAGCTGTCAGATTACGATAATTTTTATAAGGACTATCTCACTACCACAACCGTCTTCTTACAGCAACTTGGATGAACTAAGTTCATCCTTCCTGGTAGGAATATTGGGGGTGTCCAGACAGGACATCTCCTTCCTGTATCAGTCTGTAGCCACAACCCCACCTCAGGTAAATTCTACAAGAGATAGCTTAGTTTTGGCAAGTGTTTTTCCCTTGGCTGCAGAGCTGGGATAAACCCTGCTGAACACGGGGGCAAGTTTGCCTTGTTCCAGACTGCCTTGTTCAAGCCTGAGTGTTGGAAAGCATGAGTGAAACCCCGGACATGTCCATCTCAGTGGCAAAACCCCCTTTATAGGAAAGGGACCAGGATTTCTTCCATGCAGGTATAGGTGTATCTGCCAGGTCTGTAAAACTTATGATGACTGTTTGTCTCCAAGCTTGTTCTGGTTTCACTGCAGAGTTCATTGGTTACTGGGTGTTTAAGCCATTTTTTGGTGTGAAAGTATGAACAAGATTATCTAGTCTTATATCAGATTCAATCTTCAAATTTCAAATTAACTGAGGAGTTCAGTAAATTTGTACCCACCTTTCTGATGGGGACCCAGTGAGAGTTGCTGTTCAGGATAGCATAAGGGGACACAGGCAAGACTAGGGAGAGGGCAAAGAGTGTGAAGCTGTGCCCCACGCTGCAGTCATCAGGTCACAGTGTTATTCTTCAGGTGACTTTTCTTGCTGTCACTACTATTAGTCCTGGAATTAAACTAAAATCAGTGTCCCCTGAAGAATAAAGAAGACCATAATAAGCCTTACTTCTTGTCCTCTCAGCTGTTACACTCTGAACCAGTGGGTTATTTTAATACTGACCAATGCTCAATTTCTAATTCTTAAACTGGAATTAAAAAAAACCACATTGGGGAAAAAAAAAAACCAACCAAAAACAACCAAACCCAAAGCATGAGAAAAGAACAAATTAAATATAGCTTGTGCTTCTGCTGATTTTCAGAAATAGGTTAATAAACATTGCTTAGATGAAAGGAGCCTCAAGCGTTAAAGAAAGAAATCAGAAGGTCTCACTTAAGTGATTTTTTGGCAGGAATCAAATTAACGAATATAATATGGATTGCTGACAAGGTGCTTGATCATTCTCAGCAGTGAGGAATTTTTTTTATGTATATATTGTATATATTTTTATATATATATATGCATGAGTTTGTGTTTGAGTTGATTCCATTAACACTTTATTTGCTGATGAAAAATGGCATTTTTATTGAAAAGGAAAATATCAGAAAGTCCTGATTTGCAAGAGCAAGTTAGAATGTGTGACATTATTATGTCCTACTGCATTTTCTTCTCCTTTAGAAAACACAAGCCTTCAATGCTCGTACAAAAGAATGCAACCATTTTATTTAGTCCATAGACAATTTTCCTCTAATTCAATCTGCAAATAACACAAAGTACTTTTTTGTAAGAGGGCGGAGGATGAAATAGAAAAGGAGACATAAAAGAGACTTAATTAGATCATGGAACTCTTTCTTAAGCAGTTCAGCATCTTAATTTCTGGTAAATTCAAGCAACATCCATCTGGGGGTTGATTCTGTCAGTCTGTATCTATGTCTGTCTGCCTTTATCCATCTCTCTAGGCATCCACGGCTGTGGCTTCAGAGCAGCACCGAAGGATCCCGAGCTCTGCGTGCAGCGTGCTGCAGAATCCAGCCCCTCTTTGACAATGATTGGGGCTGACACTGACAAGCACTTACACCCCATTCTCTGGCTCTTTTTGTTTGGCCTTAGATTCACGTGTTGTCTGGCAAAAGTTAAAAATAAAACATTTAGGGCGAGGCTGTGGTCAGTTTTCCTGTGCCTCCGCAGTGCGAGGGGGAGGATGGGGAGGGGGAGGCAGCCGCGGCTCCGCGTTCTGCACCACTCGCATCAAGGTCAGCCAGAACTGCTGCGAGAGCAGAGCCGGAGCCACCCAGAGCACGTGGTGTGCTAGAAAAGAGCTTTTCCTCCGAGAACTAATCACCTGGAGGTCCGGAGGGGCTGAGAGATGCTCAGGCATTGCCCCCACTGATTCAGGCAGCAGATTTAGCTGGCCACACCCCGATGCAACCAGCTCCTGAGCCTCAGGGCTCGTGGAAAATTTTCCATCAAAACTTTCAGGGGAAGTATCTGATTTCCTTGAAAATGTCAGCATGTTTTTATTTAATTCTGCTAGACAAATTAAATATGGAAAATGGAAAAGATATTAGCAGAAACCCAGAAACTCTAATGGCAGGGGAGGGGGACAATATTCATTTTGTCAATGAGAAGCTGGTATTTTTCAGCTGAACATTTTGGATCATAACAGTGATGGCCGGACTAGGCAAAATAATAACTGGACAAACCCACCTCTTATTTATGAAGAGCTCTATTTCAGATATTTATGCAGTAATGTTGGTGGGTTCCCACCCCACTACCCCCCCCATTTCTCACTGCCAAAGAGGTGGATACAGGCAAAACATTTTCCTTTCCCCAATTTCCTAAGGCTGGAAAATCTCCTTGCTACACCTGTCTGCCAAAGCTGCAGAACTGTTGTAACCCTGCTCTGTACCAGGGGTGCTGGGGGCTCCCCTGAGGGGATTTCAGGGGTAAAAACTGAGTTGGATTTATGTGAATTTGGGACCAGAACGAATGAGAACAGGAGGATGGGACAGAGTCCAGTGGTCACAGAGCCCCGTGTGCTGCTACAGCAGACAGACATCTGCTGCATCCCTCAGACTCGTACCCATCTCCATTGCAGAAATACTGACAGGGGTTCTCCCCACTGCTGCTGTGGAAGGCTTTTCCAGAAACTCCCATCTTTCATTAGAAACCTTCTGCTAAGATACAGGGTAACTTACTGATGACTAGCTTACAGTTATTTATGTAACAATTTTGTCTAATCTTAAAAGAGTCCCCTTCATTCCTATCATGTTTATGGATGATTCTCTGCAGGCTTCGGTATGCTAGGACACAATCCCTCTTCTCCCATTGAACTATTCACCATTCTCTGCTCCTGCTCTAGGTTGAATTTCTCTCTTTCAAACACAGGTGGCTACAATTGGTCACTACATTCCTGAAAAAGTCTTACTATAGGCTTCTAAAGGGCATTAATTTTTTTCCCAGCTTGACTGGAAATGCTTCTTTTGATATAGTGCCCAATACATGCCCCATCCTCCTGTATCTGTCCAACCAACAAGCCTTACCTTGTATTGGAAATTGTCGTTAGTTCCCAGCTACCTGACCTTGCTACTTGAACTGTTCCGTGTAATCCCATTTATATCTTCCCAGCCCCTGAGGATATTCTGTTTTTCTGTATGCTGTCAGCCTCCTTGCTATTGACAAACCCTCCCACCTCCAGCCATCAGCACATTTCTCTAGCAGGTTCTTTTTGTGCCTAGTTGATTAATGAAAATATTAAGTGATATTGGTCCCCAGACTGTGCCTTCAGAAACTCCACTTTTAGCTCTCTCCAGCCTGATATTTCCTCTTTCAGCATCATCTGTTATTATCTCCTTTAGCCAGTTTCTATTTATTTTACTATCCTGGGCCTAATCTTCATCATTCCCAATCAAACAATTCTCCATGTAGCTCTGTGTCAGATGTTTCTCTCACAGTGTATACACATCACATCTATTGCCATTTTCTTTGTCTAAAAAGATCAGGATAATCTAAAGATTATCAAGTTAATCTCGTAAATCTGCTTTCAGTAAACCTATTCTGTGTGTTATCCTACTTCTTCCATTTGCTATGCTCTCTATTCCTCTGCTTCCCAAAAGCACTCTAATGCCTTGTGTACTACTGATGTCATGTTAATACGCCTACATTTAACTAGAAGACAGGTTTTTTTCCCTATTTTAAGTACAGGAGTCATATTTGAAATTTCTCTTGCCACTCCTGCTTTAACATAGTCCTAAATACCCTTCAAGCAGAAGTGCAGTTTCGAATGCCAATTCCTTCAGACAGCTGGGACACAGATGCTTGGAAACCACTCCTTGAATTTTACTTCTACCTCAAAGGCATCATTTTCACCCTTCCAAACTCACTCCCACAAAGCCAGTTTTCTTGTTTTCTCCCATCCAAGTTCAGAGCCATTGTCCAAATGGAACAGGGAGCCACAAAATCATCTCAGTTTTTGAAAGCAACTATGCCAATCTTAAACTCTTTCTCCCTCAAGCCAACCTCACTGTTACTTTCCTTGCTGTCATCTAATTTTGAGGGCTGAAAACTCCTACTGTTTGTTTTAATTTCTTTTGCTGCTTCTGAGTAGACTTCAATTCTCGTTTTACCTCTGTGATTCTGGATCTTACCCTTCCTGTTGATCACTGTTTCCATTCCTGGGAGACTTTACCATTTTGAAATTTCATAATTTCCTCTCAGTAAAAAAACCTGCAGTGGAACAATATCAGAAGAACATTATATTCTAAAGCATTGCCAAAATTTGTTATTATACTTTTTGCAGTATAACACAATTTCTTTCTATTTATTGACTTCAATAATGTCTTATATTTGAAAAGCATTGCTCCACAGATTCAGAACAGCAGATTCACTGAAGCTGAACATGTAGGTCTGATTGGAAAGCAAACTTCTGGTGCTGTGAGCGGTTGGACAGGGTTCTGTATGGCCCATCCACCACACATCTCGGTTCGGCTAAAACCCGAGTGTCACTGCAGCTGGAAATGTCCCCCTGTCAAAACAAAGCTCCTGGATTTAATCTTTCTCTGACTCTGTGTCAAGTTTGCAAGTCAAAAGAGGGTTTCTCTAATGTCACCTTTGAAAGCTCATGTTCAGATCCACAGCCAAATCCTGCCTTTATTTCCTCCTCCCTGATCCCCAGCACCAGGCTGCATGATTAGCAAGTGAATGACAGTTCAGGACCCACTGCAAAGCCCAGAGTGTGAGCTTCTTTGATGATCAGGCCCTTAAATTGAAACTGCAGAAGGGATATGGCAATCCATCCACTTCCTCATGGTAATTTTGACTTTGTAGGGCTTTGAGCTTAAAACTGTGTTGTGGAGTTTAATGGGGTTTGTGTTGACAGAGGGAAAAACAATTCTCTAGAATATACACCTGTCAGACTTTCAGGTTAAACACAAGGCTCCACCTTTGCAGAGCCCTTTCTCTGGACATAGGCACCCCTAGCGAGGTGCACAGTTCTGGATCTTTACAGGTTTGGGGAGTGGAAATGTCTCTGCAATGCACAAAGAAACACGCTGTTGTTCCCACCATGCAGTTTAGTCTCCAAAGCAACCCCAGGAATCCATAGCTTATTTCTATCAAATCAAAAGCTAGATTAAAAAATTTCAACTGCTCTTGGCCTTGATTACAGTAGTGATCCTGTTTTGTAGAGAAGCAGATGTATTTCAAACGTATCTGTAGTATCGGTTCAGCCCGTTCCTAATATTTGGTGTATTACATATGCTTTGGGATGCTTGATTGTAACTGTTAGTACTTTATGGAAGGTTTCATATATAGCAATTGAAACATACAGGTTCAATGATTTATCTAATGACAGGACTGAGATAGAACTGCCAAGTCAAAACTGAATTCGCCATCTCAGCCTCATGCACAGGGTCAGCTCACTTTAATGTGAGATATGTCTGTAACTCATTTCAAAACTAACTGAAATCCTACCCTGCTCCATAAATCAGATTATAGTTTCTCTGTGAAGTAGGAATTAATTATTAAACATGGCTCCAGTCTTAATTTTAAGTATCCCTCTATTAGTACACAGCTATATCCTGGACTTGGTACCACTGAAAAGGCTATTCTTGTCTTAACATCTAGAGGAGATTATTAATGTCCTATACCTCTGGTCCTGGGGTATTGATTTGCTGCCCCACTTAACAGGGATATGTTGCTAAGGTAAGTGACTTATTTCTATCCCTTTCTTTATTGAATTGTCCTCTAAGTGAAGAAAGCTGGCTCCCCTATACTGAAAATTATCTTGCTTCCATTAACAAGTTGGCAAAAAATAATATATTATTTCCCGCTTCCACATTTCAAGTAAACCTTTCCATTTTGTTCACTGGCACACAAAGAAGAATATTTATTCAGATAACCACAAGGCCATATATAATAAATGGATAATGTGACTTTTAGCAGTAACTTTTTCTATCATGAATTTTGCTTTGATACTTGTCTTCTGTTTCATTTAGAATTCCCAGCCCTTCATTATTAAATTATAGCCTACAAACTATTAAAATTTACCAATTAGAACTGACAGATACTTTTTTCAAAGTGAAGATTTAAGTGTTGATTTACTGCAAAAAATATTCACATCCTTCATGCATCTGCCCAGCTTGTTCACAGTAGCTGCTGGATTTACCAGCCCAGGCTCCCCCATGACTGCGGGTACTGTGAGGTGTCAGTGTAATGCACCTGTCAAAAAGACAAACGCAACTTTAGGATGTACCCAGGAAAGTATTTCCAAATGCAAAGAACTGACACCACTGCACAAGGAACTCGTATCATCACCTCCTCTGAAACTGTCTGAATATTCCCCCTCCTCAGAATCTAGAACAAAAAATTCAAACAGGTGCAAAGAAGGACAACTAAGACAGGAGGGTTGAGAGGTGAAAGCAAGAGAAAGAGGGGTGAACAGTTCAACATGGAAAAAACCTTAGAGAGAAAAAAGTCCTCTCTACAGATGGTTGTTGGCACTAAAGCAAGAAGTATAAATGGGATAACTTAAGTAGAAAGTTTCTAATCATAAGAGCAAATTTGTTCTAGAAGAGGTTTCCGTAAGAGTAGTGCAGCAGAGAAAGTCCAACTACCTGCAAGATGGAATGCAATATAAATGTACAGGATTATGTGATTTGAGCACCAGTAACAGCTGGGGATTTGACTTCCTGCTTGTTCCCATTGTGAATTAACAATGCAACAATCAGACTTTTACTTGAACTGTATTATCAATAACAATGTGTAATTTTATGGTTTGTGTATTGCTAGAGCTCAGGTCGCCTTCCAAACTCCCCAAAGGAAATGCAGTGAGTGCAAAAGCAGCTAACCAGCTGCTGAGTTTGAAAATGTGGTTGAAGTGGAATGTGTTAAAAAGGAATGAGGTGGAAAATGACTGGATCACAGCTTAGTCCAGGTCTGGGTCCAAATTTGTCTGGAAAAGCAAAGGCGTCAAACCACAGCAAAGCAAAATTCTGAGATGGCTCCTCACGTAAAGAGAGCAAAGAAAACTATCCTCACACATAACCAAGAGGGAAGACAGAGAACCTTCCAGAGGAACTATCCCAGAACTGGGCTGAGGAGGAGGGAGGCCCCTGATCACAAAACACTCATCTGCAGGTGAAGTCCACAAGTGAAGTCAGGTACCTGAGAGGGAGAAAGTGAGGTAAAGGACTTGTGAAATTAGGTTTGCTTCTACAAATTAGTACAGGTTTGCAGTCTGAGTGAGGATAGAAGCAAGAGTTTTAACATCTAGATCATTGCTGGTGTCTCTGTATCTTGGGTAACAGCACAGTCACCTAAACACCAGAGGGGCTTCGAAGAATAAGCATGTGATAACTCTGAAAAGGAATCAGCACCTGTATTTACCTTCAAAATTTACAGTTGAATATTTTGAAATCCTGAAAGTGACCCATTAAGATCCTTCTAGTTCTAGCCTTATTTCTATGGTAAGATTCTTTTGACATGTTCTGAAACCTAGAGGCAAATGACTAAATGTATTTCCATACAATTTAACACCTGGCTGCATTAATCTACATTCCCACCTATAGTATACTTATTATTTTAAATAATACTTTTTCAACACTTTTAAAAATATCATTTCTAAGTGAAAGATGACACAAATCAATATTCTTTTCGGTGTGACATGGAAGGCTACAGCTACCTAAATCCATGTTCAAAGTAGAGATGGAAAAGACATTGCTTCTCCCATTGTATAGGTATGGAAAATGAGGAAGTTCGTCACCGAGATCATGTTGTGTTTCAGCCACTGCAACGTGGTAGCACGATAATTAGGAGGGGTGTATTGGTGTGACAGCCCCATGGTAGTGATCACCATCAGCTGCCACTGTAAATCACACCAAAAATTCAAAAGTGAATTGGAAAGGAGATGCTTCTGGCTCCTTATTCCTGTGATCAAGCTTCATATCCATCCTGGTACCAAATTAAAGGAGTCGGTTTTTAGGTCTTTCACGTATCTGTAGCACTTTGTTTTCTCTAGAAAACTATATCTGATGTCAATCTGCATTTAACATAAATGAAAAGCCATTTTCTAGAGGAAGGTCACTTCTGCAGACATGTCCATGCAGGAATTAAAAGTTTCCTCTTGTTTCAGACAGGTATTGCAGATCACCCAACAACTACAGTCAGAGGAACCTTCTAGGTCAGTCAAATCTTGGCAAAATTTCCAGCTATAAGCTTGTTGGTAATTATTTTGAGAAAGTTTATTAGGAAAAATTAGAATCCATATATAAAATCATCTTCTTATGCCAGGCGTGAATTTTGTAACTAAAAGTGGCAATCCTCATACCCCACAAAATGTGAGCAGAGGTAATAAATCCAGTATTAAATAATAATTTCACTATGCCTTTGGCTATACAATGGTTTCAACTGCCTTTCTTTTCCACATTATGATCAGTCACTGATATGTGTTCCTTAGATCCATAATGATGGCAAGGAGTTAAATTTAGGAAATATAAGGAGTAGTTCTTCATGACATTTTTTTTGACCAGAAGAACACCATAAGGAAACTTATCTTGCATTTCACTGTGACAATGTTTTCCTATCATTTCACTCAAATTATCATTCGTGTACAGTATTTATTTTTAATTTAAAATTAAAATGCTGAATAATTAAGTACCATAGAGAATACTGATGTGTGGAACAAAGTGGGACAAATAGACTCTGTCTACAAGATTTCTATGATCCTCTCTCCATTAACATAAGCGTGAGTTCTACTGGGTATTTGCATATTAGATTTGGCAAGCAGTAATACAATGAGAAGTAATTTCTGCATTAATATTTTTCTTTCAAATAAGACAAGTTCCTGAACTTGTCAAACATAAATGCAAAATTATGAAAAACAATCCTAACCAAAAACTCTTGTTATTAAAATGCATGGCAACTAATTATTGATCTGATGCTGTTCTGCATAAAGAAGATATGCTTGACTGAACAGAAATATTTTTAAATCATTAATATACATGTGTTTATTTTACTGAGTCTAAATTGGAAGTGGAAGATTATTCTTATTGTCTAACGAATTAGGAAGTGTGACAATACCGCTGTACAGCACTGATGTATGATATCTTTCTCCTTCAACTTATTAATTTCTGTCAAATTAAAACTAAAACACTACTGGAAACCTTGAACAGCCACAGTATGAAAATCAAATGTGAATTGCTATTAGAAAAGCCATAGTACCTTAGATTGCTCCAGGCAAACACACAGAGATACAATACTAAACACTGTCTTTGTATAAGAAAGGAAAGGAAAAAAATCTCTTATGGGACGTGCTGCCAGTTGAAGCTGAAGCCCTGTCAAAACTGCAGTTCTTCTGTGGGAACACGGTGAAATCGAAAATCTTTGTGCAGCTGGGGTTTCTCTTCCCTTCAGTTTTCCACTTAAAACAAAAACCTAAGTGAAATTCAGTTCACTGCAGATTTGCCAATGCATCATTTTACTCTAAGGACAGATTAATAATTTCTGAACTTATTTCAACTGAATTTCATGGCCAAGATATCCCGTAATTTTACACCTCCCCACAATGACCTTTATACTGTACTTATTTTACAAAATATCACTGGTAACGTTTTTTCCATTCCAACAAGCTTCAGGATACATATATCTTGATATTACTTCGGAATTACTATGGTGCGGAGTGCTCTGTAAATAATCAATGACATGTAGCTCGTTCACTATAAAATTCTGAGGAGCATGGTACTGAAGACTGTTCATCTTTAATGCATTTTTACAAGTCAAAGTTAACCTGGAAGGTACGAGCTCATTTCGATGAATTCCTAAATCAGCCTGCTAATCTAACTCTGGATAATCACGAATGTATAATGTAACAATAGCAACATACCTGCTGCACAATGTGACTTCCCCACAGAAAGTGCTGCGACAGAACAACTCATCTCCATAGCCTGAACAGCCCAAAAGTTCTTTGATAATTTCTCTAAAAGCAGGTTCTGACACCCTTGGCACATTTCCCGTCAGTTATTCATGGAAGCAAAGTAGCAAATGCTGCTGTCACAGTTGAAAGTTTTTCTGAGTTTATATCCCACTGCCAGAACACACAAAGCACCCAAATGGTGCGTGATGCACCCAGAGGCATCAGGTAGTTAAACAAATCCCCCAGAGCCTTCCCTTCCAGAGAATATTAACACACTGATACACTGCCTGCATATAGATATCCTATCTGAAAGTGCAGTATTACATTACTGGAGAAGGATCCCAGCGTTCAGACTCCTGTACATCCCTGATTTTAGGAAGAACTGGTTACCACTTAAGAGTAGTTGTTGTATAGTGCTGCTGGGGACAATTAGGAAAGTTCTTCTAGGAGGTGAAATATTCTCTTAGTTATGCTGCTGATCCAGGGGCGAGCTGGGTGAAGGACTGCCCACTGTGCCCACGAGGCCTTGACTCCCAAACCTTCCCTTTGCCAGCATAAGGTGCTGCCCTGGAGAACACAATCAATGAGTACCCTACAGAAAACATACAGTTCATGCCGTTCATTAACTCCTGGTTTAACACCTCTTTTGGCAAGGTATTTATTGCTCTAGACCTGTCTTCCCTTTGCAATCAGGCCTCTTACCCCTCGCTGTGCGTGTTCCTGCTGTATCACTGCTGGATGTGGGACATTGTGCCGCTGTGATCCACCGCTCCTCACCAAGCTTCCTGTTGCCCAAGGCTCTCCTGGCAGGGGCAAATTGCTCTTGAATTGCTCTTGCTGTCCTTCTGCTGAGGTGTTTTATTGCTTTTGTAGATATTGATCTACTTTTGGAAATCTTGGAACCAAACATCTCTTTCCATGAAAATGTCCAAGAGTAGAATTTCTTCAGGAATGATAAACCCCAAAACTCTTCTCTGACAAACTCCCTCTAAGCCACGGTTTTCAGAAGCAGAGGAATGATTCATGTGGAACAGGCTACCAATAAAGACTGGAACAAGCCATAGTTGCTCACTATAACATGCTATGAAAAGGAATATTCAGAGTTCTAAACCAATATCTTCACATCCTGGAACCTCTAGGCTATCTCTGGGACCGGTATCTCCCATCTGCTCTCTGACAGGAAAGCCCTATTAGAGCAGAGGTGTGACAGGCAGTAGAGTGATTGAGTTGTTTTGGTGAAGTCACTTTGCCATGTCAAACATAAAATCAGATTTCCCTGAAAACTGCTCACTAGATCTGAGCACAATTTTCTAACTTTCAGTTTAACAGGAGGCTCAATGCCATAGGAAACACCATTTCAACGGGAATTGCTTCATTTCATTTACAAAACAAGACTATATTAAGATTTTCCTGCTGTTTACTCAGTAGAATATACTTTTGATTTTGGCAAATACAGTTCCTTCAAACTACATCAAAACTCCATTACAAATACAAAGTAATCAACAAAAAAGAGCTGATGCAAACACATCACCACAGTACTAAGGATTTGGGTAAACAATTGTCCAAACCCTTTGCTTGCCTTCTCCCCTGTACAGTTATTCTTTCACCTTTATTACCTGCCACTGCTAGATGAGAAAAGCAAGGCTTTTATTTGTGTTGTGGTGGCACATAAGAGCTCATGTCATAAATGGACCCCACTGTTTTATGTTATATAAACCTCACAGTAACACAACATTATTTCTACAAATGAACACGGTTAAAATTTTAACAACTGTTCTCACATTGATCTACTCCTTCATCTCAACCTTTCCCATCACCAAAAATTGACTAGGATATAAACATGCAAAAGCAGAAATAAAGATTTTTAATAGGTCAGATCTCTATGAACTGGAGTAGCTTGGAGGAGGTCAGTAGAGCTGTACTGATTTACAGCAGCTGAATAGGCATCTGCCATGGCATACTGGCCCCATACGTATGTATGGGAAGGAAAATACCTACAAAAAGAAAGGCAAAAAAATCAGCAATACTTTTGTAATGTTTTACATGAATCCCTAATGTAAGCAGCTCAATAAATGTTTTGAATCTCTATTGTGAGAATATAATGAATAGTGAAAATTGTGATGTTCTTTTGATGTAGTAAGTTGAGAGCTCTTAGTGAATCAACTTTATAATGAATTCTTTCAGATACTGATGAAAATGGTTCACTTAGTAAGGAACTTAGCTTGATTTTGAAATTAATGTGGTAATTTAAAACTACTTTGGTAAAAAAAGTTTAATGACAGCTGAAACCTGAAAAGTATAAAAGATGGAGGTTCAATGAATAAAGCATTTGCTCCTTCTGCTTTCCAGGTTTAGCTGATGGCTAAACAAGTGCTGTTTTCCAGGACTATTAGTTATTATCCCATAACAAATTTGTCGAATTCAGCTCCTTATATGGTGCAGAGAAAAACTACATAAAAACCCCCAAATAAACCCTGGCTGCAATGAAAGCGGTGGCAGAGCTCCATTATTTCCCATGTTCTCAGCTTGCTTTCAATCTTCATAAACTAACCATAATGGCAAAAACTGAGCAGCAGAAATGGTGGTAAACTGTGGACCGCCAATTCTCTGTTATCTCCTTTCTAGAGTCAGACAGAACTGCAGCATTTACTCCTGATGTCTGAAATTATCAGCAATAAGGACACATTCCTGATACAATGTGAGAGATGAGGACAAGGAAAGGATTATTTTCAGAGGTTTGGATTTGGTCGTCAGTGAAAAACTGTTCACATGACCACCAACAATCTAATCTTATTTTCTCAACGCATGAGGAAATGATCCATTATCTAATCTTATTTACATCATGGGCATCCAAGTCATTCTCTTACTCTCTTTTTTAATCCTTAAATCCCAGCTAAATGGATTATGCCAGTACAAATTGTGTTTCAAAATCCTACCTCTGATTGCCTTCTGGGCAGAAATAAATACCATCATATGTATTCAGTCTAAACACTGGAGTCAAGTCCTCACGTGAGCTAAATCAGCAGAGCTTTGTCAGATGTATAGCAAGTTGCATCCATTTTATTTGGTTACAGCTATTGAAATATTGGCTGATACTGTAGGCAGAGACAAATTCAGGACTCTTCAGATATTTTCTTTACCACCTGAATGCATTTAAGCATCATATTCCAAAAATTTGTCCGTAACTATTAAATATCTATAACTATTAAAAATCTATAATTATTTAATATACATTAAAATAGCTCTCAATGCCACCCTGTTGGTACCCAGGTTGAAATAAAGGCAGAATGTAAAGTCTGAACAGCTGAAAGAAGGAAGAATCTAGATGGTTAATGAAAAACTTTACATGTGTATCTTCTCTTTTTTCTTAAGTGACCAAGTTATCCAAACAACCTGGAATATTTCCAGTCAACAGGCATACTTCTTCCTGAAAATCTTTACAGTAGCTTTGTTCTCAGAGGACACAAAATATTTTTTCAGAATACTATGTCTAGTTACAATACAAACCTCCTGGGAATTCTGGCCCATGTTTTTAGCCCTTGTAAATCCTCTTCATACCATTCTGGCTGCACTTGTTTACAAGGATTCATGAGAAATGTGGAAATCACATTTTTTGACCAGTAAGTGCAGGAGGCAAACTGGTTTAACGATGTGTGGCTGCTCCAGAAACCACCTCTGTCCTTCCCTCCAGCTTACTGAAACCCAGGCAGGACTCCTGGCCATGTCTCAGGATTTGGTCATCAGCAACTGAAGTCTAATTGCTGCATAAAAGCATTGCCCTTGCTTCCAGTAAAATGGGATTAAAATGAGCTTGTCATTTGAGCCCTTTATTCTATTATATGGTCTCTATGACCGTGGTATCCAGTGCACTCAGCATTTACAGGCAACCTGTCATCAGCGAGAAACTGAGGCAAAGATAAATTACATGACTTGCCCTGAAACTGAACTCAATTGAACTCAAACTGAACTCAAATTTCCTAAGTCCCAACCTGACAACTACTGGAATCATCTGTCACTAAAATAACAAGGAATTTAGAAGAAAATGGTACGCTCTACCCATCCTCCTCTCTACTTACCTAGTATGGTGTTTGATTCTGTTGCTTTACTCTGGATCAGTGTCCTACACATTTTTAAGAACGAAGTGTCTTGATTTATGATAAGGTTCATAATTCTGAATCTGTCTAAATACAAGGTGCCATGAAATCCTAGGAAGATTACATGCCAAAATGTTTGAGGGAAGAAAATCAGGCTTGGCTTTGTCCAGAAAATAGGATCATCCGTATTTACCATATATGTGGACAGAAACTTTGTCCACATTATGCATGAATTGTGGGGGTTGTTGGCTGGTTGGTTGGTTGGTTGGTTGGTTTGTTATGGGAGTATTTTCTTTTGGATATTTTAGGAAAAATATGAGAAAATCAGACCAGCAATTTAGTCAGGATTTTCAACATTCCCTGTATCGGTGCTCTTATGTCCTTGGACTGTCCCTTTTAAGAATTTTCTCTGCATTTATTAAATAATACAAATGATGCTAAAATAGTGCTGATCATTGAAACTCTGAGAGATTTATGTTTATAGAATAATTTTGATAGCACTAACGTAAATGTGAAGGGCATAAAGGAAACATTAAATATAAAGCAGAAGAGAAGACACATTCCAGTGAAACCATCCAGGTTTTCAAGAAAAAAAATCACTGATTAGTTTCAATATCCTCACTTCCTATTGCAAAATTCCTCACTTCCTTTTCTTTTCGCTTCACGGAACACTAGTGCATGCACAGGGAATGTTGGTATTAACAGAGATGCACTAAACTAAAAAAAGGATGAGTTGGTAATGAAGTAGTTAACATGAAGAGGAAAAAGTCCTGGGTGTATTTGACTGATCCAGCTCATGCTCTCAGTTCAGCAGGCAGCAGCAGTGAAGAAGGCTGGTAAGATGCTAGTACACATGAAGAAAGAGGTATATCTGTAACAAAGCCAATAAAATTACATTTTTACTATGTAAGACCCTGTGGTGGTAGACCAAATCTGGAATATGATGTCCAATTTTGGTCATGAGACTGGAAGACAGATGTAAATAAAATGGAGAAAGTACAGCAGAGGGCAACCAACATGATTAATGTACTGGAGAATGCTGGCACAGTAGCTGAGAGAATGATGAAATGGGAATTATTTAGCCTCAAGGAAAGGTGATTAGGAGGTGAACTGACTGAAATATTTAAACTACCTATGGGTTATTATAAAATTTGAATTTGGAATTTTTTGACAGACCAGAAATAACGGAGGCAGGATTAAACACACATTAAATAAGTGACCTCACAGGTCGCTGGGGTACACAAGTTGGCTGCATGAGATGCCAACACCTGGAAACTGCAGTACAAGCTTTGTGCTACATCGTGTGGGTACACAGGGTCTTTGAACAACCTGGCATAACTGGCAGGAGCTGAAGGCTCAATCAGTGACAGCATCAGCAGCAAACTCCCTTCTGGGCAGTGAGATTGCTCAGTCCGGGTCATATCCATGTGGAGTGGAGCTGCCTGCTTCTTTCCATACCTGCATGGTGGCTAAATGCCTGGATCCCAAATGGACCAGTCAATTCCTTGCCAGCAAGACTGATTTACGAGGTAACATGTTCAGCATCATCTTTGGATGTCATGCTCTGAACCTGAGGGTGGGATTCATCACACCTACCTTTGGCCACCCAAAGTAAGGCAAGGCACTAACTCTGAGCTGGTCACCTGAGCTCCCACTGCAGGCACTGGAGAGAGGAAGAGAAACTGCCAATGCAGAGCTTCGTGTCTGTCCCACAGCATGTGCCTAAGATAGGTAACATCAACTGCTCTCTGGAGGTGTATTTGTCTTTCCACTGTCTCTACTGGCAGCCTCCCATGGAACCAGTGAATTCCAGTGCTAGGTACCTTTTTGGCAACCATTGTCACAATGCTTCTGAGCTGTCATGAAGAGTAGAGTCCATGAGCACACAGAAAAAACAGAGATTCCTGAGAAGTGCTGGCCAAAATTTAGACCAGGTAGATGGCATTGAAAACAGGATTTAAGTCCCCATGGTGAAGTGAGGGAGATGATGAGAAGAGGTAAAGAGTTCAAGCTCACTTATAGCCATTCAGGAATCTGGGAGTTAAGCAAAAATTTTTGATGAACAAACAGTTCAGTTTGTCACTGATGGATGAAGGCTCTGAATCTGCACTGAGGCAGTCCTGACATGGTACTTAAACAATGCAGACCAAGAAAAATAAACTGTACGTGAACAAAGAAATGAAGAGGACACAGTGGCTATTAACAGTGAAATATGATGTTTTTAATTAGCAAATGCTAATTGTTGGACTGGATATACAGTGGAATGGAAACGTTGAATCTCAGGTGAAAGTATGTGATAGCAAAATACAGTTAATCTGAAAAGGTATAATGAGAAAAACAAAGTAAGAGAAAATGGAAAGGCTGATTGTTCCTTCCAGCAAGAAAATGTTATTATCAATAAAAAAATTACGTGAAGCCAATTTTTTCTGTATTGGAACAAATTTTATACAGTATGTATAATGTTTGAATTATATTTTTTGCATTAAGAAGCCTAAAAATGGATAATATTAATTTCCAAAATAATATAGACTTGAGTAAATCATGGAAATCCAGTAATACAGAAAAAAAACCCTGTAGATTTTACAGCAGTGATATAAGCAGAAGGGGAACATAGGAAGGAAGAAGTAGGAAAAGAGTTACATGTGTAAGTAAACCTTCAAAACAGAATATAAATATGTAGATAGATTTAAAGATTAAAAAAAAAATTATCAAACAAGATTACCAATTTTCACAATTTGAAAACTACATTAGCAATGATTGGGGTGGGGAGGAACAGTAGCAAAACCATAATTTCTGATGGACTCTTTCTATTTCAGAGTCTGTTGGGTTTATACCCCACCTGCGTGAGATGCAAGAGGGTCATAATTGTCCTGGACTTTTGTTTCCAAAACATGAACAAAGCTGAGCAATAAAACACACAATTAGAATTCAGTGATCATACCATGAGATCTGAAATATTTGTGAGGAAAAGGCAGGGACATCATGTAACGCTGTTATTACAGTAAGACTCTGAAAGAACATAGAACAAATTAAAAAAAAGTCTTGAACAAAGTGTTTGACAGAAAAGAGATTATAGTGTACTGGTAAATATTTAAGAGCAGATAAAGATGATAAAATCAGAATTAATTCCATCAGAGCCCACCAGATTGCAGCTGAAGAGTTTGGAAGCTGCATACAGTTTTGCTGAAGCATAAAATCACAGATAAAGAGGAGTAGTCACAAATACTGGGAAAAAACATTAACATTAGTGTCTGTGCCATACCCAGTCTATTGATTTTTTTTTTTAAGGTAACATAAAATGGGTTGATTTTACTGGGTGGAAACATAAACTGAATATGAAGAGAAATTGCAGATATTGGGACTATTTACAGTAAAAAAAGATTGAGAGGTTATGATAAAACTCAAAAAAGCCGTTTAAGAGCCCTGCTCAGTTCTTTGTGATTGTGTTTGTCCTTCCGGAAGTACAAGGAAAACACAATGAGACTGAACAGATGCAAATTCAAAAACATTAACGTGATAACTCTGGTACTGCTACCTCACCAAGACTGAAGATACACTGCAGTAAATAGGCAGTATGCACAAGGTAATTCTTTTTTTCCTTTATTTTGAATGGCTTTGAAGCATTTTGCTTCAGAGTCTGCACCAACCTGCACCTGTCAGGACTGGTAGGAAAGGATGACTGGCCACAGTTATCCCATAACTGCACCTTTGCCTGCAGGAACTGGCAGACTGCTGTTAAAGGATTGGACAATGAAAATCCTTGTGAGTCAAACTGGGCAGTCAAATTTTCTCCTTTGTGTGTGTTTTTCAGAAGAGAATAAAGGACAGCTTAGAGGAGAATGAAAGAATCCATCCATATTGCAAGTACTGAAATTGCACGTGTGTGTTCATAAAATGTAGGTACATTTAAGAAACACATGGGTTTTGCTGTGGGAACATAATTATTATGAACTTAAATACATCTAGACACAAAGATATGACTCCTATCCTCACTTTCCCCTTCCTATCAGAGTAGAAGGATGATGAACTGGCTCTTTTTAATAGCTCCAGAAAAATGGCAGCATGTTTCTGCTCACACTCTGACAGGAAAGGATTCGACTGCTTGAAAAAATAGTGATTGCCAGCTGTGCTCTGAGTAAAACTAGGGTTTGTCTGATAAAACTGGCAGTCCAAGTACGAGATAGAAAATGAAGCCTTGGCAATATCATGTAAGGAGAGGCTGAAAATTATTTCATATATTCTATCAGAACTGAACTCTGAATATGGTAGGTGCCTGCGAAGAGTGGAGGCTAATAAGGGGGTGCTTCAAAAACACACGCTCATGGCTGAGTGGCCCCTGAAAAAGTCTCTGTCTTTCACCTTTCAGAGGACCCAATGTGAACAAGGTGTTGACGTAGCAATAGTTTTCTGTTCCTCAGCCCATTTGCTCCATGCCTTCTGGAGGAGCATGCGAGTGGAGGTCGATACTGGAGACATCACATGAAACGCTGCTGTGACCTGCAAGGCTGTGCAGCTCATTCACACAGACCATGATGCAGGGAGGGCCTTGGGTCCATGAGCTGAGTTTTGGAGATTCTCCACCCTCTTATGCCATTAACCAACAGCACGAGGGGAAGGATGCCAGCTAAACACTGTGCCTCAGTTTCCCACTTACAAATGCGGACAGCAAAGCACTGCTGTTGTGTAGGGTAGGATAACCCCGATCATTACAGCCTAGAGTGTGTTCTGATATCTCAAGTAGGTAAACACAGATGAACTGCACAGCATTATCAATCTTAAAATGCCAATGAAGAATTTAGGCTGTTAAAAGGCCTTAACGTTTTTCTCCCACTTTGCCTTCCACTCAGAATGCCCCAAACACATGCTGAGGAAGTAACACTGTGATGGCAGCTAAGGAAGGGCCAGTGGGTGCTGAAGTGTGGCTTTGTCAGTTCAATAAGCTGCTGCTCTTGCAAAAATGGCTGCAGTCTCTAAACTTAACCCCTGAGAACTTCAATTATTTTATCTACCAATCTTTTGGATTACTGACACCCTCTAAGGGAAAAGCTGTTGTCTTAGATTAGCCAAAGCAGCTACAATGCTGTCTTCCTTAGAGACGGAAGATGACTTAGCTGTCTTATCCTTGGAAAATCTATATAATCCGAAGATTAATCCAGAAGACCCTGATCTCTTTGCAGCAAAAGGCCATTCCTAACAAACTGCTTTCTCTCTAGCAAAGCTAGCTCTTCACTTTCTCTTTCAGCCTAGAGTAAAAAGAGCTGTAATTGTCCTAATAAAAGCGTTTTAGTGTCATGGATAGCAACTGTCATAATACAATTTCTTGCCTAGATAAAATTTATCCAGAGAATAAAATGGTTCCTACATGCCTTGCTATGGAAAAAAAAAAAAAAGAAGAGAGAGTTAATTGCTATCAGTTAAATGAAAACACAGAGGAAACTGGATGAACAGCTTTCCCTTGGATCTCCTACAGGTATCTTAGCATACAAAATACTTGGTACTGTGTGTGTGTTGACTTTAAAATCATTGTGGGATACAAAATAATGCACATTGCCTCTCTGAGCTGCTTCATTAGCCTGATTTACCTCCAAGGTTTGTGTTTCAGGCAGGTCTGCTAGTCTTGCATACAAAAGGATCAGCCATAGAACTCTGCAGCGTGAGCCGAGCCTTTTGTCCTCCCAGTAAGAGGGAATAAAGTACAAAACAAAAACAAACCTTCCCTGCAAAAGTAGCCTGTCAAATTAGCAGGGCATTTCAAATACAAAGATCTTTAAATCCTCACTTCTGCTCTATTTTAGAGACAGAAGAGAAAAACCTCATTTAGCAACAAAACACAGTCCTTGACACACGGCTGTTAAAATAACTAATCGATCAATCTCTCCCTCCCTCTGTCCATCTTTTAAGAGAGAAGATTGAATGTAGTCTGAAAAGAAATGTCCAAGAAAGCTCATCTGTGTGACAAAGCAAAAGCTAGACCTAAAGCAAACAGTAAAAGCTGAAAATGTCCCTGCTCCTCCAAAAAACGTAGGAAAAGAGGCAGAGTCCTGGGGCAGGATGTGGGAGCTCCACGGGTTGTCAAGGTCCGCTGCAAATGAAGCCGCATAAGGTATCTCACCTGCTCCTACCAGTGACTGTGGGACATTTCGGAGTGCGACCTTTTGAAATGTACATAAAATACTGTAGATCGTCTCCTCTCCTGAGGGCATCTGTAGCATGAAACTGAAGGTGGCCTCACAGTTGGCAGAAAGTGTGTGGGGCTTTCTGTTTACACTTATTTGTGTACAGACACTGGCTTGTTCGCTGCTTTTTCTAAATTACTGCCCTCTGCATTTCCTTCATTTTACATGCACTGCTGTTAAATCACTTTTTCTGATAAATATGGAAACTTGATGAGTTGAAAAAATCCTTCCATGTCAATTCTGCAGTTCATATTCATGCTGAGATTGTATCTAATTTTGAAAATCTTCACACTTGTGCCCTGCCATCATGTGTAATCTTTTATGCATGGCTACCTCCACTGCTGCTGAAGCAGTTGCTATGCGACAGATGAACCTGCTCCGTGGGGCCCTGACATTAGTAAAAGCAAATTGACCACAGGAGCACTAATCTAGCATGAAAAGCAGTTGGTGCCATGCATTTCCTAGAGAAGGATTACCTAATCAACAAGCAAAACCTCCTTTTAAACGTGAGCTGAATTACCTGGGTCTGGATTTCCCTGTTTCGCACCTTTTCTCTACACCAAATCATCCTGAAGAGTGAAGCCTGCAAAGGTGCATTACTCAAGAGGAACAGGGACTCACCTCGGATCAGATTCTTCAGCTCTCACCCTGGCCTGCTGGCAAATTCGTCATCTGGGCTGATAGTTCCTGTAACTTCTTTCTCCAAGGTTACCAAAAACTGGTAATGAAGACAAATAAAGACAAAAGATGGTCAGACTACAGTGAATGTCACCCTCTTGTCACCTCACTGATAAGCCACATGAACTTTAAGTGTCAAAAAAGGGTTAGATGAGAAAGTGGTCACCTAATCCACATGGAATCCGGGGTATAATGCCTTCTGCTCAGAAAGCACCACAGCACACTGCTCCCCTTCTTGGAGAAAGTGATCTCAGGGGGATTATACTTTGCCAGCCAGATCACTACTAACATAATTATTAGTGATTTAACCCTGCAAGTACTGGGCAATTTTCTTTGAATCCATCACCAAACATATGATTATATTAGAGAAAATGAGTCCTGACTCACATAAAGGTTCAGCTGACCTCTATCTGGATGTTTCTGAGGAGGATAAGGCTGATAATCTACTGTTTTCTCCTAGAGGTAGAAAGGCTTTTTAACCCTTATCTTGCCACAGGGGAACAGACTTGTTGGGAAAAGTGACTTCAAAAGCCACTCTTGAAGAGAAAAGGTTTCATCATGTGAAACATTTTCAAGACAATTACAGGCACTCCTGGAGGATCCTCCAGATTTGGGGGATCCAAATTTGCCAAACTGAGGTGTCTGCAACTTCATTACATCCCAGTGAGATATAATTTTTTAAATAAATAGTTTCTCCCTGTTGTCCGGCTTCTATTGTGGTGCACCACAAAGAAATCCAGCAATCCAGTGTGCAGTGTTCCTAAGTGTCGGGATCATGCTGCTGGGTATTACAGAAACAGCATCTCAGGTAGAAGACCGAGGACTGCTACAGCCAAGGTTAAAGTCATATCTTGACTCATTTTGACTACAGCCCAGTTTGTGCCAGCAGCTCAACTTGCTTAGCTCTCAGGGTAGATAAGGTGAGAATGTGATGACATCTTCATGGGGATAATACTGAAAACTGTTGCATCATAAACCTCAGAAAAGGACCTCAGATAGGAAAACAGAAATCACCTCTTACAAAATCTTAATCTCTCCCTTAACTCTTCGTTTTCCTCAGCTTCTGAACACAACAGCAACTACAACAAAACTTGTTCTTAAATTAATCGTTTCATTTAGCTCATCAAATGAGTTTTATTTCTAGTGCTGCTACTGTTTATGACTAACTCTTGTTAAGGCTCGTGGTACAAGGGTTGCTGGCTATTCACTGAGTGATGTGAAGGGACTTAGTGGTGCAACTTCCATTAACCTTAATAAGATCCACAGAGCTAAATCTCCACCCTGAATATTTAACCTCCACGGTCTCTGTCTCTTCTGGTCTGTATAAATTGCCTTGAAGAGGGAGACAAATAAATGCATCTCTGCTGCCTTTGGCGCAGTGCTTAAGCACACAGAGCAGAGATTCAACACACCTGCACCTGTGCTTGGGGGGGTCCTGCCCACAGCCCGCCACTGCCCCACACACACCAGCACAAGAGAATTCTTCCTACCAGCTGAGCTTCTCTTCTGTGCAATGCTGCACTAACAGCCTTCTGTGCAGGACTGTCTCCTGCCACAGGCAAGGAGCCATCATGTTCTGTGCTTGTAGGAGTTTTGTTTAGACCCATCACAAACAAATCAAGATCACGTGTAGGATCAGTGAGAGCCTGGGAGGTGGGAGTTCAGTTCATATTCATACAAGAGTTATTTACTTCATACCAGACCAGTGCTCCAGCACAGATCTCAGGGCATCAGCAGACATCAACCAGTGGCAATATCATGCACTGGGTAAGTTAAACAAAGAATTTCGTTCTGTGCTTTTTGCCATGTACACTGACTGTGAAGCAACCTCTCTACCACAGAACCCCAACCTGGTGACTGGAACTTGGTCTCCAAAACACTCTGTAGTTTTAGGCAAATCTTCACTTCCCACGTCCAGACTTTGCAGAGGTTACCATGTGCTGTAAGTCACTTGCCAACCGAGTTCTCATCTGGAAGGGACTGAACAACTTTAGCTGGTAATACCGTGCTGTCTTTTAACTTGCTAGTGAAGGCAACAAACATCTCCTACAAACCAGATTCTATATTCCTAACGCAAAGCCACTGCAAAACTGCTCCTCTGCCAGTGGGAGCTCCCACTGTTTTCATGACCAGTTGAAGTACATCTTTTCTTGCCTCAGGCTTAACTAGTTCTTCTTTTCCTCCTTCACTCACCCTTACCACAGTACGCATGCACACGATTCCGTGTATGTCCTCATGAAGAGAGAAATTAAACTCATCTGGTCTTGACTTGAGTCGGATCAGCAAATTTTCAGGATGGGTTATGGCTGAAGGCGAAGAGCTGTGCAAGCAAACTCCAATTCTAGAAAGACATAAAGGTGCTTCAGCACATCATTTCACCTGAGCAAAGAAGTATTGCTGCATTGCAGGCCGCTTCAGTGGAGGTTCAGGGCTACACTGAGGCTGCTATTTCCAGATTTGAGTGCACCATCTGGATGCAGGAGCTTGGGCAGGTGCTAGCTCAAGGCTTTCTTTGCTGTACTTCGATACACAGAATAGACACACCCCCACTTGTCAGGCAGGCTCTCCAGTTCCCTCTTGTCACCCCGCTGTCCTTTCCAGCACCTGTTTCAGCTTGACTTTGTTTTCCTTGAAGGAAAATGATGAGAATTATATGGATGAGATTGTTCCGAACTCATCAGTGTTTTGTACAATGGTCCTAATACTTCCCTCTTTCTCCTGGAAATACCTCTCTTAATGGATCCTGCGACCACATATGGGGCTTCTGCCCATTCATGTTAATTTAATCTCTCCCATTGTTCATCAGAGGTTTTTTTCTGCCCTAACAGCCACTTCTTTTTTTGGAGCAGTGACACAAATTATCATTAAGCAGGGCAACGCTCAAACCCTCAAGGGCTACAATTAGGTTTCAGGGTTCCATGTGGGAGGACTGCATCAGAATACTATAATCCTTTCTTTATTCTTTAATGATCATTACACTCTCAATGTATTAATAAAACTCATTTCCTATCCTTTTGGATATGCAAGACAAAAGTAAAACAAAAATTAAGAAGCTCTTGTCTTATGTAATAATAACAAGAGTCCAAATTCAGTTTTCGGCAAAGCTCCGACAGCTTGATGCTGTGCCCAAAACTGTCATTGAAAAATCTCATAGAATCACAGAACGGTCTGGGTTGGAAGGGACCTTAAAGATAATTTGGTTCCAACCCCTCTGCCACAGGTAGGGACACCTGCCACTAGACCAGGTTGCTGAAAGCCCCATCCAACCTGGCAGTGAATATTTCCAGTGATGGGACATTCACAACTTCTCTGCACAACATGTGCCAGGGCCTCACCACCCTCACGGGGAAGAATTTCTTCCCAACATCTAATGTAAGTCCACCATTTTCAATTTAAAGCCGTTGCCACTTGTCCTGCTGCCCCAGGTCCTTGTCCAATGTGCCTCTCCAGCTCTCCTGTAGCCACTTTAAGCACTGGAAAGTGCTCTAAAACCTCCCTGGAGCCTTCTCTTCTCCAGACTGAGCAATCCCAACTCAGCCTGTCTCCATAGGAGAGGTGCTCCAGCCATCTGATGATCTTTGTGGCCTCCTTTGGACTCACTCCAGCAGGTCCATGTCCTTCTGTGACCTTCTCTCATATTTTGGTGCCTCTGAGAGTTAAGTTTCTGTCCTTTTCAACATGGCTCACCAAGGACTGGAAACAAGGCTGGGAACAGAAATTCATGAACTTCAAAGTCAAAGATGGGAGGAGAGGAATGTACTAAAAAATTTGAAGCCCAAACTTATATGTTTCCTGTGATGAAAACTAATTATAAAATCAGAATGCATTACCATAATTGTTTATATCTGTGTTTTAAGGAATTTGCTGTCTTCTGAATCTAATAAACGAAGGAACTGAAGCTTGACTGCTACAACAGTTTTTAATCTGTTTGGAAATTAGTCCAAACAATGAAGAAATGCCTTCCAGTACTACAAGAAAATGTTACAGTAAGGAAAGAAAATGGAAGGGAAAGAGAAACCTTTAAAGAAAGAAAAAAGAAAGAAACTAACAAAACAATTAATAATTGGGGATAATTAGGGGCAGAGTGTACCTGCTTTGCCTGGAGTGCAGGATGGGAAACAAGGACGTAGGAAGCATTGCCTTTGGCTCTCTGACCCCACTCATCCCTGGCAGATGCCATAGGTTGCTCCCCAAGGAAGCTGGGAGCCAGGGGCCCTTGTGCACTGGCCAGGAGGCGCTGGCAGGTTACAGACAGGGTACTGGGATCCCACCCCTCATAAAGACTTGTGAGCTCCACGGTCTCCCTAAGGTTCAGCTGCAAATGAATATGGTACACTCCTGGCAAGCTAAATGTGAAATACCTGTCAAATATCACCATCTCTGTGTTTCCAGCCCTCTCAACAAGGTAGTCTTCAAGCATCTGCTCATACCTCTGCAGCTGAGGCAGATTAATTCAAAGGATAAAACATCAGATAGAGAATAATTGCTTAAGAGCAGCCAAAGCAGACAGAGGTTTAGTATAACTATGTTTAGAATTAGCACAGATCCTTCATCCTATTCTTGGCCGTAAAACACAAATTAGTCTATTTCCCGTATCTCGCACTTCTACAGCTGTTCACCTCATCACATTGTGCACAGAGTTGTTAGAGCTGCCGAAGATTAAACAAGTTTTTGGCAAAGGCTGCAAGGCAGGCAGTTTTCTGTCAGATGGGGAGGACTGTGTAGGAGGTTAATAATATCAGGCACACCCAATGAGAGCAGTCACGGCGCAGAGGCCAATAAAAGCCCTAAAATCAACAGCACTTTTGAAATTCATCTCAACCCAATTTTTCACAGACATGGTCAAGAGGCTTTCGTTTGCTTCCTCATGAGAACATGTTCGTATCACCTGAGCTCAGCTAATTTTTGTAGTTCAGAGTCAGCAAAGTCTCCAAGATCTGAATGAGCAAAGAGAGTAAATAAGTGGTGTTTTTATCCTATTCATGACCTTCCAGGTGCACACCCAAATGCAGCAGTGGGGAGAAGTAGATCAGTTGTTAGTGTTGTTACCTGTGTTACACCTGTACAGGGTATCAAAACCCAGCTTTGCTTCCAATCTTTCCAAGCATGCACAGCTTCCAGCAGGAGCAAGCCTGCTAATTTCATGGTGCATCTCCTCTGCCTAAAGCTGAGTGTCACTGATCCCATGCATGGATGCTGTGGCTCTCAATCCAATATTTAGCACCCACTTAATTATCAGCCCAGAACAGTAAACTGAGTAACTCCACACTAATATTGCAGGGAGTGCTCCAGAAACTCTCTAAACAGAAGTTCTATCTCTGACTCAGAAACAAATCCTCTGACATTTTGTCTGCAGAAGCCAGCTAAAAATATCCTTTTAATCATGCTTTGGCCAAAATAATCTTTTGCAAGGCTGAAACAGTGAGTGTCCAAGCCTTGCTGTAGAATGAATACACTGAAAGTCCAGCTGGGTGCCCAGCTGAGGCAGTGGTGGGTGCTGGAGGCAGAGGTCAGCTGGTTATCCACAAGGGAAGCTACAGTGGGGTGAATTTCTCACACTTCTCAGCCGATGTAAAGTTCTCTCCCTCTTTTCTTTTTGAGGATGAAAGTAGTATTTGTGGCTTGCTGGAAAAAAAAAAAAGAAAAGAAAGAAAATGAAGCTTGCTAGAGGACATTCTGTTTCTAATCCAGCTTGTGTGCATCTCCCACATGTTCCTGAAATTTCTGTTGCAATAGGTGTTTGTTGTACTCCTGTATGGAATCTTAAATAGCTTTATAACAGCATCTCCTTGGACGTCTCATTACTCCTAAAAACAATGTTGTGTTAGAAGTGTTTACTTTCTCTCTTTTTTGTTTCAAGATTTAAAAAGGCAGCTGCTAGAGATCGATTTTCAGTTTTTAAAATACTCCATTCCTAAATAATACAGCATCATGTGCCTCTCAGATGGAGATCACAGTTTGGCTGTATGCTTAACCAAGCTGCTTTCCTTGGGAAAATATCACAGCTGGGATGTGACCTGCTTCTAGACTTTGATTTCATTTCTGCAAGAAAGCAGTCCACCACAGCTTGTTAGCCCTTTGAGCAGGATTTACGTATTACTGACTCAGGCCAAGCACAGTGTTAGCCCTCAATAATAATAATGAGTTGTGAAAGGAGTTCATAACTGGATGTGTGAGATAAAGAGTATTTGAAGAGCAAAGGTTGACGATATTCTATGGGATAATGGCATTATTTCCAGGGAATCTCTCTAAGCAGCATGTATGGGAGGAATTTCTCCCCGACAGACCACAGTGCCAGCCTGCACCTACTTTAGTTTCCCAGCCATTCTCCAAACAGCATTTCTGCTTCAAATCCTTTGGAGCCATAGACTTCTTGAAAACACAGACTCCCAGGTGGAGTTTAGCACACCAAATAAAATAAAGTAATTAAATATCATAAAATAAAATATGAAGGTAACAAAGCCAGAGACTGATAAGTAATATTTATGCAAACCTCGGTGTTTGAAAAGTGCTACAGATTTTGTTGTACATTCTTCCTGCTAGGACAAGTACTTCGTAAATAATCACAATTTTGCTGCCTCAGAGAACGTGATTTCAGCTGCTTCCTGCTCAATATAGCGAACATCCGAATCACAGTGGAAAAAATTTCAATCAGAAATCTCTCAATTTTCAAAATTTCTTCCAGGTGCTCTGCATAGCTGCTCACACAGTGTATTCTGCCTGCTTTAATGAACTGTTTGTTGTTGTTACAACAGGAAGCACTGGTGTGAGGATACGAACTCCCTGGCAATACCTCATGCATGGGAAGCTTTTGACCTCTTTCAGCCTCCCCATTTTCGTATTCTTCTCATCAAAAGATTTGTACACCGAAATCAATGTGCACAAACTCAACATTTTTGCATTTGAATCATATGTGTACCTCAGCTTTCTTTCCTCTCCCCCCATTTTCTTTTGTACATGTTCTTGTGCCTGTAAATGCCCAGAAAAAGCTGTAGAGTATATCCTTTTGGGTCCCAATTAAGATTCTGAACTGCTGTTCTCTGTATGATAACAACCTGAAGTGCTGACAACACGCTACCTGTCAACAGGCAAATGAAGGCCAACCATCTGTTCTACTATAAATTGTCTCCATTACTCTCAACTTGAAAATCTGCTTTAAAGACTCCCCAATTATCTAGTAACCTGAGCCAAAAGATGCAGTGTTATTTTAACTGAAATCGTCATTGTATACAAGAAAAATAAACAAAAAAAAGCTATGAACAAAGAAAGATTTTTGAAAAGTTGGTTTATATCTGATTTTGTGTGTACAGCTCTGATGTTTGTGCTGGGGCAGCTCAGAGCTGCAGAAGCAAAGAGTATCAGATTACTGCTGGTTGAAAACCTGGATTTCAGCGGATAGAGGGCTGGCTATACTCTCCTGCTCAGAAGCTTTTTTCTCAAACACGTTTGATTTTATTTCAGTTAAGTTTGGCTTGCATCTAGTCCCAGAATCTTCACGTCCAAAAGTAAAGAGCAGCAAAACTGGGCACTAAAGCAAGGGTTCAGCTTCTGCCTGATTTCCTGCCCCTAGAACATTCCCTATTTCTCAGGCTGCCTTCAAGTCCTTGTATTGCTACCTGGCTTTTCTCTTTTGTGCATTCCCTGCTTGTTACATCCCTGACACCTCTATGGAGAGTTTAAAATGGGACCCGGTACAGAATTTATACAGATATACATGAAAACATACACTGGGCTGATTATCTAACCCAGATTTCCCCTGTTCAGTAACAGAAAACTTGCATCAGCAGCTGGGTCAAGCAAGCAGGCCAGTCTTAAAAGCTGCTCAGAGGATTCCTCTACTGATCACATCCATTGAGCTACATGTAATAGCACTCAGATTTTGAACACAGGACTCATTACACCTCTGTTTTACTCACAGACCCAGAAAGCTCAGTAGCCTTCCTATGTACAGAGAAAATATATTTAAAAACTACACATACCTTTTAATGTCTAAAGATTACAGATAGCAAAGATATCTACTGACTGAAGGAAAAATAGTAGGAAAGTACTTGGGCTTAGCTTTGCAGATGCAAGAATTAGGATGTGGGATTCCACTGGAAAACCTGCAGGCATCTTCTGAACCATCTTCAGGTGCAGGTGGTAAATCAAAGTTTCGGAGACTGCAAAGAAAAATATCCAAAATGGGGAGGCGTAGGCATGTAAATGTTTTTGTCACGGTGGTGATGTTTACAAGGCCATTCACCTGTGTAAGGCCCTATTGACAAGACAGTGGTTGCAATTTGCAGTACTCAAATGACACAGAAACACTCCAAAATACTTAGCAACTAAACAACAGTACTTGATCCCATGCTATGGATCCCCAAACATGAAATAATTGCTTTTTATACAGCCTTGCGTTGGAATAACAGTTTGTGCTCCGTGGTATTTACTAGGGAAGTTAAGCACAAAGAAGAATAAGATGACACAGTTGCCTTCATTATGAATGCCTTTTTGAAGGTTCATATTTCTTCTTTCATACAAAAGAAAAGATATTTCTTCTTTCATACAGGAACTTATAGACTGTACTAGATATTTCCAAGAAATTCAGAAAATAAGGCAAAGACAAAAAACTGATTTAATGACTCAGAGGCCTATCAGTGCAACCATTATAATATGTAAATGAATCAGATCATTGCCCTTCAACACAAGGTGCAGCCTTCAACAGTGGTACAAATTTGTTTTCGTCATTGTTGGGGTGCACTATGTGCTGGAAGAGAGATAGGCCCTGAGGGCCGGAGACAGAGCCTCTTTCTCGGACCTGGGGGTGATCCTGGGAGTGCGTCCAGGTCACCGAGGATGGGCTGAGAGAGGATTGTGGGTTTCTGGACAGTGTTGGACCTATGAGATGTGATAATTGTAGTTTGTGACCTTATAGGGTATTGTTTACTTATTACCATAATAGGCAATGTCTGTGCACTATCCCAGGTGTTTGGGGGACACTGAGGTGAACACCTTTCCTGTTTGTATGATGCAGTATCCTGTTGGGTGCTGGTATTCAGGGACTATTTTTCTGCGCAATAAACGCTTTGCACTTCTCCATCTTGTGTGCGGAGTCATGCCCTTGCGTGAATACTGCAGTCATGACCCTCGAGATATTGTTTTCCATTTATGGACTTTATTTTTCCTCCTACAGATTTCTGTGTAAAAGAAAGTCTGCCTCCTATTTTGATATACTAAATTATTTTGGGTTTTGCTGGCTGGCTGACCTGATGGGAGTTTTGGTTTCTGGTTAGGTTTGTCATTCTCCCTTGTGGAATCTGTAGCCAAGATTTTGGTCCAGTGCAGGTGTGTTCGCCTTTGCACCAGCACCACCAGTCTGCACTTGCTGCTGGCATTTACAACTCTCCACTGGTGCAAGTAGTCCTAGGAATTCACACACTCAAGTATTTCCAAAGAGCAAAACACAGAACTGTTTGCATTTCTGCCAGCTTCCTGTGGTATGTAATCTGAAAATATGCAGATTGCTTAAATTTAGTTACCCGCTCTGGCAGCTCTATCCAGGATGTATTCCATGAGTTTTTTATTACTCAGTGCAGTATAGGATCTATCCACACACACTTGAGCCTCTGACCACCTCCCTGTAGTCAGGAAATCCTCAGTGAATGGTCAAAGTTAGTACAAGCTCATTAAGTAGGTGACTCATCAAAGAGCTGGTCCATCTCCAAATAAATGCTGTTACTAACTTGAGCCAAATTGGAACAATATCACATTATCTTAAATTTAGAAGTACATCTGAAACAAATCTGGAGAGAAAATACGAAATCTATTTTATTAAATCTGTACCAAAGTCCCAAACCAAGGACTATTTTACATTTTCGAAGAGATGGCATGTGAAGAGCACCATTTCTCAGTGTCTCAAACCAAAATAAGGCTAAATCAGGCACCAAATGTAGCCCAGGTTAGATCTCACAGCCAGACACCCAGACCTGTGTGTTATTTCACACCTATATTCAATACTCACATCTCTAGTCATCAACTATTTGGAGATTTGGGGCAGGGGGGAGGATGTCCAAGGATAAAAATCTAAAGAAATGAATCCAAGAACTTGTTTGCATCACACAACTGCTTACTCTGTGAACTACAGCTACCTCATTTCTTGTTGCTTCAGTCAGGAACAGTTCAAAAAGGACCTGAGTATCACATTCTAAACAAATATATCAAAACAGCAATCCAGCAAAAAGTGAAATACATGATATATAAATACTTATTAACTGATGTAATGTACAGTAGGGGAAGGAGGAAATGTATATTCAACTATGTGACAGGTACTTCAAAGCACCACATAATTAGCTTTGTTTAGTTATTTTTATTTTGTTTTCATTGGCAATATGCAGCATGAAAAAATCTACTAATTAGATAGGAAGTTCCCCTAAAGACATCTATCAACTGTTTCTATTAATAAAGGCAACTGTGAGTAAGTAGGTAGGATGGAAAAACGTTCGAAAACAACTTTTAGTTAATTAAATTGAGGTCTGGATGCAAAACTCTTTTCCCCCATCAACAAATGTTCAGTCACATTTCTCAGAAAATTGGAGTGAAAAATGATCCTAAATCTGAGGAACCTGTCAGAATTTTGATTTCCATCTACTTTATTTCTCATAACTTCAACACAGTAACACCAACTATATTATCTCTATGGCTTGCTGAGCTCCATGGAGAAAGCCACTGTCACCAGTAGTAACAGCTGTGTATTCACTGTTACAGGCATTACAAATGTGTAGGATGGTAGAACTTTTTTAACCCTTACACTCCTTGGGCTTCCATAGTTACAGATTAATAGCAATGGAAGTACCACCAACTTCCGAGTCTGGCTTCTCCCAGACAGAAAACTAGGATTTCTTTTTTTCTTCCCTCAGCTAAGAAATTTTAAAAGACTTTTTGCCGTACTCGGGCTGGCCAGCCAGCAATTGACCGTGTTGTCGTCCAAGGGCTGTTGGTCAGCTGAGGTTAAATGGTGCAGGAATGCATCAACAGCTTCCAAGGAAAGATTTAGATTTGGTGGGCTTCAGTAATACATGGCCAATAATAACTTGAAGACAGCGTCCTCTGGTTCTAACAGTGCTGCAGAGTAGCAGGGAAGGAAGCAGAGCAGTAGCATACGACTTAATACACAGTCTTTGAACACTTAGAGTCCGTGTGCTGTTCTGCCTGGGCAGTCCACAAAGGGCGGAAAACAGCCACGTCCTCTTCACTGTGTGGGCTGGAGCAATCCTCAGTGGGCCCTTTGTGTGGAGCCTATGTAGACACCTGGCATGGCATAGCACCACAGCTAGAGTGAACACTGCAATTTAATCCCCGCTGAGCTTAGCTGGGATGTTTGCCTGTGTGTGCGGGGTGCAGGAACCTGCTGGGTCTGGAGAGAGCAGACAGGATGGGCACCACCTGGCAAGAGAAGAGGTGACCTGGACAAGCACCTAGGCAGCAGAGGTGGCTGTGGATCCCAAGAGTCCCTCCAGCCTTGTGACTGGGCTCTGGGTGAGCAGGCAGCCCAGCATGGAGTCTGGATCCATGTGGGAATCTGGGGGAGTGTCTCCTCCACACACGGTGTGGGGATGCCTGCGAGCCAGGCGGAGCCCGGCTGCGTGGGAAGGGAAGGATGCAGAGCCAGTTAGGGGAGATTGACAAGGCAAGGTCTGCTGAAGGACAATCAAACAGAGCCTGTTCTCCCTACAGATCTGGTACTGAGAGGGGCAGGTGAATGTCCAAGCCTGAAAAGAAACCCTGCTTTAATTCCTGCTGTACACATACATAATGCAGGTAGCAGGAAAGGAACAGCAGAAGAGTGAATTTGCTAAGCAGATACAGCACACAGTGCTCTGTGTAGCACTTCTCCTCACATTTAGAAAACAACTACGTCTCGTGCTTATTTTGCTCCCCTTTTCTATATCTAAATTCATATTCTTTACCACCCGCGTGTGCAGAATGGAATAAATAATGATTACCACTGTGATAGAGAACTACTGCTAAAATCCCAGTAAGTCATCAAATGGTTGTTACGTACAAAGATAATGCAGTCAATAGTGAGGCTTTTTCAGCAGGGTTAGGCAGCAACACTATATGTGCATGTTTTATTAGTTACAAAAATGGGTATTTCAGTATAAGCACCACATGTAGATCAAACTGACAGACTCCTTTGGGATTAAGCCCCATCGCCTTCTGAATGCAAGACAAGCATAAAACCACTGCAGCAACGGGGAAAAAAAATCAGCTTGAAAATAATTAAACAGCAAGGCAGCCACCCATAATGATATTCAGCAGAACACATTAGGGACAGTTTGCTGGGAATGCACAAGAGCACTCCAGTTGTTTAATTAACATTGAAACGGTGGTTCCACAAGAACTAAAAATCCTGTTAATTTATGTGTCTCTTAATGATGCTCATTTAAATACTGTCAACTTTTCTCCAGTTTAATATTCATGATTTTTAGTCATTAAAACACCACTCTCAGCTTGTGGATTCACTGAGAAACACAAATTGTTTGATGATGATGTCAGTTCTTAAAAAAGTTTTCTTCCCCTAAAGTGTAAATCTCTCTGCTCATCACGAGGGTCATTGTTGTCTGGTCTATAAATACCATTTTTATCATTCGTATAATATAATAAACCACAATGTTCTCTCTCACCTTCAAAGACGAGCCCTGCTTGCATAGTCAGGAGTTATTTATGTAAAGGTAGTTATCTTTTTATGACAGAGCATCTCAGCTGGTTAATGTAATGGCTTTATATATTGGGATACTGGGCTCAAGTCCCACTTTAGATTATAAAAACTATTTTCATCCAGGGTAGGAAACATTACATTAAAGATAATTTTAGCGCTGGAAAGACGCTTGCAGCTGGATATTAAAAAGATACTGCCAATGTGGGCAGAAGTCAAATTTTGACCTTCCCAGCATCAGTATATCCATGGTCTGAATGAACACTTGACTCCATGGAACCTTTGTTTACCCTGTCCTTTCCCTGTGTTGGCAAGTTTAGATGGTCTCTGATGCTGAATCTTCGGCAGAAAATATGATGGAGCCTCCTGTGACTGGGACTTGTTCAGAAAAATATTATACATTAGTCTTGTACTGTCAGAGAAAATCCATTAAGGTTTTTATAAATTAAAAAAACATGGCTTAATTGTACAGTTAATCTTTTCACTGTATAGTGAAAATTTAGATTTCAAGGAAAAGCTGAACATTTTCAGCAAGACAGAGAGCAGGACATTTGGAACAGAAGTACAGACAACTACAGATGGACGTTTAAATGATCTTCCCTTACAAGGGCATTTCTTCGTACTATTTTTCTTGTAAGTACCAGCCCTTAACACCTTCTTAATTCCTTCCTCTGATGATGCCATGTTTTCCTGGGCAAGATATATTATTACTTTTATTCTTCTTTTTAATACCCAAAAAATTGGAAGTGTCTCTTATTAGATACTTTATTTTTTTTCTGTAAGTGGATTGTAAAAAATATTAATAAAAGACACAGATTCAGGCTTAAAAGAGGTCATATACAAAGAGCAGATGAAATCTTGTTAGCACTCCAATTCCCACTGCATACTTTTAAGATCTAGCTGAGTTCCCCGTCTCAGGGTTTTTTTATTATTCCTGTCAGATTTCCAGTACACATTGAAATGCAACAGTGCCATATAATTTTTCTGAAAGACAGTTTGTTTGGCATTTTAGACAGACATCCAACACAACAAAATGTACTTTATTATACAGAGAGAAAAATATTCTGTGAACCAGGCAGCACAGAACTTACACTACCTGATTAGTAGCAAAGCCAATATTTATCACCTACTTCTGCTCATTTCAGTTTTTGCATTTTATTCTTTCCCTGTTGTTTCATATTTACAATCCGCACTTCATAACTAAATATCTTAATGTGGTTTACCCCTGAAAAAAACAGTTATAACTAGATGGTCTAGACATAACCTTAATTACCAAAATGCTATCCCATGTCTGAAGTGCTTTTATGCAGTTACTGTTGCTATTTTCTTCCAGAAGCGTTTCAATTAAGCAAGTAATCTGTACTAACTTATTGTGTACACATTTTAATGTAATATACCTTATTTTCAGCATCATTCATCCCTGAAGAGATCTTTCTATTTATTTTAGTAGTCTTAATGTTCTTTTTTTCAGCAAAGGATTCTTTTTTCATTATACCTTCTGGTGGCCTAATTATTAAATGCAATTTCTTGGGACCATAATTTTGGAAAAAGCCTGATACATAGTTTTAGCATGAAATATATGACCATCTTTATTTTGCTTTAATCCATAATAGATTTTCTCCAGTAAAAATGCATTATAGCTCCAGACTGGTCTATGAATGGTCTATGCAATTCCGATGTCCCTGTTGCTTTTCATGTTGATCATAGAAAAAAATATAATTATTAACATCTTAGGTTTTAATTTTTTATTTTTTTTTTTACTAAAAAACGATGCAGGTGTTAGGGTAAAATATCTTAATTCTATCTATGGCAACATTCATCTGTTTATATCATTACAGATAAATTTGAGAACATAAACCTTATATGATAATTTCCATAGCTCTTCCATTTTGGTATTTATACTCCCATATCCAACCCTTTTGACATTGCTTTCAGGAGGCAGTTGAAACTTAGGCATTGCCTGTAAACTAGTTCCCAAGTGAAAGTTTCCATTACATTAAGTTGGTATTTTGTATAGCCGGCGTGAAGTAATCAGCATATTGTATCTATTCCCAGTACATTTATTTACTAAACTTCTTCAGTGTCCCTAATCTTTGGCACTAATCGTTCAATAATTAAACAAATTATAATGAACAGTCTTCTCTTGTTCCTTGTTTTTGAAGCACTTGAACCCAAAGCACAAGGAAAGTCGTTTCACATGCTAATTCAATTCTGAAAGCATTTTTCATGTTTCTCCAACATCCCAATTAAACACAGAGATCCTACCAAGAAAAACAGAACACTTTCTCTGTACCTATACATTGTGAAAAAGCCTCATTTTCAGAATCTGTGATGTGCTAAATGCCACAGAAGAATTTCTTGCACTTACTTAAGGGAATTATTTTCCTAAAACAGATTGGTTTGCATCAGCATAAGCTTTCTTGTCTCTATCTCCACCAAGACTTGGTGGAAAACACTTGGTTCAGAACGGAGGTTGATTAGGTTCATCCTGATTTGGAAGGAGTTTTAAAACTATTTGTAAGAGTGGAAAGTTGTCAGCTAAGTATTCAATTTGCATTGAGAAAAGAGCTTTCCTGAAGAAGGAAGGTACTTGTGTCCCAAATATTTCAGGGAGGCATCCAGAAGATCATGACTCTTCCCAATTTTTAATCGACCTATATCACATTTTTCAGATGTTTTGAAACCCTGCAATATATCAGCAGACCCTCCACGTTTCCATATTTATTAATATGCATTTGTGCAGAGTTATGACACTTGCATTTTACAAATCTCTTTCTTTTTCTTGAGCTTGTTTCTGAGCACTCGTCCTTGTTCTTGTGGCTGTCTCAGATCATCTATTAAAATTAAATCTGGCTGGTAATATGTCTAACTTCTTCCCTATGAAGAAGAAAAAATGCCTAAGACCATTAGTTTGCAAATAGAAGTTCTCTCTGTGTTTTGGCTCTTGTCTACGTCAGTAGTACCTCTGTCTGAGAATGGATGTTTCACTTTTTTCCTCTTGTGGAAGTCTATCTCATTATGGCTCCTGCAAAGTGCAAACTTGTTGCTGTAAGCCTACATGTTTGTGTCTATGTCATGTTTTTCCTAAATCCACTGTGCAAGCAACCATATATCCCTTTATAATTGCTTTAAAGGCTCCTCCCTAGGATTCTGAAGATAAATTCTGTAAGAGATTGCCCAGCATATAATTACTGTGTGATTTTCTGTTTTATTCACACTTTCTTTCAGTGCTACTTAATCTCCCTCTTTTCCTCTGACATGGACTTTATTTTTATGAATGCCAATGCACAGTCAGAGATACTGCTGTTCTTATTCTAATACTGAGAATCTCACATAATAGACTTTTTGATATCAAAATTAAATCACCTGGAGTATGTATTTTGAGAGATTCAGAGAAATAAATATATTCTATTAAGTCACACAAATCTTCCAAAGTCCATCAACTCTGGGGTTTATAAACTGATTCCAACATTTAAGCCTTTTCAGTGAAGCTGCTGGAATACTTGTTTATGTATCCTGGCCTGGGCTGAGGAATCAAAAATTATCTGTGAATCCAGAGCTGCTGCAAGCACTAATCAAACACTAAAATTTTATAGGGGTAAACATCAATGACAAAGTCATCTTCCTTATGCATCTGGTTTAAAACTTTTACAGTCCAGTGCTACTTGTAACCAGCATTACATTAATAAAAACAGTTTTAATAGCAGTAAAACATTCCTATAGTAAGCTCCCAATGGCCTTTTGGTGCCATTAATTTTTTCCTTCAGGTGAGCTTCCTGATGAGTCACTACCCACATTTCCCTTTTTTACTGTTTGTGATTTGTGCTTTGGTGAGGTATGGTTTTGTTTGGGTTTTTTGTTTCTAATAAGGGGTATCTTTTAATAGCTTGCTTTTGTTCCATATTAAAATCTGGCGTGCCAATTTCTGTTTTTACTCTTTCATATTTAATAGCAATTTTAAGCTTTATCTTTACTTAGTAGTATCTCCTCATTATCGTTGTAGGGGGTTTTTTTGTATCTCCATATCTCCTAATCGGACTTCTGATTATATTCAACACTGTACCAAATTATAGCATAACTTTAAACTATAGGTTAGCCCTATGCTACATTTTTGCTTTGTTCTATGTTTTCTGGTATCCATATTAGTAATGGCAAACTTTCTTAATGTTAGCTCTTGTAGTTCTTACTTGTTGTTTGTTGGAAATTTGTTTCTTAAACTGTATCTTTATAATTTTAGCACAAAACTCATTATATACATTTTTTGCCATCAAGGCAATATTTTTTCACAGCACAAGCACTGTGTTTTATTACATTCAAAAGGCATCCCAATTCCCTTTCTCCTATAGTTAATGAGCCCTCAGGTGAAATACACTTAACTTGAGTCTAATCAGTGCCTATTTGTTCTTGCTTCCAGCAATGAGGTCAGGAACTTTTGGACTTCCCCTGGCACAGAGAAAGCATGGGTTTGACTTACCTGATACATATTTAGGGTTGTTGAGAACTCTGGAGCATAGAGCTCCTATGGAGATGTTTGCAGATTTGTGTTAATAAAGTCCCCTTGGTTGCGCTCCACTGTTGTCTCTTTTGATGTCCAGAAAACTAATCACTATAATAATATAACCCTGCTATGCCTGGATGACTTCATTTACTGCATCCTGAAACCCTGATACTTTTTGAATTTTATTTGACTGTAATGCAAACTTTTAGGCCTCTGCTTGTCAAGTGGCAAACGAGTTGTATGTCTGTGGCCACCTTTTCAAACACTGGTATTGTCCTCACACTCTTGTTTTTCAGTTCTGTCCATTAGGTCATAGACTTCCCCTTGCTTGTTCCCTCTCTGTCCCCATGACTCTTGCATAATTGGTTTTACATTGGCCCACTTTCAGTTGGAGATGTAGAAGGTATCTCTTGCTAGCACTGTAAAATAGCCAATTTGCGGATAGGAAGAATGTTCTCATTGAAGGTTGGAGGTGGATGTTTGAATCTCCTCAGCTGGAGCAAAATTTAACCTAAATTCCTTCATTCTGAGAACATTCTCATCACAAGCTTTTCCCGCTTTGTCCTGTTCTTTCCCATGCCCCTTGTGCATTTTAAGCATAGGAAGTATTACTGTCTTTGTACCTTGTTCAGAGAGTTCACTGACTACAGACCTCAAAGAACTACTTAAACACAAAAGAGGCAGAGTTTTGGATGTTTCCACTGGCACTGCCTATTGCCTAGTTTAAGTTCCCTCCCATTGCTATGTTTGTTGGCTTAAATCTCTTTAGCTCATGTACAGAAATCTCAAGCACATGACTTTTACTTTTTAACTCCAATCCCACAACTAAGAACCCAGTTTTTAGTCCAATACTAAGCACTAAGAGCCCTTTGGGAACTATCCCATAAGTCTGGCATGTTGCTGTCCCGGATTCCTGAATCTGCAGACTAAGAACCATCTATTTCCTACCCCAGCCATACCTCTTGTCCCAAGGAAGCATGTCCCTGACTAGTTCACCTGGGGACACCTTGACCTCAACAAAAAAATTGACAGGATAGTGTCATGAATTTTTCTTTCACAAAATAGCCAGGAAAAAAAGACATCTTTTCTTTAAAACAGTAATTAAATAACCATATCTCCTTCCTCCTAACAGCCTATAGAAAGGACATTTAAATAGGACAAGGCAAAATCTTAATCCATTACAGCATAATAATGACATATTTTTTGGCATGGGCAGAGAATGGTGCTACAGTATAGTGAATAAAGAATCCATTTATAAAAATTATTTCAATTAGTGCATAAAAAATATTTAAGTCAAAATTCAGCAAAGTGCTTAAGCACATGTTTAAATCACACAGACTGTGTAGTGCACACATTCTTCTTGTCTACAGTTGAAGATTTTGTAATTCTTGGCATTAGTTTGTTTTAGTGGGTCAGAAACAGAAGGAGATAAAGTGAACCTAAAAATACAGTGCGCAGTAGACCGGCAGTTATCTTTTGGCAGTTACCTTTTTCTTTTTTTTTCCCCCTAAGTAAAAATCAAACTAAGATTCTAGATTCACAGGCATGAAGGAAAGGAGAGCACAGGCTTTCATCTTCTGGACCAGCAACCAACTTCACTAGGATTTCCTTGCAAGAATGAACAGTTATTTGGTCAGCAAGGACTTAACAGACGTCATGTACTGCCCTGTACTTAGTTGAACTGGATCTTTGTGTTCATCCCACTACAGTGCGAAGCCTGTTTTGGCTAAAAGCAGGTTTAGAATGAATTCATAACTCTTTGTATAAAGTGTCATGAAAGAAGCCTCAGTACAACCCCCTCCACCCCTTGTGAGGAGCTGGGCTCACATTTTCAGATGTGCTGCTCCTGCTGAAAGCCAGTCAATGCCAAACTGACTGTCAAGAAAATTTCAGTGCAGATCCAGTGAAGATTCAGAGATCAGGTTTTATAAGGTTTTCCCCATCTCTCTCCTGCCCTTCATGAAACAGCAATACTCTTTTCAGAAGTAGGATTTGAGTGAGAGGTGCAGCCTTGCTGTAATTTACAAACAGCACAGCAATTTACAAACATATTTCATTACAGTTATCTATTTAGAAAAATTAAAGTAAAATGTTTACCCTCCTAATTGACCATAGGGAACTAAATACTTTTTGAATGTAAATTATAACTGTGATTAAAATATAAGCTGCACTTTCTTAATATTCATAGTGATGTCTGGTACAAGCAGCATTAACATAAATTCATATATTTTCTTATGTCTCCGAACCCATACTTTTATTCAAATGAAAAGTTTATTATTCATTATTATCTTGGTGGGACTTGGGGTTTATGCCTCTATAAGCTGTCATATTTTCTTTATTCCGTATTTGCCAAGTTGCCTTGTGGTTAATTTATTTGTTAAATGTATTGATCTGCTCCAGCCATTATGCACTTTATAAACAACTGTGGACTAATTGGTATTCATGTGTTGGGAGTATTTTCTTGTAGTAGTGAAGCGATACAGTGAAGTTTATAACAAAATGATAGTTCAGTGCCCTGTTTTTGAAGCTCAAATACTAAAAAAGCCCAAGCTGAAAAATGTTGTAAGAAATAATAAGCTAATTTTATGAAGGATTTCTTTCTGTTCTCTGAAAATACAAGCAAAAGTACATGAGAGCAAAGCATTGCTGATCAAACTAGTCATTCAGGAACTACATAATCCTGTCTCTAGCTATGTGTATGCAAACAGCTTCACCCTTCTTGAACTCCCTGCAACTCCTCAAAACAGCTTAAAACAACTTCTATTCATAAATAACACTGCCTACCTCACTTAAAACTCAACTCCAGCTTTTATCTCTTGTCCCTGGAAGGATGCTTAAAGTCAGTCCTGATTCTGAGTAGATCCATGCAGACCAAAACCACAGCTGAGATTCAGGTTCTCAACAAGAGCAATCTCTTGTTGCAGTGGTTTCATGAAAGTGTTTTCAAGCAGCAGTTTAGTAGTCCATACCTGAGCCTGCGACTTTGACCAGCAGAGGCAGCGAGTTAAATACTTGAATATTCTGAGAGATCCAATTTACATTCTTTTATGGATTTACTCCTTGCCTGGCACCTGGCAGCATCAGCTGGCAGCAGGAGCTATCAGGAGCAAACAGTCTCACTTCAGTGAAGCCACTTCATTTTGATCCTACCTTGTGCCCTGCCAAGTTGTTCATGAGACTGTCCAGCCTCAACTCCTCTGCTGCCAGAGGAGTTTTATTCTGCCTCACCCAAGAACAAAACCACATCACCCACTTCCAGTGTGCTGGGGGCAGCAATGTGTGGTGGCTGGTGGCAGCCACCTCCCTCCCCCCAGCCTGACCATTTGAGCAAGGTAAATGTGTTTGAAATGTCAAGATGAAGTCCAGAGACTTCTTGAATCATTTCTCAGCAGCAAGGAGAGGATTTCCATTAAGGGACAGGTCACCCTTCTTTCCGGGGTCAAGAGATGAGTTTCCTGAGTGCATCCACGCTGACATTTGCTGTTACCCATAGAGAGCAGCAACACAGAACAGAGTCATAAATTGCCTGTTGGCTGAGTTCAGTTTTACCCCTTGTCAATTGTGTGGCTTTAGCTGGTAGAAACTAGGACTGAAGGCTTTTGAGCAAATATCAACAAGTTATCAACAAGTTTCCTGGTATATAAATAAACCTTGTAGCTACATGGGAAATATTATGTCTGTGTTTACTTCTGCTTTAAAGGCATCTTCACTAAAATTTGGGAATGAAAAGTTGTCACCTTACTTTGCTAACATGATAGAGCATGTAGTGATCCTCCTGTATTGTGTACACTGTCCTCTATGAGGAATAGATTAATGTTATTATTTAAATTGTCATCATATACAACAGCTTTAATCAGTACAGCTGTTATTACATTACATTGTGGTTTTGCCACACATGCACAAGAAAAAATTCTCTCTGTTCTACAAATGGTAGAACAGCCATAGAAAAACAAAAGGGATAAGTTAAAAGTGATGTGTTTATTTTTACATCAAATCAGTTATGCATAAAATGTTGATCATAAAAATAAAATATTAATGTATTAGCTGTGTTCTTTTTGTTTTTCTTTTAGCTTCAAAACAGAGCTCATTAGACAGATTCACCTTTTTTTGTACATGGGTTCCAGTCAATACTACTTCCGGGTTTACACAAACCAAAATGATGTCTGACATGTCCTTTACTATAAGGGAATGTTTCCTCATCTGGGGGATCCCACAGAGATTTAAACCAAAGCCAACAATCACGCTAATGTTACTTTCATTTTAGGCCCATCCATACCTTATTAAAACTAATGCAGTATCTGGAGTTTAAGAAAAGGTGAATGCTTTTGAATTCTGAGAGTTTACCCAATTTCTAGGCCCTGTTCTGAGCCTAGAGAGGAGAACATATTTCAGCATTTTCCTAGGCTTGCAAGAAAATCACACAAAGATGGTGTCACCCCATAGACTTAATTACTTCTCATCACCACTGATAGAAAAAGGGATGTTTCTCCATGTCACAGGCCCTGCAGTACAGAAGAAATAACTTCTGTTATTGTAAGAGGACTGAAACAAGACACAAGTAGATTTTAGAGACACTACAGATGAAGAAAAGCATGAAAGCCCAATCGAGGTGTTTTGTTCATAACCAATACCAACATAATCATCTGATTCACAACTGACAAGAAGTTCTGTGGCTGAAATCCATTAACTGAAGGAACTATGACTCAGAGTCTCAAAAGTGTTGAGCCACCTAACTCCCACAGAAACCAAGGCACCGAAATACCCACAGGGGTGATGGCTGTGTCACGTCTCAGTAAGAGAAAGGCTCATAAGGCTGCTACAGGCTAAGTACAACCAGAAGGTGCAGAAACCACGGTCAGCTAATTAAGTGCTGTTTTGTGCAGACATATTAGTGCTCCTCACACCTTTGCTCCCAGATCTGCTCCAGTTGGTAGTTTCAATCATCAGTGTGCTCACACTAAGGCTGCATTAGCCAAATGCAGCTTGCAGCTGGGTCTTGGGTTCTGGACTTATTCCAGAATGTTAACGTGTTCTGGGTGTCTTTCATTTACAAGAAGGGCAAGAGACCCACTTTTACCCACTACATAAACGTTGTAATCAAGGCTGCAGAAAGGTCTGTAGTGTAACTCCATGAGTTTCCAGACGTGCCCACGTAGAGACCAAGGCCACATACCTTTCACCAGAGGTTGTTCCTGTGCTTTGCATGCCTGAGATATGTCTTGTATGACTTTAGAAAGTCATCCATTCCTTCATTCAGGGAGGACCTAATTTATCTTTATACTTCTCCTGTGCCTCGAGTTAGAAGACAGACACATTCATAATGCATGGCTTTGTGATGTGTGCTCCATGACAGCTACAATCTGTGAACCACACGCCAAAACTCCTTGAGAAAAGCACTTGCTGAGAGCTGAGGCTGGTCACACGTAACACCGCTCTCCTTCACACCACACTTTACAGTGGTGAGGGTACTGTTTTCTACCCTCCATCTCAAAGGTTTCACTGCTGGAAAACTCTTCAGCATCTGCATATTGAGAAAGGATACAGACACGCATCTGTCCCCAGTTCACCACATCACCCTCTGAAACAACATATTTGGTTTAAAGGTACATTTAAACAAAGAAGATTTGGAAAATTGCATGTCATCTTCAGAGTCAGAAAAATTTAACTGGCAACTACATTACAAATACATTTAATCCATTAGTCTGTCTCATGTAACTGAGATTAATAAATGCAAGGCTTAGATTTGCTCCTTCAGTATCCAGCAGTACATGTTTTCTGACGAGTCATCTTGCTTTTCTGATTGCTCGCATTACAGACACAGGGAAGAGTGCAAGTCACTTTTTAAAACGTATCCACTTCCTGAGACTGCTTTCAGAATAGCCAGAACACCAATCCTCTTGCGTTAGCAAGCTGTGTCTCTCCTGGAACATAGATCTCCAGCTGGCTCGGGAACACACACCATCCAACCCTTTATCCCCTGCCTCAAAGGCACTCCTGCATGGAAACAGAGCTGTCCACGCGCCCGGCTCGGGTGCACTAATGGGATCATTTTAGGTGAACGATCTGTCTTCTTCACCAGCTCAGTGTCCCTTTTCAGTCTGCTTGTAGGTTACAGCTCTGTTTAAAACCTTGAGTGGGGTATTTTTCCCAGCAGATCACAATGGCTTAAATCAATGGGAAATTTTACTGTAATGCGGTAATGGTCCATCTAATGAGGCCCAGGCTGGAAAATTTCTAGTGAAGGCCTGTGCCTGAGAAATTCTGTACCTCCGGTGCAAAAAAGAGGGGGGACAAGGTTTCATATTTTTTCCATGGCTCAGTGTAAAATGTTTCTCTTAATTTGTACATTCCTTACATGCAGTGGCTATGGAATTTATGAATATTGTCATTCATGGAGGCAAAATGCTGTAAATAACCCACCTAAGAATGTGACTTTAAAAAAGGAAGAATGCGAAGCCCTTTTGGGTAGAAGAGATGTCCTTCTAGATTATACATGTGACACTCCAGTGTTAAAATTAGGGACTACTCGAACTACATTTCTCTCAGATCTTTCTCCTTCTCTTCGCCAAGGCTTTCAGAGAGGGTTGTATTTTTTTCTTTATGATACCCTAAGGAAATACCTCTCATGTTGGGTCAGCATCTTGAGCTGTCTACAGCATTTTCAAGACTAGCTTCCGAGGTTTTGCCCTCTGAGAAAATCAGTAAAAAGGAAGGCATGATGTGATCATACATTAGCTGGCCACAATCTCCCTGTATGACTGCTCTTAGTGCACTGAGTGGCTCCAGTGGAGCTGCCCTTCCTGAGCAACAGGAAAACTCACGACAGTGTGAGTGATGCACTATAGTCCAGCTCCGCTTCCAAATTAATGCAATTATTGTATTAATTTAAAATTTCAGTGCCTCAGAACCATAGCTCTTTCTCCAATTTCCCCTGAATGTATCTTTACTGCTGGCCTGTAGCAGTTTAAGCTCCTGATCGCTGGCCAAGGGCCTCGGCTGGGAAGAGGTTTCAACCCAGGGCCCCTCTAGCCCTCCAAGCTGTGTCTGAACAGCCTGTGTCATTCCCAGATGCTGGTGTACCCATACTTTATGCAGAGGTGTAAGATGGGTTCTGGTTCATACCTGTTCCCTTGACCAGGGATAAAGTCTGACCCACAGAGTTAGTTTTTAGAAAACTAACACGGGTGAGATTTTCTCACCTTCTTTCACTAATTTTTCATTAGTGAGATCTCCAGATTATTGTTTGTAATGACTCCCCTCAACAGATGACTCCAGGACTTGGCAATCACCGCTGAGTGACCTGTGAAAGAAATTAAAACTAAACCAAACAAGCATTTGCCACAGTGCACCTCACCCACCAAGTAATGCTGCGCAGGGATGGAAAATTTCCTTCCCAATGTCCACGAATGATCATTTTCTGCCTTGAAGCACCAAGCTGGATTCGATTACACTAATCATTATTTCAGTTCATGTAACTCCAGACTACTAGTGATACCCAATGACTTTGGCACACTGGGAATTCAATCAAACGTTTATACTAAGGGGGACTATTTACTTCAGCCCCTAGAGGTACCACTTAAAAAAAATCCCCTGAATATTGCTGAAATTAATATTAAGACTTTATACCCTCATGTATTTTTGAGGATTTATATATGTTGAGATATCATTTTTCCTACCACTTATCCTCTTACATACTCCCACAATATCTCATCTGTGGCATTTTCCCAGATGGGGCCCACAGCAACGTTCTTGTAGCTTTTGGCTCACTTAACACTCCTGCTTAACAAAATCCTCGATTTGACGAGGTCTTCTCTGCTACAACGCTCAGCTCTACGGAACCCCCTGGCACTGCCCTTTGGTAACACACCTCTCAGTTTGCTACATGGCAACCTCTGTGCACAGCACACCCCGAAAGTGGCCATGGGCCCTAATTCTCCTCTGTCCCGTGGTCTCCTAAGAAAAAGGAAGCTCTGAGAGCACCCACGCAAGCCACTGCCAGAGAAACAGCAGAAATTTGGCATTCTGCATCTGTGTAGGCAACAAGACAAAGTGAAAGGCAGCAGATAACTGAGCTCTTTATTGCTTCCCTACCATAATTTTCCCATTTTCAAAGGCGTTCCAAATGGAACGACGGGGCTGACAGCCTATGCACTGGCTTCGATGGGCTCTGCCTTAGGTTTCTATTTCTGGGTGTGAAGACCTAATTTTCAGAGGCAGATAATTTTTGAAACTGAACCTATATCCCTTTCACTGCTCTTGATTTACATGTGATTTGTCAAACAATTAAAATGTGCATATTGTCATCACAAGGCCAAAACATCTCTTCTTCATTTTCATTTCCCCACAGCACAGTTTTCAGCAAGTGAACTTGGCACTGAACAAAGCCTCCTTGCACTCCTGACTGAATGGGGCTTCAGTCACCCTGCAAATGTTCACACGTGGCATTTCATCTGATTTCATCTTTGTGTATTCAAGCACACCCTCACATTTTCTTCTTCAGTTTCTTCCTCTCATCGTGAACTGCTTTTATTCCTTAACAGCCCCTGAACTTGTACAGACTCTTCTACCTAAGCCATTTTCATATTTGTCTTTGAATCGAGCATTGGTCATGGTATCTGTGACATACAGATTTTTTACAGGTACCTTAGAAATTCTCAGTATTTCTTGAATTTCTAAAGTCAGCAAACAGGGCAAAACACCTGCCAAGTATTTCCCTGAACTAAGCCAGCTTTCCTAAGTCAATCAGTGTGTTCCCATTCAGATATTTAATCATCCTCTAGTTCTCTCAACCTGCCAATTCATGCTGCACTTCTGGCAGACCAAACTGATATTTAGAGACTGTTGAGCATCAATTCACACAATTGTTTGCACACAGGTGTGCCATGAGGTTGTTGCAAACATGTCAGGAACCTCAGCCACACATCTTATCCAGAACCGTTGCAAGGCAGAGATAAGAATTCTGCCACTCTCCCAGGAGGGACTACAAAAGATTGCCACAATGGGAAGATTTTTTGTACTGTCACAGATCCCATAAATTCTGTATCACAGAAGTATTTTAAACAGTGTTTTTAAGAAAAATAAAGAAGTGTGAAGAAAGATTGGACACTGGGAGAACCAGCTAAAATTTTAGAGAATCACAAATAATTTTCTGTATATTAGACAATGTTCCTTTTATACTGTATCCAACTGATTTTTCTAGGAAATGTCAACATACAAGTGATTGCCATGTGTTCCCTGAAAATTGATACTATACTTAGGAACATAAGAATTAAAAAAAAATCTGCTAATTAATGAAGAGTTTCCACTGCCAATTACAACAGCTGAGTTCTTCACCTACAAAAATCTTCTAGGTTTCTTCATTAAAAAAATCTATTAATAATAATCCTAAATAGTATCAGAATTTTGTGATGTAAATAAACTAGGCTTTCTCAGATGTGCAAAGCAGGTTTGGTCCCAGACGTTATCTCAAAGGAAACAGCACTTCATGCAGTTTGTTCAAGACAAAGCTGGCTTCTCCTTCCTGAAAATTTTTCTCTAAGTCTATCTTCCATCTGTGCCTTGGCTTTGTCCTACAAATCATAGCAGCACAAGGCACTGATCTTCAAAACGGCAATGTTTTCTTATTTAGATGCTACAAATCGAATACATAGCCCTTCCCTGTCCTTCGGCGATACCATGTGCAGTTTCAGTGCAGAATTGGATCACAGAGGACACTATCTAGACAGTGGGCTATCAATGCACTCACTTAAGTGACCTCTATTTGGTGTTTACAGAATACTTCACTCAACATCTAGTTCAGGTTTCCTTCCTTAGGAGACGAACACACTGCCTGGGAGAGTTACAGCCATGGCCCCCAAAGCCAAGGTCATAGCTGCAAGTGACCATCCTGCACAGACAATGTCCCAGCAGATCTATAACACAGCCTGTACAGCCCACACATTGACAGAATTCACCCTCTTCCCATTTTTTAATTTCATTAAAAATTACTGAGAAGACACTTGCCCAGACATTGTTTTGCAAATATGGGTATTATTAGTTACTGGCAAAGGTGTATAATCTTTATCTGTCCTTGGGTAGGGTGGGATTTTCTTACCCACCAAAAGATGTTTTGGATCCTGCATTTCCACTGCGAAGTGAGCTATTCCCAGGTCAGACTGATGTAAAAAGGTCAAATCCCCAGGGTACATAACCAGACCACATGCAAACAGGCTCCCAGTCACCTCCATGGGTATTTGTATAAAGAAAAATCCTCCCATAGACAAGCAAAACAATTGGAAATACATGCCAGGATATTTGTGTCCATCTTCTACATAAGGACAGAGCACTACTCCTATAACTGGAATACAGTTCCACAAAAGTCAAACACGCTGGCTCCTCGCCATGCCATTGTGTTTCAAAGATCTCTACTGAAAATTAAGCTTACACCCTTGGTTACCGCACGGCCACAGCTGAGATGACGCAGCTGCCTCTCCAACTTCTCCAGCAGGTTATTCTGCACAGTCATTCTGAGGGCAGATGTCAACCTTCTGGGGTGCCCAGCACCACACTGCACTACTTACTACCAAGGAAACATCAACAGCCTCATGCACTGATTACTGCCTTCCATGTCTTTGTCAAACACTTAATGAAGCACATATTGGGTCTGCTGATCTGACTGTCAATTTATTCTAAATGAATCCACATGCCAAAGGATTTAGGTGCCAAAAGCTGGAAGAGCTTTCAAGATGATTTTTTTTTAGCCCTGACCATGATAGCTGCACAGCAATATGCCATCTGAAGCAATAGATGTTTGAAAACTTAGAATACCAGGTAGTTCAAAATCACAAATTTCTGTGACTTCCTCTGAAAAACCACTCTTTGGCTCTACCCCAACAAGCAGAAATGACAAGTCTACGAGATCCCTTTTTATACTACAGAGCAGAGGTATTAATTTTGTGTTGCAAGCATAACCTGTGACCAGCCTGGGAAAGTGGCAATTATATTATTTTGTTTGGGTTTGTTTTGCTTCTGTCCCTGCTTTGCACAGCCCACATGCAGCTGAACTAGCAAAGCTTAAGAGGGAGTAAGAGCCCCAAAATGAACATTACAAAGGAAAAAAAGGTTGTGTTTCATTGGCAGCAGATCTATTTTAGGACCTTCCCACTCCACTCCTGATCTTACACTCTTGTAGCTACTCAGTTATGTGGCACACCGAGCCTGCCTCCCTGACCCTGCTCCAACTGAAGGACAGTAATGGGGAGAGGGCAGGGAAGGGCAGGAGTGAACAAAGGCTGCCAGGAACGTGGGAGGCCAGGCTTTCTTAAAACAGCAATGGAAAGATAAACTAATTACCAAGTGTGAAATTGATAAATGATAAAGCAGACATCATTTAACGGTCCTAGTGTCGAGCACAGATGTTCTGTGTGCACGTATGAAGTGCTGCTGCTGGGCTTTCCACTGCTGCTCCTGGCTTCTCATTTCTGCCCTGAGCAAGGGCAAGGCATTTATTCCAGCTCCTGGCCTTCCCTTTCTCATCGATTGAGGGAAGCAAGGTCAGCCACCCCAATCTGGCCTTTAAAGCAGAACTGCCCATCACTCAGAGCCTCCAGAATCAGAGGACAAAGATTATTTAAAGTCTTCTCTAAAACAGTCAGGAAGGAATTTGCATAAGGGAGAATTCAGGGTGAAACAAGGATCTCCAAGCACCTTAACTGATCCCAGCAACTCCACCCTTGAGAATGCTGTCAGAGGGCTTTGGCCCAACCAGATGTTTTGGAGTGGTGGATGAAAGATCTGCATCCTGCTTGGCTTTGGAGACACTGAACAGAGTGGGCTGCAAGGCATTTTCACAAGCTGAACACCAGGGAAGCTAATACTACATGAATTAAGCTCTGCACAATAAAGAAATCCACCTAAAAATGTAACAAATACCCACTCAAATCACAGTGGAACGCCAGCTGCATGTTTAACACTAGCCCATGGTTATTCCACATCTTTGTTAAAGTACTTCAGAGAAAGAACATCACCTCTGTAGCACTCAGAGCTGGTCATCAGAATGACCCTGATAACCCAGACTCATAAATATATGGAAGTAATAAACATGCAAAATAAAAAGCTTGCAAAATAAAAAGCTTGCAAACTAATGTAAACAGACCAAAAAAAAGTGTCCAGAAGGAAGACTCAATTATAGGACAAACCTGCCAAAGTTTCATTAAAAGACTCATTTAAAGTGAAAGAAATCAGGAAAACTCCGAAGTTGGGCCAAAACATCATCCCTCACTTATCCTCTTGTACCTGCACATCAGAGATAATAGTGCCTTCTCTGAGCAGTGGGTGACCTTATGTACCAAGTGTGCTGCAGTAACTAAGTACAGCAGGGGTGAATTGAAGATGACATTTCAGCCTTTAACTGAATTTCCCACATTTCTTCAATTTACGCCAGACCCTTACGTTATTTCAACTTATCTTTTCTCTGATAGAATACAAAGCCAGGGGTTCGGAGAGTGACACTCACACAGACACAAACAGGCACATACACACCAAGCAATTGCTGCATTGCAAAATTATCTGCACAATCTCTCATTAAATATTTGTCTTCAGAAAGACCTGCAAGAACTTCTCTGTTCCACGCACAACCCCTCTGCAGCTCTTGACCAAGGAATGCTGGAAGCAAACATCCAGCCAAAGCACCTGAATTTGGCTCATGCTGCACCATTAAAATGAGTCAATAATTTCATCAGTTCAGCAAGAAATTGCAAGTCACTTCGTTTATAAATAGGCCTTTGAGGTATTTTTTTTTAGTAACAAAAGGAAAAACAGAAAAACTTTCTTTACAGATAAATGCTGCAGGAAAAAAAAAAGGCAATTTTTACCGAAATGGTTCAGCACTGTTAGCCTGTTGGTACAGTATGCACCTTGGCTGCACATCAGCTGTTATTGGATAGCAGAAGCTGTATCCATCTGTAACTTTCATTAAAATAGAATGCCACTGCATAATTATATCTGGATTTTTTAATTCAATTTTTTTTTTCACAGGATACCAGTAAATCTTTCTTTCTCTGTTGGAACACACACAATATGTGAAATCTGCGTTTACAGCTAAAAATGTGCGCACAGCATCAAAGCATAGCATGGAAATTAAGCATGATAAAAACAAAGCAGCAAGAAACTGAAACATCAAATGGCTCTTACTTGATATTTCTGCAACTCATAGCATCTCTGAATTAAAAAAAAAAATACTAGAAGAGCCATGTCTGTTTCAGAAAAATAAACGTATCAGATATTTCCGTATGAAAACTATATACATATCTAATTCCAGAGCAAATAGGGATAATTCTGTCTTCCTCTTGTCACACAGAGCACAGACTTCTCAAGCGAACGATTCAGCATAAAGCTCCCTACTTCAGGTAGTGCCTGGTTACCAACAGAATTGCCTTGATGCCTTAGCCTTGATGACCGAGGAGTAGCAGGCAGACAATTCTTCACATTTCGAGCTTCAGTCACTCTTGGAGCTGGCTCAGTGACAAGGAATAATTCTGATTCTCAGCAAGTTTAACACATTTGCATGAAAGAAATAATTTACTCTGTTGCACCCCCTAGTGGGATTATTTAGAGTAATCAGATTCTCTCGGTTTTGTTATTTTTCTATTCATAGTACGCGTTAACTAAGAAGAGTCACAAAAGGATGTACTTAGGTTCCCAAATTAATTTACTTCAAGGTTAACTGACATTTCTGTCTTTTGTTGGTGGAATAGTAATAAGGAATAGTAAGGCACGTAGCACCCTGTGATACATAAACGTTTGATATAATCATGAATTTCTGGTTTGTGAGCTGGGTTCTATTTTCAGTTTAAACCCAGAGTAGAAAGACTTTCTATTCCAGGGAAAAATTACTCATTCTCTTTTTAAGGTCAAGCAATACGTGTAATAAGGAGAGATCCAAAGACAGGAGGAGAAAATGTGGGACTGGTGCATTATTAATGCCAGCTATCTTCAATGCGTTCAGTAAGTTTTTGCGAATTGGCAAATGGCAAAAAGTCACAGTATTGTTAACATCGTTATTTGACTTTGTGTGCATGTTGCTCCTACCACGGTGAACTTATCTGGAAAAAAATCAGACCCATAATAAATGAAGCAAAGGGTGAAGGAACGAAATTACCAGGACTCAAACCCTGGAAAGATTTAATTTACTTATTCTTTGCTGATGGGCTGATGGTGCTCTCATTGCAAAGAGATGTTTTTCAGCCACATTAGCAGGAGCCAGCCACAGCTCACAGATTCAGCGTGGCCAGGGCTAACACTGCACATGAACCGCACACAGGAAGCTTTTCGGAAACTGGGCCCAAATGTTGTGTTCAGACCAGCAACACCTGGATAGGACATGGGGCTGGTAACAACGGCTGGGAGCTCCATCCTTGATCCAGCTTCCTCACGGCAGACATGGAAGCAGAGAGGCATAAACATGTCCTCAAAACCCCAGATCTGGCCACTGTTCCAGAACTGGAGCAGAGGAGCGCAGACAATTTTCCCTTTACTAGAGGTGCCTGCCCTGGCCTGCACAACACGTTAAGGGCAGATTAAGAGCTGGTGTAGGGAGTGACTATGGACAGGTACCACAGCGCTGCTGAAAGGCATTTCCCCCTTCCCCCAGGCTGGCACTTCTGTCCAGTCTTGCTGAAGCTCTTACCCTCCAAGGGTTTTAACTGCACATATAAAGATGTACGGATGATCCCAAATTGCCTTCCTCACTGCATTATGATTTAAAATATCAAGGCACTTCCAGCAAGTCCTGACATCAGATGGCAAGAAGGAGCAAACAAAGAGGTCTAGCGTATCTTTCGTGCTTAGATGTATTTTATATCGGAGTATAAAGGAAATCAATATTCCCATCATAAATCTTTCTTACTCTCCTTATAGGGGTGATGGCTGACTTCCATGTGAAAATGTCAAAATAAAAGCACTTTGCTCTCCAAGAGACTTTGGTTCAATCAGGCATAATACAGCACAAACAACCCTAATGTAAATAAATGCACTGAGAATGCAAACGTCCACAAGAGACAGGACTGTTAGAGCCCTCTTACTTCCACCAGGGATATCTATCCAGTGCCTAGGCAGACGTGGGAACATCTCCTGCTTGCTGCCCACCAGAATGAGCGCGGGCTTTGTAATCTGATGAGCCGTGATTTTCTCTCGTTCATTAACATTCAAAATGGTTTCTTTCTACTTCCTTGCAGCCCCTTAGATGGTTGACCAGAACATAAACAAGAAAGACCATTCATATTAGCCAGGGAAGGCTGACTCTGGCTCGCTGCCTGTGTAACTATGATAATAAGCCATTCTTAAAGCGTTATCAATGTAAACCGCCTTGAAATCCACACGCGCTTCGGAAAACATGAATCTGTCGTGGTGAACCCTCGTGACGCAGCTACTGCTCTTCTGCTTCCCCATGGCTGACACAGATCACATCAAAGCCATTATGACCAAAGAGAAGATGAATAACTTTTGCAATTTTTACTATAAACGTGTTAGCAGAACTACATTTACGTATTTCGGATTAAAAAAGAATCAACGCTAACAAATAACCTGACTAGGTCATTACCATTTCACGTTAGTGAATTACCAATAAATTATTTTGAGGAAATTGCTTCATTGTGAAACCAGGATGCTGGAAAGAACAATATTATGCGTATAAAATTAAATTCTAGCAAATCTATCTGACAGACAATAGACACAGAAAGTATATATTTCCAATAATGGGCATTTGCAATTCACAGTGATTTTATCTGTGTATGTATCTGAAACAAGAAGAAAACACAAGTGAAGATTTTGTAGGGAAGTGTTGCTAACAGAGGTAACAGGATGAAAAGAATAAAAATAAAATTGCTTCCAGTAACCTGGCGGCAAAAACTAAAGCACAGTGCCATCTATATCCATGACATCTGTGAACAGAGTCATCACAATGCTTTTAAAATCATATTTTATTTCCTCTCTTAAGGTTAGCCCTACGATCTGGCACCTCTGTTTCTCGTTATAATGCTGTCAGTAGGCGAAATTCACAGGACAAGAGCTGTGTGTTACTTATGTCCTACTTAAGCCTACATTTACTCAGGGTGCACACTATAATCTTACACCTAAATGCTTCTTTTGCTCATTGGTACTTTGTTAAAAATTATTTTGATCCAAATATTAGAGGCATTTTCTCTTCTCAGTGATGCATGTGTAAAAGCAAAACCTTACAACACCACGAGTTTGGATTTAATTTTCCATACAGAAGAATCTTTTTTAATTTTAGTGTTCCTCATTTCCTTACACTCATGCTGGTACTAACACCTGTGCAAACTGAGTGTAAAACGCGATCGAATCACAATTCCCCAATCACATCAGCAGTGGTATTTTGCACCCGCTTGGCACAGATGCAATTCATTATATGAGACTAAACACAGTGGTGAATGAGGCCTTCTGTATTTAAAACAGCAGCACACATTTTCACCTATAGATACCATCACCAGATCTAGGCATGGGACAAACAATGTTTTGAGTTCATCTTAAATTCTCCTGTAACTGTCACCAAGTAGTGGCTGAAAGACACCGCTCAGGAGTAGCCCAAGAAGGACAAAGTTGTTATAAATCAGGTTCAAAATGCACAGGCATGACTGTGTCAGAAAGATGTCACAGTGCATAGCTGTTACAGACCTCTTGGGTTTGAAAATATTAAATACATGCAAAACATAATAGCAAAATAGTCAAAACGTCATGATAGTGCAACAACATAACTCCGTAAGGAAATAATGTAACCCAAATTTTACTGCCTCTTAAGGATTGCTAATTCAAAGCGGAAAAACAAGCTGAGTTTCCATCTTTAAAAAATACCCTCCAAAAAAAGGTTCCCTACGTCACATCAGCATTGTCTGTAACGTGGAAATTGTATGGTGGGAGAATAAATTATCAGCAAATTAATTGGATATAAATAGAATGCTCTAATGTGTTTGGCTTTAGCTGTCAGCAGCTCAGTGCTCAGAGCTGATCATGGGTGTTGTTTTATTCAATAAAATAAGACCCTTTATATTATAGTGTTCTGTATTCTGTAACTAAAACTATTATAATTTGAGCTGAAGCAGTTATCTTTACTACCTTGTGAATACAATCTGAAAGAGTTACAGAAAATGCTGATATACTTAGGATGACCTTCTTTGGTTCAGTGGTGTTACAGGCATACATTTTTTTCTTTTTTTGTTACTAGGAAGGAGAAAATTACATTGGGCTAAAATGAATACTAATGAAACTCCTTAGTTAGCTTTCTTTGTGATAAGAATAAAAAATTGGAGCTATGTTCCTCTAGAATCTCAAGCAATTTTTGTCCTTTATTCTGATAGAAAGATTACTGACAGTAGAGAAGGAGAGAAAAGTAATTTCATAAAATATCTGCATTTTTAAGAATGCTTTTGTTGCAAAAATGTTGGTGTGCAATTTCTTCAATCTACTTTTAAGGCTGTAAAGAAAAAGTACCTATTTGTTCTGCACTGCAACAATGCCAGCTGCATTCAATCAACTAAAAAGCTGCAAGCCATAAACCTTCCTCCACAGCTATAGAAGAAAAAAAGGCAGGGCCATAAAAATTCATCAGGATAATGTAGAGATGAGGCGTGTTTGAATCACCATCCCTGCAATCAACCAATCACTCATCCTGTGGCATTTACAGCACATCTCATTCCCCTGTTCCTTAAGGACAATTGATTTTCCTGATTCCATTAGCATAACGGCAAGGAAAATGACTGCAGTGCAATATTTCTGGAAACTTCCAACAAGTATGCTGTGTGCTGGAGTGTGACCATAATAATAAGCTACCTAGCTAGCAACTGCGTGTGCTGCTGCTGCTGCTGCTATGATATCGCATCCAAGGGAAAAGGACACAGGCTAAGCAATTTTGGGTTCACGCATAGGGAGGAAAAAAAAATGTTTTCACAGAATATAAACCAAAAACTCACTTAAGCAAATAAACATAATTTCAAGGTGGGCTGATCAGTAGGCAACATCTAGCAGGCCTTGAGCATTATTGTGTTATAGTTAATAATTCCATTTTCTGAAACATTAGTAATACTTCTGCATTCCTCGATGGCTTTTATACTCCTGTTTTAGCTTAGGTTTAAAACAGAAGAAAATGAAACTTTAATACCAGAGTTTTGTTATAAATATACGAGAAGAATGCATCAGTGGATTCTCCAAAGAATTTACAACCATTCACAGCATTACACAGTCATCAGCACCAAGCAGGGGTCTCCACATTTTTCAGTTTTCTCTGTAAGTTCAGTGATAATATCCACACTAGCTTAAATTATTCAAGATGATGAAACTTTATTGGTGAACATGCACTGCCTAAATTTAAAACTGTACATTATTATCTTCCCTTGTGAATGTATTTTAAGGATGTGTTAAGCTTTTTGAAGTGTAATTCAGAGACTACTGTATCTCAAACAACATAAAATACTTTTCATCTTGTGAAGGATCCTTTAGACTTCTAAGGTCCTATCTGTTGTACATTTTTAAGTCCCTTTATAGTTTCAAACCCAGTGGGTTACGCATGTTAAATTCAATCCCTAAATTGAATTCAAAGTTGATATGAGCCTGCCTGCAGAACTAAGGAAAGTCTTCCTATTATAAGAACCAAAAGTCAATATTTTTAACCCCTCATTGACGTGTTTTTTTTCTTTATCCCTAGAAATGCTCCAGTATTCCTCACAAAAAGCCGAAAAAAAAAAAGAAAAACTTAATTTCAATTGCATTTTATGACAGGACTATCATCATGGCCCGGATCCTTACAAGAATTTCTAGTGTTGTGGTTTTTTATTATTATTATTATTTTACATCCTATAATCTTTATTCATAAATGTGAATCCTTTCTTCCTAAGCGTGGTAAAAACACAGGACTATTACAGAGAACTTAAAACTTACATACAAAAAAAAGATTGTAGCAAATATAAAGAGGAGAAAATTAAGGGTTACATAGCAATATCTCACTGTGAAAGCCCAGTGGTTCACCAGGATCAGACACAAACACTCCATAGACCCACCTCAGGTCTTGGTAGGACTGAAAATTCATAGCAAGGACAAATACCCAACAGTGTTTCCTCTGTAAATCATCATCAATACAGAGTGACTTACAGAAATGCTGCCTTCTGCACAAAGGCACCCCAATAACCAAGTGCCAGGCAGGGTGCCCCTATTCAAGTACCCCACGGGGGATGTCAGGGACCCTCAGTGAACAACTCTGGGACAAACAGGGAAGGGATCTGGCACAGCCCATGTCTCGGGACTGGTCCCTTGTCCCTGTGATACTGATGGCAGCTGCTACTGAGCAGAGTGAAATCTTGTGTGCTGCTTCAGTCCCTGCCCAAAACTCCAGCAAATACAGTGCGGGCAGACCAGCGTGCCTCTGGAACTCTGTGTGCTGCACCCAGTGTTTCCTGCTTCACTGGCTTCCACCCTCTGATTAACAGCACAGGCAAAGCAAGCACAACTTTGGATATACTCGAAACAATTAGCTTTCAGGAAAGGCTTTTGTCATCAATTCTGTCTATCTTACAAAGTTAGAAATTCCCTTGATACGCTGTCCGTGTCACTATGCTAAATAATAGCAACTATTCTTAATTAAAAATGGTCACTGCGTGTAGCTTTCCATCTTCATGGCCATCTACAAAGAATCAAAGTACAGGGATCACAATGACAGAAAGGACTAAGCCCGAATCTGTCTAAACTTTACAGACCTGGATGCTCTTCTCTTATATAAAAAGTCAGTGTCTCCAAAAGCCAAGGGTTTGTTTTGATTGCTTGCAGCATCTAATTTCGCCCACACAGATTAGCCCATTTTGGCCCTGGGTGCATGATTTTGATTTCTCTTGTTTACATCTCAGCTCAATGTTTTACATATTGCTTAATATCTGCCAGGAACAAAAGCATTTTGCAAGCTGAATGCAAATGTCAAATAACCTTTTCAACCGGAATAAAATGGTCTGAGGTAGGTCATGGGCTCCCGCTCTGGCAGATCCAAGTTTACACCCCTGGCTGACAAATACTTAATGTACAGATTTAGACAAATTATATAGCTTCTCTCTGCCTCCATTTTCTCACGTACATAATGAGGATCAGGATACACCATTGCCTGGGAGAAGTCTTATCAGATTAGCTGATATTTGGGCAGCAGTGTGACTGCTGCATGGTCCATCTCACCCCTGAAACAGCCATCCCAGAGCCTGCTTAACAGAGAACAGCAAAATGCTTACTTGATATAAAAAGAAAATGAAAAACATGGGATTTGAATCTCTGTCACCCATTGTCATCTCACCCCACAAAAATGTCTCCAGCTCACGGGTACCAACACCGTGCAATGCTCCAAGTGACTGTCAGTCCAGGCCTTTCCTGGGTATATCCTGCAATTACAGTGTGTGGGGCCAGCCCCGCAGCCAGGATAGAGGCATCCTTTGCTACAGGAGGACTGTCATAGAGAATGGAATTAGCACAGCTCCTCCCTTAAAGCAGATTTCTCCTTCTAAGGAGGATGGAGAGGTTCGTGTTCTGTAGTTGCAAAGGGCAGTTGGCAGCCTGCATAATTTAGAGCTGCCTGGACAGATGTCATGCAGGAGTCGACACTGCGCTGGAGTGGGGCAGAGCACCACAGAAGCAGCTTAAAGCCAATCTTTCAACATCTTCTTGATTTGTGATGTGCACTTGTTGATCCGCACCGGGGATCAGGGCCACAAGCACAAGGCAGACTCACTGGTTTAAAATTTAGACATCTCAAACACAAATTATATTCAAAGTAGAAGCAGGCCAATATAAAGAGGAAAGATTATTTTGTGGGGTTTTATAGTTGGTCAGGAACTCATCTTTATAGCTCCTCTGAAAAACAGCACTGTCAGCAAAGACACCCTACAGTGTGAGGGCATCAGCTCTAAACTAACTCAGAGGGAAATGCAAATCTATTAAGTCAACACCAGTTGTCTCTGACCTATTTAGTCCTTATCTGCCCACAAGCTTATTCTGATTTACTTACAGCAGTTTATCCAGGATGAGCTAAGCCCCTGTTACTAATTGGTGAGCATCTTGTCTCACGTTGGCCTAAATGTCTTAAACTTAGCTAAAAAACTCTAGTTTAGAAAGATCAAAGTGCCTACACAGCTATCCACATTGCTTTAACTAAGGTCCTTTTAAATTGAATCCTAAATTAGTCTGCATTAATTGAATCCCTTTAATTAAGGTGCATGCTTGAGCCCAAGATAGTGCCTATTTGCGTGCTGACCAAAGACCTGGTTAACTGGCACAACCCAAAGAAAATCCATTGGGCAAAAGACACCTCACATTCCAAATGTTTCTTTTCTGTTTTGCTTCCAGGCATCAGAACCATAAAGCCTCCAGGTCCACTGAAGTGTGCTGAACCTTGATCCTAGAAGTGCTGTCACACAGAGTGAAAATGAGGTACATGAGAGCATGAATAATATATATCACATTGCACTACATAGCTCCTTGGCATGCAAATGTCAAGAACTGGATCGTCAGCACAATATTCAGTCCAGTTCACAGGCTGAATATAGTATTAGGTGCTGCTGCTTATTTTTTAAACTCAATATCAAAAATGTCCCTCAAGCAAGCTAACAGTTTAGGCCAAAATAGTAAGAAATGCCCACTACCTCAGGAGCCAAAGCATGGTCAGTCTCAGTTGGGTCAAGGAACCCTGGCTCCGGTATAAAGCCCTCTGTCTCACCAAGACTGATGTTGAGCAGACAAGTAGATTTACTTCTTTCTTTCTGACTCCTTCCTCCTGTTTCCCAAAGCTGCAGCTAACAGCTCCACAAACCTCAGCACCGGCTTTTCTGCTTCAAACCAGACACTCGGAGATCCTTGCAAATCCCTCAGCATCTGCACTCCTGCCCACATAAGGGCCTGAGTGGGGGCAGGGGAATAAACATCAGAGTGGAAATTTGCAGGAAAAAAATGTGCAAGACGGGTCAGGAGAGGTTCCACATTTTTACTGTTGCTTGTTTCTCTGATCTGATTTCTTCCATTTCCCAGCATGTCTTGTTCCTCATTCCAGCTCTCCCTATAACCGTTACTCATTCCATGCTCACACAAGCACTTCCACCTTGCAAGGAAAACTGACATTAGGGGCAAACAATATTAAGCCTCATACCATGAGAAATCCCAAATTATACAGCTACACAAGCCAAAACATGACAGAGGAAGGAAAAAGGACCCACATCTTAGCCCTTGACCCCTGCGAGATAATGCTACCTTTGGTTGCCAGAAAAGGTCTTTTCTCTTTATGTCACCTCTCAGTCACTCTGTGAACAGCTGTTTATATTTCTTCTTTCCTTGGACATGATCCTAAAATCAGGTTCATATGCACAGTGTTGATCTGCAGCTCCAGCGTTTGCCACCTCCTTTCAGCTGTAGAACCAGATTCCATATTCAGGGAGAAATTCTGCCTGCTCCCCTGAGAGCACCAAGGGAATCCAGAGAGCAGTGGAAGTGAGGGACCCTTGTACATGCGGGACATGATTTAAAAAAGAGCAGGGCGAACTCAGCAGACTCCATTCCTGCACCGTGTGACGTGCGACAGCAGGGCTTGTAAGGTCAGTGTAGAAAGAGGGGGACCAGAAGAAACCCTGATAAGGTGACCAGGAGTCCATCACTTTTCGCCTTGACTTAGGAAAACCTTCTCTCTTTAGAAGGAGGTGTCTATCCCTGGAGAACAGACACAGTCTTCAAGACAAGACCTCCTGTTTTCCACTTGTAATGTGCCTTTTAACAGCATTAAATTGCTCTGCACATTAGTGAGGTGGGTAATTAATAAATAATAATAATAATTACTTGATGCCGGTTCCATCTGGCATCCGCCGGAGAGCTTAGCCCTCAGTGTGGCTTGGTAATGCTTTCAGCACTTACCAGTCAGACACCATCAGGCCACTCCAGGGCTGGTGGTAAGAGACAGTCTGGGCAGCACAGGGGAGGGGTTTGTTCTTCAGAAGGCTGCTAGATTTATTTAGTATCATATAAAAGCCCTTAGAAAAAAACCTTCTTCCTTTCACTTAACTGCCTGCCAAGAAATTACTTGGGGGAATGGGGAAAATGCTCTTTTAAAGACTATTAAATGCTACTGTTAAAAGAAAAAGGTGCCCATAATGTAATGCCTTTCCCACAGTAGTTCTTTCCTCTCTCCAAAACAGCATCTCAGTTTTCTGTTTGTTTTGAACTACTAAACTGAAGTTGACACTGTGGCTCCTGATGAATTGGTTCTTGATGTCATTGTCAGTGCTAATAGTTCTCCAAAAGGAGACTATTTGGTTTTATAATTGCAGCAGCAGCTACATTCAGGGACTCACAAAACAAAAAATATTATTCACCCTTTCATTACTAGATGATCTTCAAGGTCTCTTCCAACCCAAACCATTCTATGATTAGCTCAGACAAAGGCAACTCCGTCTCTCCTACCAGTATTTGGGTGAGAAACTTGGTTAAAGATCACTGAAGTCCTGTTCATTTATCACTTCATGTGCAAAGAGAGCAATGCCATTACCTCTAGGCAAGGGCTGACCCTGTGAAGATGGAAGTTTCAGGACTGCCCAAGGTCACGAGCATTACAGGCTGCTAGACACCAAAACTTCAAAGCAAACTTCCAATATTACTTTTAACCACTATCACCCTCCATCATGACATCTGAGGAAATCTGAGCCTGATCTGAGGCTTGCATTCCTAAATCTATTCCAAATCTATTAAGTAAACTATATATCAAGCAGATTATTCAAACTACTACAGCACTGCTAAGGTCACCAGTAAGAGAGCAAGCCTGGAATCTGTAACCTTTGGGAGTTTTTGGCACTTGATATGTAGGTGCATAAACATGCAAATAGTACACAAAGACTGGAAAGGTTTTTTCCTTCCCAGCTGCAGATCTGAGTGCCCATCCTACAGCAACTGGTGAGCTGGCACCACCTCCAACACTTGATTCAGACTGGATCTGAATTTATTACACTGGTTTAAAGCAGACCAGAAATGACAGCAAAACAAACAGAAGCCAAACAAACAAACGAAAAAGCTCAGGAGGCCCTAATTTCACACCCTTGGCACCGATTTGACAACAGGCAGATCTTTTTCAGCCCTGGTGTTGCTGTCTTACTGGAAGAAAAGCAAGAAGGAACTTATTTTTCAATTTTTTTCAGTTTCAAAAGCCTAGTAACGTTTAAGTCGGCACTTGCTATACATACAGCCCCTGGGTGACATCACAGCTTTGAGGTTCAGTGTGGAATGTGAAGCTATTACAGTGGGAGGGGAAGAGGGAAGCAGTCATTTTAAAAATCAGACTGACAGCCAGCACTCTGAATGGCAGCTACCAGCAGCTGTCCTGGCTTTGAACTGTAACTGTTTTATTTTAAAAAGTTAGATCAGGAGTATAAACTCCCCATCCCACTTTAAGATTTTTTAATAAAAATTCAAAGTGAAGAGCTGTGATAGCCCTGAGTAAAAGCAATCGAAAGAGCTACAGTTGGCTACAAATCTGCAGAAAGGAAATTTTCTTGTTAAATTTCCAGCAGCAGTGGAAAGAAAATGAGAAAAAGGGAAGGAAAAAAAAAAACAGAAAACCTGGAGTGGGCAAAGGGTCAAGAAGAGAAAGAGAGGGAGTAGTTCAGTTTGTTGTTGTTAGAGAACAGACAGAGTTACCAGCGCGTTGAGTGCCACTTGTAGGTACAGTAGTACTGCTGACATCAGTACACTCAAGAGAGCAAATTCTGTCAGCCCTTGCACCCTCCAGTGTTTTCAGTGGATTGTCCCAATTCCACTGCCACAAGATAACCACAGAGATAGCCTCTATCAGCATTGCCATTGGGATGTCAGATAAAAGAAAAAATTCCAGCCCCATCTCAGAAGTCAGTCTTGCTTTTTCCTTTCCCAGCCCTCGCAGTGGCTCGTCCAGCACCGAGCAGTGTGAGTGGTCTGTGCTGGGCACTGCAGATGCCTGTAGGACTGGGTGGAGTTACATATTCTGGGAGTCATGAAGTGGGAATGTGAAGTTTAAATGGACCTAATATCTTCACTGTGAAATACTATATGCTAAAAAAAAAAGAAATAATGAAACCCTAGGGTTATCCCTGTAACAGCTCTTACTTTTTACTTGAAAAACTTAATCAGGAATTCTTATTACTCCCAAATAGTGTTTTAAAATAAAAACCAATCCCTTCCATGCTGCCTTGGGCGTACAGTGCTGAAACTTGCAGATGGAAGTCACTCTTGCAGACAGTGCTTCCTAATCCTGCCAGGAGTTGGAGTGGGGACAAGGAAATCTTCAGGGTAAAATAACGGGAGCAGAGGTCCTGTAGGACAAGAAGATGATGAATTCCAAGGGAGCAAGAAGAGCAAAACATCAGAGGAAGAGATTCTGGGTTCAGGAAGCAGAACAGCAGCGAGGGAAAAGCCTTATGGGAAAACAGAGTAGCAAGAGAGGTGAGGCATAGCAGAGGAGAGCACAGAGTGGCAGAGCCACAGGGCCAAAACTGTAGACAGCTTTTGGAATGCTGGAACCAAAACTGCAGGAAAAGGAGAATAATATAAATACAGTGAATCGGAAGGGAGGTTATATCTAATAAATGACAAAATGAAGTTTACAACCAGGAACACTTTCTAAGACAGTCTTTTCTATATGTCAGAGCTGCAGAACTGTCACGAATTACTTGAGATACTACTCGTGGTGCTGCGAGTCACAGTCTACTCTGCCTAGGTATCCTTCAGTGTCTTTGTATGATATTGAACAGGTTCTTGTGCTATGTCCACCACAAGTTAGAGCTAAATTGAGCAGCTACTCCTGGACCAGAGCAGGAAAATTTCCTATTTTAATCTACCCACTTTTCTCAAATTTTATTCTTTAGAGCTGCTATTTTCTAAGGTTGGGAAACTTCAGTAAAAATTATTCAAGTTCTTCTATGAAAGAGCAGAAAGAAATGTGTGTGTCTCCAAGAAGAAAAAAAATCCAGCCTTTAGGGGTTCTTTAAACGGATGTGGAACCAAACTAACCACCAAAGAAAGACTAATTCTAAACTGAAAATTGAGTTTGCTGGTTCCCCATGGAGCCCAGCTCATAAGCTTTGACTCTTGGTTCCCACTCTGACTTGACTTTGAGTTCAAGTCAGAGATTAGATGCGCAGTCATCTTTTGACCTTGAATTTTTGTCGAGTGTTAAACAATGAGTTCCAAAGATAAATTCTCTCTCTGTACCATATGTACAATTATATCAATGCTTGTCTATCTAGATACAGAGCTAGACAGGAAGCTAAGGCAGACACTGGCACAGAGATTATAGATAATCGCTGTTCATTTACTGATCCCTACCCCCCACAGAATTGTGTAAGTTAATGAGCTCTGAAATATGAGTTTCAAAAAAACTTTCATTTCAATAATATTCTACACCCTCGGGCTCCTATTAAACTTTTTTCGCAACAATAACACCATTCAAACTAACATTCATATGTGAATTACAGTGATACTGCACCCCGTGAAAATGCAGAGAAAACTAAATAGAAAAGAAAGCACAGTGTTCAGTCCACCAGCTATCTTAGCCACATTCAAATTAATCAGCAACAGCTCCCAAGGACAGGTGAATGGCCCCCAATAAAACCAGAAGGTGCCTGGCCTTCCATCATATACTTAAAAGGAGCAGCTGGAATGCAGAAAGATCACAAGATTTATTTCTCAGAATTTCTGCCTTGCTCAAAGTGCAGCAAGCACCAGCTTTCTTGAGGGACTTTCTATCAGATTATTGATATCGTCACTCTCCTAAAGAGATACGCACACACTCCATGCTGCTCATCATCAGAATTTGCACCAGCAATTCCAAGGTTAACCTAGCCCCAAGCCTGTATGTGACCCACACAGTAGAGACTCATTCACTAAACTGTGCTGTTTCCAGCTTCACCTCACTTGCAGTGAAGCAGCTCCAGAGTTGCTACAAACACTGTGCAGATATCTCTCCCAGGAAATCCCACGCATAAGATTTGCAGAAAGATCTGACTCACAAATTTATGCCCAATACAGATGGGTGAAACTTGCCCTCCCAGCTCAAGTAGGGCCTGTGTTTGAAGTCCTCTAGCAACTTGAACAAGTCAGCTAACACTTCATGAAATTCCAAAAGCTCAGTGGAAATCAGTCAGAAGAGAGTGGTCAGGCACTTCTGCAGTTTTGGTTAGGCAGCTACTGACACACCAACACCATTCAAAAGGTGGCTGTGGAGCTCTTTAGAAAACCTGCCTTTCATGTTTTGTACATCATTCATGTACATATTGATTTGGATGCCTATCCAGGAAAGCTACAATCAAAAAATACGAGTTTCATGAGCAAAGAAGGCTAAACCCACAACACAGGACCCTTACATACTTCAGCCCCACTAAGTTTGAATTCTGATCCCAGTCCAAATATGATCTGAATTCTCCTCTACACATCAACATCTGTGCTGGAATTTTTGCTGAAGCCTCATGCCATAATGCTGTAAGAAGAATCCAAGATTTCCCAAAGCAATAAGGGTAAGCCAAGATCACAGGCGGAACTGAGATCTGGCCTCTAACTTATTCCTTCAATTTTAAACCTTCAGATTACAGGTCAGTTTTGCCACCGAGCGGGTAAGGAGTTCTGTGTGGTGATAGGAATTTGAGCTGTCTAGTGCTCATCACAGGACTTGGATACTTCTTTCCTATTTTCACTATTTGGCCTTGGATCTCTCTGATTCATAGAATAAAGTAAATGAGACTGAAGCAAATTTTTTAAAAGCTCTGTTATTTCTGTCTCAGCTAATTGTGTAATCCAGTTCTGTGCAATAACAATCACATACGTTTTCTGTACGAGGTTCAGCCTTATACACAAAACCTTTTCAACACAGTTCTTTTAATATCCCTGTGCCTACACAATTCCAGTGCAATCCAACAGAGTGGGCTGGCCAACTCACAACTGGTGGCTGTTGATTTTTTTGTTTGTTTATTTGCAGATCATCAAGAGCATGTGAAGAGTGGGTATGTGTGAAAAGAACTGCAGACTGAGCAGCTTAAAATTGGATTGCTTGAGCAAAAAACACTCTTTTCCTGTTCAAAATTGTTCAGGACTGAATCCTGACCTCAAGGTAAAGCAGAGAAAACTGAACTTGAAAAGAATGGGATGTTCAACTATTTGAAAAATGGAGCAGCTTCTATTTATAGGAACAGGTTCTTCTCTCCCAAGGCAAAGGACACCAGAAACATCATTCTGTACTGCAGCCCTAGAGCTGTTGGGGCAACCTTTGTATCTGCACTATCTGCAATCAGTCTGATCACCACAGTCTGCATGTCTTGCCCACCATATTTCAGAAGTTCTGGTAAGGACTGTACAGAGAAATATCTCTGAAGTCAACAGCCCCACACAGCTGATCCTGTCTGGTTCTGCTGCCTTCTGCAAATCCAGCGATTTGAAAGCCTCTCTTCTAATGCTTACCTAGAATAATGGGTGGTCAGAGAAGCACTGCGGCTTGAAGAGGAAAACCATAAAGATGTTAAATGCTCTTTCTTCTCAGCAAGGCCTGTATTAGCTTTGCAGTGAATAATAATTATGGTATCTCAGAACAATTACAAGCAAAGAATCTCATAACTGAAGCAAGAGGGCATTTTCGGATAAGAAGTCCTGACCAGCCTCAGTGGGCTTCACCCCCACTGAAAGGCGAAACCGCATGGAGAGCCCCCCTGGGCACAAGGAAAAACTCTGAACATCTCCTTTCCTGAGGGAACAGAGCAAGCCAGAAGCTGCTGTGGAGGAAGAGCAGGAGAATTGTGCTAGAAAACCAGCAAGTTTCAGTCCACCCCAAAGCTCAGCTGTCTCCGGGTCCCCACTCTGGTGACAAGGGGTGAACCCAGTCCTACAGACCCAGCAAACAAGGTCAGTCTGTTCCCCACATCTCCAGCGAGTCCTGGAGCCAGAGCTAGGGCAGGCTCTGCAGTGCAAGTGCACAGTGGGTGAGGCTGGAGAGTGGGCCCTGACTACAATTAACTGAGTGCCTGAGGGACTCTGTCTCAGCGAGAGCACGTTAATCCAATTCTAAAGTGCAGGAGTGCTCTAACAGTGCTCTTTAATCAGGTTGAGATGACCTATCAGAAAATGGGAGATGACTGTGGATAAATGGCCCATATGCTGAATACCAAGACATTTAATGAAAAATTTTCCTAATAGAAAAATTTTCCATGCTCAATATTTTTCATTGACTACTTTTTTACAATTTTACCCATTTAATAGCAACTGTCACTAAGTTATTTTCTATGCAATATCAACTTAAAATCATTTATTTCCTGCTCCAAACAGCAATTAATGCCAATTATTTTACACAGCACCATGAACTGCCACAGATTTTTCAATTTTCCAGTCAGCTTCTCTACATAATTTTTTATTTTTTTAGTTTAGTTTCATATTTTTCAACTATTTGAAACAAGAAGCTAAAGTGGTGATTTAATCTTTTTTTGGCAAAAAATAATTGAAAAGGCCCAACTATTACAGTAACAGGAATCTTATAAAAAAAAGAATACAAAAGATGCACCACTGTCTTGCTGACTTTGATTTTAACTTAGGAAATGTCCATATTCATAACAGAAAAGCCAAGGCACAGCTGTTATATTGCAACAGACATACGGCCTTTTTTATGTTACAAACACATGTTTCTTACATTGTACTGTTCCTGTGACAGAGTGGCAAATTTGAGACCCCAGGACTGCTTTCTCTCTTGATGGTAGTAAGTGCTACACCTTCAGGATTTCTTGATTGCAGGGTCAAGGTCAGAGCTCTGATGTGCAGTAGAGATTGGATCCAAGGAGTGATCCCAGAAAGAATTAATTGTTTCCTTTGACTTAGCTCTGGTCCAGCATGCTCACAGATGAAGAACGACCAGCATCATCTGACAATTTCCTGAAAGTTTATTTTTTTCCATGAAATTGATTTCATTGTTACAAGTAATGGAAAGGAACTTCCGAGTTTAGAACATTAATAAATGTTAGGTTTTAATTTAATGAAGACATTTTCACTTTTTTATCAACTTTAATTGTAGAGAAGAAACTTATTTTCCTGGTTTGCTGCAGATGGATTTTGTGAATTCTGTTTCACGGCAGTTAATGCTTCCTTACACTTTACAGTCATTAGGTCTGGCCTGATCTACTGTTGCCTCCTCTAAATCTGCCAGACTTACACAAGGACCAGAAGAAAATACTCCAGACAATCTCTTACGCAGCAGAGCCTTCAAACTCAATACTTTCTCCTTAATCCTCATATTTCTTGCAGAATTTCACCCTCAGTAACTAAAATAATATAAAATCCCTCTTCAGAAAGTTTTTTTAATCGAATGAAATGAGAGACCCATTTTTTTGTTCTTGTGGCTAAAGTCCAAAAACACACACTCTGTCAATGGTGTTGAATTTAGCATTTTTGTGATAAAGCTCTTTGAGTTCCTTTTCAAATAAACATGTACAGCTTTAAATGAATAAATCATGCAAATACATGTTAATGTATACATAAATTAACACAACATAATAAGGAAAATGAAGAAACAAGATTACAAATTTTCTGCACCTCCAAAATATGAGAGTGATATTTGCTTTAGAAAGAACAAACTCATTTAGAGAAAATGCTTATATAGATACAAACAAACCCAAATCGCCAATGAAAGCTAATTTTATGTTCAGCAAAGAAGGAAGATGTGCTTCCCACTACAATAGACAAAACCCAATTAAATTAGGCAAATACAGAAACACGGAAACAAAATTTCACTTAGTAAATAAAATCTCAGAGTTGAATTCTGTTGTCCACTCCATGTTCACAGCCCTCACAAAATGAGTTAGAGATTCTGCGGAACAGCATTTATTATGTATTAAGAATGGGGGAAGTCAACAAGAGAATCTGCCTCAAAGATTCAAGTTCTCAGGCAGATTTTTCATGAAAAGTATTTCTTTTCTTTTTCCTGACCTAGTATTTCAGTTTCTCTTTTTCAAACTTGAATGTCTTTAAATTAAGACTACAAAAATAGCATTTGGAGAATACTGCTCACAAAACACCACCTCAACAAGTGTGCTCCACACGTACACCCTCTGCAGTGGGATGAATTTTTCCAAGTACTTCCACTTTACCTAATGACACATTTCAATGGATGCAGAATTATGCATTGCTGAGTGTTTTTTAAATTTCTGCACAATCCTGGTTTCTGTTATCACTCTTATCAACAAGCTGCTGTTATTACTAGAGGTGTCACAAATCTGTGGTTTGTGAGGTTACAAAGAACTTCTCTCGTTGTCTAACAGCCACAGACAATAGTTTTCTAAGATAAACCCGAACTTCAGAACAATGCTGCCAAGTTTAGAAGAAAAACATCTCCTGATAGATAGCCCACATTGCTGCTTACTGCCACATATTCAGGGGTTAGTTTATTAATATCAAGTATATTTTGACAAATGATACTCAGTTAGCAAACACCAGGTTTCTGCTGAATTCTCCTTTCTGTTCACAGGAATCAAACAGTATAATAAAGACACCTCACAGCTCAGAAATGTTCCACAGAAACATTTCCTTAAATCAGATGTCTTTCACCCTGGCAACCTTCCTGAGAAGAGCAGAAAATTCAGCCTAAGCCTCCCTGATAGTCATCTGAAGAGGGAAGTTTTTATCACAGTCAAGCAGAGTATAAAGTAAAGACACTGATCTGATGCCTCTCATCTGTCTAACGCATTTGCCAGACCCTTATCACTGCACCTGGATGCCACAACTGACTCCATTTACCAGTCAGTTTTGATACACGGACTCATAACATGATTCTTCACATTACCACTTTAAATATCTGATTGCTTATCTGGAATGACAGCCCTGTTAGAACCAATTCATTCTTCGCAGTGTCCTGGACCTCGGCCCTTTACTTAAGCTGGAGCGAAGCAGAGCAGATTTTTGTTTGCAGCAGCCTTATGCCTGCTGGTCCTCTGCCCTTCCCAACGTGTCAGCCTTTACACAAATGCATACTTTTATTTTAGGATTCAATTCAGCATCCAAATAGAGCATGTGGAAAAATTCTTACTACATGAAACGCTAGTTGCTCAGATTCTGGTCATTTTTCCACACAGTGGTTAAAAATCAAGCACAGCCAAGAACATGCCACTGCTCTGTCCTCCAAATCACTCAGCTTCCAACCATTTCTTCTGGTGAGTCCAAGGCTAATACTGACATGTCAGAAATGTTTAGATATACTTCTCCTTCAGTATAAAGAATATACGATTTCTTGACAGACTTCAGTACAGAATTGTCAACAAAAATATCAGTACAATAAAGCTGTAAAGTTAACAACCCATTTTGTGGTTTCTGGAGATATCAGTAGTTATTATAAATGACTTTCCAGTTAATTACCTGTTTTGAAAATTAAGGAGATTGGGGGTTCACAGCTGCTCCAATAAGTAGCTTCAGTGCCCGCCTCATCCCATTGAGTATGATAAATAATATATTCTCTACCACCCAGACTGCCAGACAGTGGCTGTGTCAAACTCCTCAGAGAGCACACTTTGTCTGCCATGTGTTATAGGCAACATTTATGACGAAAGTAGAAATTAGATGGTGGTTAATCTTGCTTCTCTGTGTCCCATGTGGGGCACAAGCACAGTTGTAGTGTGGCTTGCTGGATGACAGTCAGAAAAAATGATCTCAGCAAATTGTCTGTACACCAGGACACAGCACAAAGAATGGGCTTAGGAAATTATTTTTGGTGAATTGGGCAATGAGGTAGTCTCTTAAAAGAGAAACGAGGTGACAGAAGAGCAAATTTTATTTCCCCTTAAAAGAAAAGCAAGCTTTACATTACAGTTAGATCACAGTGAAGAAGAATGAAATCATAGTGCTCTGGGGTTTTTAATTTGCTTCTTATTGCTGCTTAGGCTATTTAGCTTGCAGATCATAATAAACTCTGTTATAATGACAGCACCAAAATATGGATCCAGCTTATAAAAATACTGCTAAAGTAATAGCAGTAAGTTCTGCATTTTAGTTCCTGTGAAATGCAAAAGGAACAATTCTTATTTCAGTTACATGCTTATAAACAAGGTAAATGTGATAGTCACACTGACAAATTAAGGCAACTGAGATCAGCCCTGGACTTACATGTAGGCTGTCATCACACTGTAACAACACAGGACAGGAATCAAAGTTTTGCCTGAAGAGAAACTCTGAGGGAGTCCTCAGCAAGCATTATCTGCTTCTAAATGAGATTTGATGCAGCTCAAAAAGTAACTTAAAGTTCACCCCCAGCTGTGACTTTCCTCTGAACACTTTTTTAAATATATAATTATAGCATGAAGATCATAAGAGGTAGCATAAGTTAAGAGAATCATAATTTTCTGAAGAAACTTGCTGGCTAGAGTTACAGGTTCCTTATATCAAAGCACAAGGACGGGTAACACTGGCATCCCTTCATTCCTCAGTATCTCCTGTCTAACATACATCACCCCAAAAAAAACCCCACTCATGACTAGTGATGCCATTTTTCGTTTAGACTCCTGCTTCCAACAAAACCATGCATTTCTATCAAGGAGTTGGAAGCTGTGGCTACACTTCATATTGGAACTGTCCAAACTTTGATGTTTCTGCCCATGGTTGACGCATTTTACTGAAGCAAATAAACACACTGATGGATCTGAACACCACGAGGAGCAGCCTGCACATAACACGTTTTGTCTAAGACTGAATTAAATGTACAATAATGCCTGGTCTGAGGGGTGTTAACTCCTCTTGGGAGTTGCTGAGAGCTCCTGAGAATTCTTTTTGGAGAAGCGGAATTTTCACTTCACTTTGATGAATCTTTTATTTCCTCCCTGATTTTTAATGAAATGCAGGAACTTTAACTCCTAAAAGTTGATAACAGCTGGCATCCTTTTGCTTTCACGCTTCACATCTTTTCATTCTTAAGAGCCTTGCCAATCTTGTTTTGACCCCTCAACTCTGTATTTCTTTCTGTCTGTTTATGCAGTGACTGGTTTACCACCACGGAAGACTAGTCATATAGGAGATCACTTGCTGTATAATAAACTTAAAACTTAACATTTCTTTCCAGTTCTGTATAGAATACAGTAATTCCCCAAACATTCAACTTCACATAGGCTAGGCTGGAATAAACAAACCAGCCTCCTGCATTCCCCTCTGAAGATTTTCAAAGGCTCTACAGCACTCGAATCAGGAATCACATTGATTTTCAGTAAATCCTTTCTCCTAATTCCTCTAAAGCGTTTCAGAAAACCTCCTGCAAAAAAGCCTCAGAAAACATATGTAGTGCAGTCTCAGGGACATGAAATGGAAGGTGATGTTAAAAAATTTTAATATTTGCTATACCAATAGCATGCTGACACAAATACCTAACATAAATTTCTCTGTAGAAAGATACAGGGCTACAGGGCTATAGCTTTACTAAAATAGCCTGCTCATTATCATGAAATCTATTGATCCATTTTCATTAGGCAGAGCTATCTTTGCCTTCGTTGGAAAGATCTAGAAATCATAACGTTTTTTTCTTTAATTTCACAATACAAGGCCTTCAGCTAGGATGACAGTTTTGGTCTGTAAAACTGTAAATATTTGTCTATTCAAAGGCAGCATTTATCTTACAAAGGCACACATAGCAGTTTTGCCTCTGACAAGTTCCTTGTTTATTTATTACTCTAATAACAAATAGACTGTCATCCCTGCTGGGCCTCAAAGATGAACTAAATCTGCTGACACAACTGATTGGGAGCGGCTGCAAATTATTTTATTAAAAACTGTGCAATAGCAGATTCATGGTGGGGAGAGTGTTTAAATCATAATTCTGTTATTGGTCTATATGTTCCATAGTAGCAACATCCAAAGAAGCCAGAAACACTTTTGTAACCCTCATGTTTATACTGCAGAGTTTGATTTTCATTTTGTCCAAACAGGAGAGAGGCAGTGAAGGGAAGACAGATTTCTTTTGTGTTGAGTGCTCTGTGTGCACACACACCAAGAGCAAAGCCCAGCATCTTAATTAGATGGGTCCAGAGGCTCTGGCAGACAAGGGAGAGTGACAGTCACTGGACATGCTTGATAGCTCTCTCTAAAGCAGCGCAGAGACTTTCTGGGAAAAGCAAGACAGATCCATACATCTCCAATTCCGTAGAGCTGAGCCAACCAGAACGTGATAGGAAAGGACGAGAAGATGGTGAGTAAAGGATCCTCTGCGCAGTAGGGAACAACCGTCCTAAGACACATTTAGCTTACCAGGGCACCTGCAGTGCTGGCCTCAAGGCCCTTCAGCCTCTTGGATAGAATGGACACTGGGGGGAAACCACATGCCCGACAGTGGTACTTGGCTCCAGAACCACAGGCCCAAGGCAGGGCAATCCAGCAGACACCCACCCACAGAGAGTAGCGAGGCGCTGGCAATTAGATAACAGCAACCGTAAGAGGAAAATTGCCACAGAACTACCACGGAATAGTTCTATTTAGCAGTATCATTCACAGACCCTTCAAATGCAGGACGCAGATGTTTGCATATATGAACAGTCAGGCCTTAAGAAAGAGTTTGTGACACTCATTGTCTTGACTGCCTCCCAGGCTTAATGCCTTCTGGGCTCTTACAAAGGTCTCACTCAGAATGAGCTTCTGGAGCAGTGGAGATTTAGGAGAGGCACAAGAGAAAGGGAACAGATTAGAAACACATGAAATTAACTCAGCCTTTTTGTAAATCACCTCCTTGTCCCGCAGCTGTCACTGGAGCTCACAAAGCTGTGCAACTAGAATGAAACCTCTCTTCCCACATTAGTGCCTAGGAGCTGCACAGCATTCCATCTCCTGGTCCTTAAACGAGGTGCATCCCCAGCTGGCTGCACATCTCTTCTATCTGGCTTTGTTCACAGGCCCTCCACACCCCCTGCCACACATTACTGCCTTCTCTAGTTTGTCAGCTTGGCTACTGTTTCAGAAAAAAAAGCCAGGCTAGCAGAGATGTGCTAATCACCCCACTTCAGACAAGCTGGGCTGTATGGCAAAGAGAAACTTTTGAGACTGGCATACCTTCAATGAGAAGAGCACGTGCGAGGACAGTGGGATTCTTGCACACCCAGATGGACAATTCAGAACCTGGACTGGAGGAACAAAATGCCATAAAAAGGCTGCTGTGCTGCTTAGCTCTGGCTGGGGGTGAGGGGGAGAGAGACCTGGAGGACCGCACTGAGCCAAGAGTGGTGCCTGACTCATCACCAGGACATTTCTGCGCAGAACGAAAGTGAAGTAAGGAGAGGATTGTTCGTCAGAAGGGTCTTCTCTGACTGCATGGATTTCCTGGGATAAACCATTCGCAATCAAGGAGGTGCTTAAGAGCACAAATAAATATCAACATCACTGAAAATGTTTTTCTAGTCCAGCTGTTTAGGTACTTGCAGAGAACTCACCTGGGAATCTCTGCATCCTCTAGTCGTAAATGTATCGGGGTACCTAAACTTTATAGTAGACTCTGCTCAGAGAGGAATTAGGTGAGACCAACCTTCTGGGCACCTTCTCCCTCCCTGTGTTTATTGGCTCCTAAGCTGGACAGGTTCTTACTGTGCACTCTGTACTCTAATAGCTGTTATAGTCATTTGGTCGTGTGGTTTGAGGCATTTCCAAGGAAACCTCTCAGCAATTATTTCTGGAGATGGAAAGCAGTCTTTTAGTATGTCTTGGTATCTATTCCACATACTTTATATTACAACAATTTATTCTGCAATGTGATTACATGTTGGTATAGACTCTGATTAGGGCTTTAAACAGGAACTAACAGCAGTTATGTTGAATATGTTTTTCATCTGATGATGCACAATACCATTGATTGGATGTAGATTATATCCAGCATTAACTCCAGCTATATAAAAATATCACAAAGAAAAGTCTATCTCATGGCACAGAATACTCTTTAATTGCATGGGTGCTCAGTACATGTTGTGACTTCTGCTTTTTTTAAAAAATCCTGTACACAAGTCATGCCTATAACAGAAACATTAATCCAAGAAATTACCAAGCATTGTTTACTTTTCCTCATAAACTCTGCTGGTTTTGATTTTCACCCACGCAATGTCATAAAGATAAAGTGATAGGGGAAAAAAAAGAAAGCTGGATATGTTGTCGTCCAAAGATAAAAGTTTAAAGTTCATCATGTCAGGTTTCAGGGAATGTATTAACTGTTTCTTGCTGACTGCAGATGCACTGCAAAGCTCTGATAATACTTTTTTTCTTCATAATACCCCTTGAAACCCGTGTCTTCACTGCACCTTATACTTTTGCCATCCTACAGACTCAGAGCGTGTTTAACAGATCTGTACCCCTTGGAGATGAGAAATGCCACTAAGTGCCCAATTTATTTGCCCATTATAATGGGGCCTGCAGCAGAACAGACTGAATGAGGACAGGTCTCTAAGTTACTTTCTTATCCCTGGAAACCTAACTGCTGTTGGCTTTCTAGGGCTGAGGAAGGAGGTTGGGAACAGATATTTCAGACTCTGACAGGATTTGGTAGGATGTGCATGACAAAAAAAGTGAAGAAGCTACCCATGATATCACTACAAATTCAAGAAAAACTATGCTGTGCAGAGATTTCCAGCTGAGTTCTCTACATAACCAAAAAGGAAGAAAATGCTGGAAAAGGTAAGTATTAAAAGGCAGGGTCAGATTCAGCCCTTCCTCAGCACCATTAAAGACAATGAGGATTTGCAGCTGTGGAATGAAGAAAGTATAAGAATGGTATGTCTTTGGGGAGTTTTTGTAACAAATTCTGTTCCATTTATTCCTGTATTGGACAATTTATTCTTCATTCATTTGGGTGAAAATGAAGGAGGCAAAAAGTTAGAAGAGGTAGGAGAGAACTGATCTGATAGGGACAGGACCAAGGGAGAAGACATTGGGAGCTCCTGGTCAGTTTTTTGAGAAATACAAAGGGGAATTTCTGTTTCCACTGCAATTACCTACAGCCAGCAATGAAGCCTCCATTTTCCCTCAGGCCAGGTCTAGGGTAGAAACCTGTACCTGTGCTGTACCATTTGTAATTCCATCTAAATCCATTATTTTTTTTTATTTCTTTTTTACATTTTTTATTAACTTAAACCTCAAATATAATCTTGGCTTACATTGGTACACTTGTAGTTTTGCTAATTACATTATGGGCCAGGTGTTCACCAGGAATGCTTGGCCCCATAGTTTTATCAGCAAACATTTTTACTTTAATTTAGGCCTTACAAGATTGAGGAGCACATCTTTGGTAGATGGAAAATAGTGATTATCAATTATCCTAGGGAATACTCTGATTCATGCTACTATCTGCAGGTAGAATCAATTGCAGAAAGTCATAGGAATTAAAATTTAAATCATTTTAAAGGTACCATCCCAACGCTGTAAGTTTTGAAAAAAAAGTAAAAAAAAAGTTTATGTCTTATGAGAAAGTTTCTTTTCGTCCTAAGCTCCTGTAACATACTGGTGGTGTTATTTTTGCACTTATAATTGAAGTAATTCTCTTCTGAAAATAACATATAGCCAAAAGGGAACAAAATCAAACAAATAAAGGGGTGGAGAGAAGGAAGGAGAAGATTCAGTGATGGTATTGGAAAAAAATTCTATCCATATATGGAAGGGTACAAGCAAGCTGGGGTTTAAGCAAAGTCCATTTAGGTCATGATTTCTGCAGAGAACATTACGAAATGAATATGCAGCAACCGAACAAGAGGAGGGAGTCCAAACCTTCCCCAAATTGTGCCTAATGTATTAGAAAAACTAATGGCTGGTGAAAAGTTAGCAGAAAGGAAGACAGCACCTATTCACACAGGGAAATTTTAATGCCGAAGCATTAGAGATAAAGGTTTCAATATTCATTGGTGGCATTGTGTCCACTCATAGCAACATGGTCAATGGACCAGAAGGGAATATTTCATTGAGTTTTAACACAGGCAAAGAAATGCCTTTAAAATTTTTATATGAATCTCATCCAAGGTAATAAAAAAGCAAAAATGTGGTAGAAGAACAGAAGACCTTGATGTACCCATCAAGAATAGCTCAAGTGGGTTATTATGAATAGGGCTCTGCGAGGATTTTAACCACCATAAAGAGCGTAAGCATGGCTAGGCAATTGCAGAAATGTACAGACACTACCAGGATGATATTAGTAAGACAAGGACAAAAGAGACTGATACAGTACACACCACAGAAAAAATAGAAGTACCATCAAAACAACATGAGCACGTGCACTTACTCTGTTGTTACAAGCCCTTGTTTAGAGGCTGAAAGCTGCCAGTTCCCTGACAGCAGAATGCATTGCTAATCATAGAGCAGGCTATGCTGGCGGGTTTTCAAATGACAAGCGAAAGTATTCATCTATAGAAGAAAGAAGGTCAAAAGTCAGTGAATTCTTTGCATACTTCAGTTCTTCAGATGTTTGTATGTTTTATTGTTCCTATTTGAACTGTAATGAGCACCAAACTACACAGAAGACCACTTTTAAGAATGATCTTCGATGCTGCACTGACCCACAATTTTTTATAGAATTATTTCTTTATGTTGTCAATATTCAGAGCAGAACTGATCACCAAAGACCACACAATCTCTCTACTTCTTACAGTCACATCACTTGAAGGAAGCAATTTTTTCTCGTAATAAAAGCGTATCTAATAACTCTGGCTACAATATATCACCTTATTATTTATATATCATGCCTAATAAAATAGTGCCTTGGGGCCCTGTTCATGATGGCCCTAATCGTCCACTGTGACAAGCAGACTTCTGTTTGGACTTGGATTTATCGTTGTCCTTTGTTGGCTACCTGAAGATCCAATTGCCCTCCTCTTCAAGTAAAGGGTTCTATAGATGCTCTAAACCGTAGCAGAGAGTTTGATCCGTTGTTCCTTGACACCTTCTCTTTTCAGCCACAGACTTTTTGAATTTAATCATGTCAGTTTTCTGCTTGCTCTTTCCTGATCCTCAGGAGAAGTTTCTTCAACTGACCACACGATAAAAACTGTATTAAATACTCTGGATAATTTATAAGCAAAATTTTACTGTCTATCACATGTCCCGAGGTTCATCTACATACACCACAAAGAAGCATCAATCCACAGACTATGAAGGGAGACACACACGGCTAAATACATACTCTGTAGTGAATATAGTCGGGAAAATTATCTCTGTGACAGGATACAAGAATTCAGACATAATGAATACCATTTCACAAATGTACAGGTTACACCGAATTAGAGAGACGTACCAGACTCAGAAGAATTTTAGAAAGCTGCAAGGGAAAACAGTCTGATGTGTGAATTAATTATCTGACCTCTGCTTCGAATATGTCATATCCCTGTCATTTCATTTTATTAAAAGACTGTATAATCATGAACATAATCGTAAATGCAATGTTTAAGGAAAATCTGATTTGAACATTTGTACTTGGGTCACGTGTAGTGTAATTCAGTTTTACTCTCTTCTTAATGTGATTCATATACAGAACTGCTACACAAAAGTATAAAACATAGAGAAAAAAAACCCTGTTCCAAAGAAACAGTAACTTTTCAACCAAAACATTTGAAACAAAATGGGTAAGGTCACTAATCACATCACAATACCATGTTACCTAATTGGACACAGAAATTCTGACATTTTGTAGGACTAGATGGTAGCATGCATGACGAAATTACATCACTCTGATGGCAACACTGGAGGCATAAGCCTTTTTCCAAAATTAATTAATTCTTTTTACTGAAATACATTTGAAAACTTGCCCTTGGCCCACTATAAGAACATATAGACTATATAGACATATAAGAAAAGCCTTGGAAGTTCAAGTAACTCTGACTTTGTTGTTGACTTTTGCTGTACTTTGCTGATGGAATATCATTGCCCTGTGTGTACTCAGATGATCATTCATGCTCATTTGTGATCAGTTAAAGTATCTTCACCATTTCAGTGCAATAAATATCAGCCTATGTTGTACAAGTCAGCAGGGATTGCTAAGAATATATTAGTCTGAATGAATGAGACTAATATTAATAACAGGATTTAGCACCAATCATTCTCATCTCCTTTCTCACAGGACTGCTTCTTCCAATTTTTTTTTTTTATTTAGATACATTGCTCATATAAATTTTGTTTGTGCCTGTCTTCAAAGGTTTGCATTGCATTCTGAAAACGGTTATTCTCTTTACTCAGCTTTGATATTTATAGCCACACTTCACAAAGCTTTTGTTAAAGACCTCTTGCATCTATTACAAGTCTGTAGGAGCACGTTGCTTATGAACTTGAAATAATAGAGACACCCCAGGGTGGTTTCCTTTTAGACCGCATATGGCACCTACCTGGATATACTGCAGCGCTATCGATCATTTGCCACAATTAATAGAGCTAGCCAATATAAAGAAAGGGCAATTGGCAAAAAAATATGTGTTTTAAGGTTTGCTCCAAATTGGATTGAAATGAAGATTTGACACTTTCAAAAAAATTGCATTTTGAAAGGAGTGAGACATGACATTTCTCAGATTCACTGGGAAACAACCATAAGAGCCAGCAATATGAAAGGGACAAGAATGGCCCTTGGTCCTCTTCAGTGTCATTCTACTCAGTGTGTTCCTAGACCTCTGCTTTGGGAAAGATTGCCTGGGCTTACCTGACTCTGCCCAAAGTGAAATTCAAGGCGAACTGAGCATTATGAAAAAGCTGCCCTGCAGCTGCAGACTGGGAGCACCTCAAAGGACTCCAGGCCCCAAGCTGCAGGCCACACCTCGTGAGGTTGCTTTCCTAAGCAGAGTTTTCACACTCCCTGTTCCAGATGATGTTGCAGGAGGGCACCTGGAAGCCTTGGAAGGCTGTGCTAGAGCTGCAAGCCCTGCAAACACCCCAACCTTGCAACAGCCCCGCTGTGTGGGGACTGGTTAGATCAACCCCAGTGTGGATTGCTCAGCTCAGCCTCACAAGATGTAGCCATAGTATTCCCAGAATGCACGGCTCTAGGACAAGTTAAAAATTAAAGCACAGGTCTGTAGCCTTGGAAAACTTGTTCTGCATGAAGGAGTCCTTGAACCTTAAGAGACAATATTGGAGCAGCAGCTGCCACAGCATTCACAGCTTCAGAGCAGCAAGCCTAGAGCTGCAGATCTTTGGAAGCACCTCTGGATGTGGGCAGCCTGCTCTTCCTGTATCGAATACAAAGTACTTCCATTAGCCATGGATACTGGGACACCCCACCTGAGAGCTGCACTGAGAATGGCAGGGAATTTTCAGCCCCTCTCTTTTTGCAGCTCATGAAAGGCACCTCGTTGTTCAGGCAACAAACATGAATCCCCAGTCCTCTGTTGAGTAAACGTTTTGAAAATAGGAAACTAAATGCCTACTTTAAAACTTAAATGTTTCAAACATCATGATGAAAAATTGAAGCAACATTACTTCCTGCAGAGGTGAGACAGAAATAAATCAGGGGAGTAATTTACTTCAAAGGTCTCTATGTTTACCTCTCCCTGTCTCCTAGCTAGGACACCAATCTTACTGACTGAAACCAAGAATGTAGTCAAGGGAAAAATGTCCACAAAATGCTTGAAATAGTCCAAATGAATGTAAAGTCTGATGGGTTTAGAATTGGCTCTGACAGTTTTGTATTACATGACAGCGTTAGGTGTTAATTTTCATTTTTGTTTGCATTTCTTGTCACAGTTAGGACCAAATTCTCCCTAAGCCAGAGCTGCCTTAGCAGCTTGACTGTGATCTGTTGGAAACCAATGGCTGGACAGAGTGCTTCTCTCTTTCATGAAGAGACACAGCACTTGCCACAGACCCAGAGGGGCACCCTTCATGCCAGAACCTCTGGATAATCTGTGCCAGGGAGGAGAGAAATCACAATATAACGCATGGATCTTGGAGATACATTTGGGTAATGGGCTGCACTTGTTCTGTCACTTTCCATTCCTGAGTCCTGTAGTCATTCACACAGTCTGCTATATTTTGCCTTACCTAAAAAGCAACAGGCTATTTTAAGTTGTTATATTTATTTCAGATTAAGAAAGCAATAAATCAAGAGAGTGGCAAAGGTTTTATAAGTGAACGCAAAGTGGATAGCCATGTAAGAGGGAAAGCCAGACAACTCCGAAATGCAATAAAAAGGACTTACAGAGGAGATTGCCTGCTGCTTGTTAAGCACAGCAAATGGTAACCGTTTGCTTTTATCAAAATACATGATTTTCGAACAATGAAATCTGACAGAACCATCCTAAAACATCCAGAAGTGTTCTGCCCAGATTCCCTGCTTATGTCCACTATACACAATTATTGTCTGGCTCTGCAAGACAGAATGTTTAAAGATTAAAAAGTGCAGTGCACAGAAAAATGAGACTTAAGAATGACATCATCAAACACACCACGAAATGAGGCAGAATTACTAAAGGATTCCCTGGAGCAACCACAAGTCCTGCAGAGAATGTTCCTGCTGGGGCTCCCTAATTAATGTACCCATTTTCCACCTGTCACACAGCAGAATTAAACTCACTGCATCTCTGCTTTAATTCTCCACTCAATCAATAATTCGGATAACAGATTCAAAGTTCTGTAGATTCTATGTATTGATCTTCTCCCACCCTCAATTTGCCAGTTGTCTCCACTAACTTTGAGCAGTACGTCACTGAAAGTCCATTTCATTTAAAATGTAATCACTTTGCCGATGCTGAACCGCCTGCCAGTTTTATTAGTCTTCAGAAAACTTTCCCAAAATATGGAGCTGTGTGTAAACACATTGAGTATTGCTTAGAAACAGAAATCAGTGTTCAGTCTATGACTTCTCTTGCAGTAAAAATTACTCTATGCAGATACATAAACGGAAATGCCATATTTTAACCACTAACCCTTACAAGGTTCACCAGAATTAGGCTACAGCTTCAAATACATTTTTTTTTTCTTTTTTTTCTCTATGACAACTTCAAACAATTTTTGCTGATTGGAAAAAAAAGTTTTACTTATAATATTTGAATAGAAAAGGTTTGTAACCAAAAGGCAAATAATAAAAAAAAACCTACCCTTATTCTGCTGAGGCAACCTCTATCTTTCGCAACTCCGTAAAGATAGATCTCCAAACCTCATGAGGTTTCACAGTAATTAATGCAAACCATTTAGATCTGATTCTGAAAGCCGAATGGACTAAACAATGGAAGGTAAATTACTTTTTGCTGTTTTACATCTTTTCAATTCCTCGGCAAGGGTCAGAGCTGACACGGGGAAGATTAAATAGCATACAGCACAAAACGACCCTTATCACTGCCTTTCTGGAAAATTTGTTTTCTATGTATGTAAAAGGTATATAATGCTCTTGACTAAGAAGATACATGGGCATCATTACTATGTTTATACCAAGTGAATAGAAATAGATCAGAAGATGCTCAGTTATTGGCAGAGAGATAGCAGAAGAAAGTTATTAAAATACAGAGAAAGTACTGTTAGCATCCAGTGCAAGACAGGTCCCTGCATTGTTTTTCTGGAGATAAAATTCACTGAAAAAAAAAAAGTTAGAAGAAAAAAGTAAGTTTGTGATAGCAGTAAAGTCAGACAAGAGTTAGGATACCAAACCTGCTGTATTCAGAGCCTAAAGTTCAGTCTGGCACCAGCAGTGCCACAGTGATGCATTTTCCAGAAGAATCTGTGCCCAGCACAATGCCCTGCATGTCTGTGGTGTCGAAAAGGCTGACGCATGAAGTCTGGGAAATCTGCTATTTGGTCAGCTCCCTTCCTTTCCCTGGTAAAGGCAAAGAGATTTTTGATCTGTGTAGTAGCTTTGAAGTATTACTAGATAATAATTTTTCCTTGATCTGCCAAGTTAGTACACCACCAGCAACTTGTCACCTTGGAAGAAACAAGGGAATAACTTTGATCACTTCTATAAAAAAGAGAGTGGAAGAGAATTAGAAATGCTTACCAGCCTGGAAAAGCTCTTTCAGCTGGCCTGACTGCCAATTGTACCCAAGAGCTCATGAATATTTTAAAAAAAAATTGGAATAGCCATACAATCATGCATCATATCAACCACTGATTTGGTTTCTGGTGAGTTAAGAGTTTCCAAATTCAGGTCTCCTGTTATCTTAGGCTGCTTAAACCTGTGGTAGAAGTGATCTCAGACCTCAGATCTCTCAGAGATGAGATCTCAAATTAAAAGTTAGCCTTGGGAATTAATGGTAGACTTGCCGTAGAAGAAAGGATTAGATCTTTATTATGTTTTCCATTCTTTAAAAAGGAGTTGGAATATTATTAATTAGCTTCATTTCCTGGAAAAATTCTCGAATTAAATAATCAAACATATTATAAGTGCCAGCAAGATAATAAGGAAATGGGTTACACCCAACAAAGATTTTGTCAGGAAGTTATCTTGCCAAGAAAGCATCATTTATTTGTTAACAAGATAATGGGCTTTGTGGATAAGTGAGGAACAGTTAATATTGTACCTTGAATCTAATAACATTTGCCATGTAATCTTACATGATAGCCTAACAAAGGCAAAAATGAAACTGCTGAGGGTTAGGTACACAACTCTTTGGATCATCACGCTCAAAGAGAAATTACCCCTGTCATTTTTCCATACGTAGGGAAGATCACTGCATGGTTTTGCAAAGGATTTGTCTTAAATGTTGCTAGGCTCAAAACTTTCTGTAAAGGCACAATCACAGGACATGTAGCTGTCCCCTTCAGATGACAAGAAACTTGGAAGGTCTGACAGTTTATCAAGAAAACAGAAACAGATTTCATAGTGATTGTGGCAACCTGGAGAAATGTTCGGAAAAATGGGCTAAACAATTTGAGATATGGTACCTGTGAATAACCAGCTGTAGATGCATACAGTGTAAAATCACTAAGCAGTTAAGAACCTAAACCCTAATTGAAAAAAAAAATAGTTAGAATTTCAAATTATTTGAGCTGAAATTGAATTAGTAGTAACATGCTGTTTCACAAAAGGCAGTCATGGCACAGGAATATACAGTCAGGCCTGTAAAGGCCATCCCACAATGATTCTGCTCTCCTTGCTATACTGTCACCATCTGCTTCAGAAAGATGCAGACAGGAATCCACAGCAGAGCGTGCTGTGTCACAGTGTCAGAGAGCAAACTCAAAAATGTGACCAGTTAGAAAAGATAGAAAGAATTCTGATTGTTTCTAAAGAAGAGATACCCAAGAAGGGGTGCAAGCACTTAAAAGAAATTCCTGTATAAATAAATAAATAAGTTAATAAATCATGCATACAGGAAAGGATCGATTTATGCCCCATGTCCTTGAGAAGAGAACAAGACGTACACAGCTAATGCAGCAAGAAGGAGTCAAGTTAGACCAAGGGAAAACACATAGTAGAGAAAAGAGCAGCAGAAAGGACAATGCAGCATTGAAATACGGTCCTCAGGGCAGGCTCTGAGTTTCCTCTCAATACCGGCCCTTGAGGAGAAAGCTGCCAGCAGTGACAGGATGGGCTGAGGGGTGGACTGAGCCCATCTCAGATACCCCAGTTGCTCCAAGCTGCACAGCTGCATCTCAGCCAGATGTTCTGCAGGCAAGAGAAACACACACACACGTATACAAGAGTTATCTCTGCCCAGCAGTGGAAAGATGACTCTGCAGATTTTTACGAAATACCATGGTGGTTTAGCAGTTTAGAAAAACTTCTGTGACTGGCACAGAGCCAAATAGTTGATAGACAGGTTGCTAGACCAATTAAACAAGCTGGTAATGCCTCTGTGAGGACATATTTTAAAAAGGAGGAAGTGCAGGAAGTTCCTTTTGTTCTTTTGTCCTTTCCCCCTTCTCTGCTTAGCTATAGCAGAGGCAAATAAGTGAATCGTTTTCGTGATGCTGGTGCCTAACCAGAGTCAAACCACCACAAATACCTTAGTGGTCTTTCCCAGCCTTGCATGGACACTTGCGAAATCCTGCCTTCCTGAACTGGAAAATGTAGTTTTCCATTGGAATTTCAGAGTAAATGAGTAATTACAGCTACACTATCAATGAGATCATGACAGAAATGGACAGGATCAAGGCTTGCAGATACAAGGCTGTGCACAGACTGTGGGACCCGGGAGCCCTTCTGAGTTCCTCAGTCCAATTCAATGTTTCACACACCTCATGACTCAATGCAAACCAGATGGCAAATGCTGTCCCTCACCTTCTGCCTGTTGCAGTCTCCTTGGGGAAGAAATACAGGTATACAAGCCAGGGAGAAATTTGCTTGCCATCCTAGCACAAGGCTAAACCTGTAGGTAGCCAATATATAGAAAATAGTGCCTGGCTTTTCAAACTCAGATCACTCACCAGGATCAGATTATGATGTCTTTTCAGAAGACTCTGGAACTGGTTTTTTAATGAACCATTTTGTTGCCATAACCTTGATGCATTGATTCTCCATATCCAAAGTCTCAGTGTTTAGCTACAATAAATCTAAATCAGTTGTTCTGTTCTATTCATTTTCTGTGGGTCCAGTGCTAAATGAGTTTGTCTTGAGAAGAACTTATTTCACTGAGCTAAAACAAAAAAACCCTATCCTGACAGTATTTATTAGAAATGAGATCAGTAGCAAGTGGGGAAGAAGCACAGCAGAAGTTACGTCTATTCTGCAGCTGGGCTGAAAAAAGGGCATTTCACTTACAAAAATTGTCACTCATTTACTATTTGAACAGAAAAATCTCATAATATATTAACTATATTTGTAAAGCCTGCAAAGTCACAGTTGCATTGATTTATACCAACAAATGCACTGTCTAAGTCATTTATTTAAACTCTGTGAGAACACTTCTTTTCAGAAAAAGTGCACGGCATTTGACAAATACATAAAATTTCTCGGTTCCTGTCAAACAACAGACTTATCTTGTGGACCCACTGAAAAATCATAGAATGGGCTGGGTTGGAAGGGACCTTAAAGATCATCTCATTCCAGCCCCCTGCCGTGCGCAGGGACACCTTCCACTCAACCAGGTTGCTCAAAGCCCCATCCAACCTGGCCTTGAACACTTCCATGGATGGGGCACCCACAGCTTCTCTGGGAATCCTGTTCCAGTGTCTCACCACACTCACAGGGAAGAATTTCTTCCCAATGTCTCATCTAAGCCTGCCCTTTGACAGTTTAAAGCCACTAAATAAGTGCTACAGTAGGATTCATGCAACCTACTCTGTGATACCCACTTAATAAGGCTTTTTGGAGAGGTGAATACAGGAGTCCACGGGAGGTCTTAAATCAGTCCTTGACAGTACCACAACGTTACCTCAGATGTGGCACAGTGCACACTGCAGTAGCACAGGTTTCCCTCAGATCCCACATGTATAAACTCAATCCCTATTTGTGCAAGAGCAGCTCACAGTTAACAGCATCTCTATTAAGACTACAAAGCTTGTTTTGTCCTGATTAGGACATTTTTGTCATGTAACCATTTATTACTGAATATAAGGATGAAAAAAATGTCACAGTACAAGGGTTTTAGACTGTAGTCTATCCTGCAATAATGCAAGGCTTCTGATAAGACATTTTAGTTGTAGACTATATCAAAACAAACCTTGAAAACAATACCTTCAAGCAGTGGTAGCAATGAGTTCTTTCTATTTCAATAAAAGCTTTCCATCTCGAGATCCTAAAGAGCTTTTTAAATATTAATCAAGCCTCTAAGCAGCCCTGGAGATGCTAAAACACTGCAGCCAATGATCAATTAAACCATACACAGTTTATCCACTTTATAGATAAGGCATGGCACAAATGCAGAAATACCCAAAGTTGCTCTGCACAGAGCCAGATGAGGCTCTCCTGAGTGGATGGGAGCCACTTTGGCATCTGAAATATCCTCTTTACTCTGTCCCATGATGACTGTACTATCCAGGCTTGGCCATTTATCCTGGGGATCCAAACCCCTATTAGAGGAGATGTGACTGCTACTTCTATTTTATCATAGATGAGTGACTGAGGTACGAGGAGATAAATGATTTGCCCAAGGTCACACAAGAGACCTGTAGCAGAGAAATAGGGTATTGCTCAGTATTCCTGTTTCTTCTCAACAGCCCAAATAGTCCTCTCTTTATTTTCCTCTTTTTTTTTACATTGCTTTTTCAGCCTAGTCCGGAGGGTACTGAATCAGTCTGAATGACGTGTTATCTGGCAGTGTGGGGATTTATTTTTTGTTATAGTTTTGACATGTGTAATGAGTAAAACGTTCTGTACTTGTAGCATTATTTATCCTCTAGCCTTAACTGCAGTGTTCAAAAACTCCCAGTGACTGCACCTTTCAGAGCACATGCAAGGGGAGCCTGTTATTTGTCAAAGCTCACAAAGGCATTGCTGAGAGTGCAAGCTTTGTTCCTCAGACAGAACGCTCTTCCCCCTTTTATGCTGCAAATTTCTGGGCAATGTCAATACCCGTTTAAGAGGTCTCCCACTCTCCAGGCTCTTTCTGTCATGTGTTGACATCTTCGAGGAATCAGCAGATTTTATGCCTCTATTCAATTCTCTTGACCTGCCTCTGAATATGTTCCCGGCATCAGAAAAGCCATTCCCCACACACACATATGATGAAGCCCAGATCAATAGCACAGGATAAAAACAGACAAGCTAACTAAGGCAAGTCTAAAGTCTTGAGAGCTGTCCACAGATGCTGCTATCCGGACTGTTCAATATGATATTCTGAATTGCACACAGCAGGATTTCATTTGCTACAAATAGCTTTGCACCAGCAGCATCTTCAATAATTTTATCACGCAGTGTTCCCTAGATAGACCAATATTTCATTTAATAAACAGCAAATTAAAATAGCAAATGTATTGAAAGACAAAGCATGAATAGATTTGCTTCAGAGTTTTAAAGGGAAACATTGATTTTTGGGGTGGTTTTGGGGTGGTTTTTTGTTTGTTTTTGGTTTATTTTATGTTTTAGTATTTCTGTAGTTGCTCATAAGGTCACCTTCATGACAATTCCAACAGGGGTTTATCTTGTAGTGCTCACTCTGACATACAGCCTGATGATTTATTATTGCTTAGTTCTTGATACTGTTCACTGCACAATCCAATCTAAGAGAGACACATATTTCTCAATTCAGGGACTTCTTTTATTTTATGAAAAATCAGCTTGGTGCTTTGTGGTAAAAACTTGACTTGGCATTTGATCTTAATTTTTTTAAGTATTTCCTTCTATTCTTTGTTTCTCTGCTGTATCTTTGATGTATTCCAGGATCATTTTTGTTTTCCATTTCTTTGCTTTTCTCCTCTCACCCTATTTTTTGTGGCTACACCCTAAAGAAAAATCTGCCACAGCGGCAGTTTCTTACAGACACTCTTATCTAGATTTCTGTTTCATACTAGTAGGTGACATGGTGATAGATTTCATAGGTTTTCTCTCCTCATTTGGGAGAAAGAATATAATTATGCAAAGGAGGGTTAGATGGACAGTAGAAATACATCACTATTAACCCACCAGAACACATGCAGATTCACTGTGGTTATGTGCTTAGAGGGGGAAAAAAAGCCCTTCATGTCCTAGACAAGATTTTTTCCTCTCCTTGTATTAATATCAATTCAAGGGTAAGTCAACAATTCTCATCATGTCATTCCAGTGTCTATGGTGTTGTGATATGGTGCTATTTAAGCTCTGCTTGGCTGCAAAGCTGTCTCCAGTGTTCCCATAGACTGTCTAAGCCATTTGGAATCATTAACCCGCATGGACCAGGCTGCCCAGCACTCAGAGACATTCCTTCAAGGCTGCCAGTCATTAGCTGGTACGTTAAGTAGCTAATGGTGCTCTCACAATATCTGCTGCATCATGCAGGTGCAACAGAATAAACATTTTTTCCGACTGGTGTTTTGCCCTAGATCATTAAGGACCCCAATACTGCAAAGATTTATGTCTGTGAATAAGTTTTACTCACATGAGCAATCCTGTTTCAACCCTCTTAAACACATGCTTGTAGGGTCAGGGTCTTGACGATCAAACGATCAGGTGTTTGGCTAAAAGCTTTACGGAAATGCAAAACAGCATCAGAAAACAGCAAAAAAAACCACTTTCTGCTCTGTATTTCTTTGTACTGAGAAATATTTGGAGAGGTATCCAGCGCAAGAACAAAGATTAATAGTCACACCTGCTATCCTATGATCCCATTACTTGCCCGCTAATTGATCAGTATATAAATAAATATATATATATATATCTCAAAGCAGTATGAATATTCCCCAGCTAATTGGCTGCTGGTAAGGGAGATTAACTGAGGATACGTAAATTATTAAAGCCATAAACTGCTTGTGGAGCCTCCTGGCTCTCCTGGGTGGGGCTGGGGGATCAGCTGGCTGTCCCCAGTGGGGCTGAGCTGGAGCAAGGTTAAGTAAGCACCCCCATCTCGTGTCTGTAGCTATCAGACACCTTTGCTGACTCGCTGGCGCCAAGAAGTCAGGCACCACCCTCTACCCTCAGAGAAGCACAGGAGGTTGCAAATGGTAAATTTAATACCACAGCAGGAGGTGCCATTTACAGTCCCAAAGGATAAGTCTCCCCCTCTTCTCTTTCATGCTCATATAAACAAATGGAGGCTGATGCAATTTTGAATCCTGTTGGCTTGTTTTGTTTTTAAATATGTAATTTCCTCCTTATTTTAGCATTTAGGCAGGGTAAAATTAAAGGATTTTTGTACACATGACTGATGGTTAAACTGCAATGAGGATTTGTATTTTATGAATCCATTAAAGCATTGGCAAATACAAGCAAAAAAAAAAATTTGGGACTTATTAGTAATATGCAATTTAAAAGAAAAGGAGATTAAGGTGCCTGCAGAACCAAGCCTTACACAGAGTATTCCTTATCTTAGTTTAAAAGACAAACAAAATTTACTGCAGAAAAGACTATCAAATATTTGTATAATGATTGCCTGTTTTGCTCCATCTATTGTGACATAGCCATTCTTAGAACAGTGTCTTTAAAAGGTTAAAATCATGTCACATTTTCATTTTTTAAAAGTTATATATTACCAGGCACTGTTTGAAAGAATAAAATAATATCTAGTGAAAACCACTGCCTTATCAATTCAATCCACTCCTTCTGCATGTTGCTAGAACAATGCAAGAAAACATCTTTTGTATTATACATTTTTTTTAAATAATAATTACAGTCTATATTGGAAAGATGTTTCAAATCAATATTTTTACAGAGGCTGTTTGAGATAAATGCATTAATTAATTAATTGGAAAAATGCAAGGCGAGAAAAATACACAGCTTCTAAAAACAGATACAGAGAACAAAAATTATTGCATCTGAGGAGAAGACTGACATGTTTTCAGAGGATCCAAGGACCATACCCATTCCTCAGTCCAGGTTCCTACATAACATGGGCTGGAGGATTCCACTTAGTGGCTCCTGAGTCATACCTTGCCATGTGAGGTTGGACGATCTCATCACTTTTAGAAGGACACCAATCCTTCTAATTAGAGAACCTATTTAATTTCCAGGCAAAGTCTTGCAGTCATCTGGTTACTCTCACTGTTAAAATAAACGGGGCAGCAGAGGCAAAAGAGCCTTGGCAGCTGTGAGTGACAGGATAGATGGCAGAAATGGGAAAGGAGAGAGATCACAGGATACCTCAAATTGGAAGGGACCCATAAGGATCATTGAGTTCAACTCCCAATAGGCCAAAAATGCATCTAGAATTATTAGACCAGAGGAGTGGGCCAGCACATTGGCGGGAAACATCAAGTATTTCTCTTGTCAGCATAAATATCTGAGACATTTCAGCCATAAATTACATGGTCCATGCCAGGCTGCGGGCTCCTGGCTCCTGTTCCAGGTTGTATTGCAGCACAGCCATCGGCATCGGCTCAGATTTATCAGCTCAGCCTCCAGGATGCCACAGAACCCTGACCACTGCTCCTGCAGGAGTCAGAAAATGGGATCGGGTGCAGGGCCGCCGCGGCACCGTACGGAAAACAGACACGGGGCTGCGCACTCCAAATGCAGGCAGGCAAACTGTAAATAATTAACTACTACACCGATTCAAATGAGGACGAAGGGAGAATCTGAGGACGCAAGAAATGTTTTGCTCTCCTGTCTCACACACAAACTTCCCAGTGGAGACGAGGGCAGCGGTAAAGCACGCAGCCTCCCAGGCAGCCCCATGCTGCTCAGCACACACGCCTTGGGCTCAGGCTACAGCCACAGGCTCCCAGTCAGCTCTACAGCCTTATTACCTTCACAGCCTCCATCCATACTTTAGCCATGCCAAGCCCTCTCCCTACCCATGAAAGGCAAATTTGACCCTGGGGTTTTTTTCCATTTTTTGTCCACAGTTAAAATGCAAGATTCATCTCTGCTTCCTTATTAGTAGAAGGAAAGAAGGCCTGCATTTGACGGTCTGACACATCACAAAAACATGGAACATTCATTAAAGATTTATGGCAACATCAAACATTCTGTTTTACTTTCAATTTTGTCACATAATCCCAATAAAACAGTGATTTAGCCGTATATGTTAAAGTTATTTGTCAGTGCTGAGTCCTTCCTGTATCACTGGTGACACAAAAATACATAAGCCAGTGAAGTCAGCCTCCATGGTGTCTATCTCTTTTGGGAGCATTTTAAGGATGCTTCTTCTGCAGGAGTATGTTCAGACTGGGCTCTATATTATTTAAGCTTTCCAGGAAAAAAAAATGAAAAACCCCTCTTAAGTAATGCATTAGTGTTATTCTTATCTAGAGAAGCCTTGTGGGACTAAGTGAAAAGATAAAGGAAATAACAGAGACATGTAGCAGTGCTAATGTTAATATTTGATTAGAAATATTCCAAACAAGATGTCAAGACAAATTCAGCTCTTGTTATCAACACACACCCAGCTCGTTGAGGCTGAAGTAGTGTGTTCAGAGGTACAGTTTAGAACTTAAGTTATTTGAAACTAGTTTGTGTTCATAAAAAGACTACAAAGTCCAAAAAAATCAAACAAAACAACACCCTAACCCTTCTAACGTAATGCTCAGAATTAATTAGCAAGGACAAGAACTACTGGAATCAAACCCATACCTGTTCTTCTACTATTACATGTTGCTTAATTTAGAACAACACTGTGTACAACATCAAACCACTTGACTTCGTCTTCCCATAGTCTTAAATTAAATAATGTAAGTGTCTGAAGTCCTCATATTAACGCATTTTCAATTCCGTCTTTGACCACAGCTGCCCCGAGCATAATCTCCTGAATTTAAGTGGCGTGACAGCACTATCCTCTGCTACACCATGTCAGTTCACTCCCCTTTTCATATAGTTTCATGTATTCAATTGTTAATTGTAAGTGTTTCTATACAGGACTTGTCTGCTGCAGCAAGGAAGAAAACAATCTAAAAAAACAACCTGCCTCAGGTTGTAAGTCACCATGATGGTGCCAATATTGTCATTGTCGACAATGACGCGCAAGGAGAAGATGGAGAAAGAAAGGCACACAATTAAGTCTAAGCTGATGGCATGATACCCAGAAGCAATTGTCAGAGAGAGAAACAAGGAGATGGAATTGGATGCAGAGCAGTCAGGAGCAGAGAAATAGAGCTGTGTCTCAGTTGGGTAAGGACAGCAGGTGAAATTATACAACTGGACAGCATCATCCGGAGAGAAAGCAGACAAAATTTAAAAATGGTAAAATAAATAAAACAGAAAAACAGGAAAATGAGAGAACTAAGAAAGAAAAGAGTTGCTAAGCAGAGATGGGAAAAACATAGAGTAAGTGCCAAGGGAAGTTGGGATGGTGAGAAGACTTCAAACTAAGCAGAAAGATCTAGAAGGCTGGATATGGCAATCTGGCCAAGAAACCATTGCTTGAGTCTTGGTAAAAGCCCACCAGCACTCAGCACTCAACCCTGAGCCAGGATGTAACTGCAGAAGAGAAATTCACAGGAATTCCTGACTGTACTGTGGCCTTCTTGAAAGACACCTGGGTGGGACTTGGGTTACTGGGTGTATGGGAGGATTCACCTGTTCTCTCTGTCTGAACTCCCCATTGTTACATGACTGAAATAATAATTGTTTCCTGCGTGATAGTTCTGTACAGATTACGAGGGAAGACAGTACTGGAGCTATATAAAGGTATGAGATGTGTGAAAGCATTTCAAGAGAAGGGTTAAGGACACATTTCTTGATGATGGGCACAGAAGTCAGCAGCAGCCAGAAATGTGGGAGAGGGGAAAGGAAAGACACACCCAAGGCAGTGGGCAGAAGGGCTAGAGAGAATTGTCAGGAGCATCCAACATGGACAAGGAGCACTGGGGCCTTAGGCCATGTTATTGTGCATCTGTTAGAATTACCTATGTAGCCCCCTTTTACCATTCCCTTCCTTTTTATATCTATTTCTTGTGCTCTTTAAGATATCTTTCATAGAAATTAAGATTACTGTCATTTCAGGTATCTGCCCGTATTTCAAGATGCCTGCATGCACCTTAGCTCCTCTATCAAAGGTGTTTCACAGCAGTCTTAAGGAGAAAAAAAGGGATCAGAAGTGAGAATCAAAAGCCACCACAGCTAATAAAGCTTACTTAATTAGAGAGTATACAATTATTTTATGATCCATGAGGTTGCCTGCAATAATTCAGTCAGTGAAACAAAGCACATGTTAGATTGTTTCTTTCCATGAAACCACCTCTTCCATAATTTTTAAATAGCATTATGACCCAAGCAGTAATAAATGAATACAGGGCTTTCAAATACAGCTGCACAGGAATCCATAAACGACAGAATGGTTTGTGATGTATTTACTTCAGCTTGCTTCAAAGCAGGACTAGGCTTTCTTAAAACAGGAAAAAAAAAAAAAAAAAACCACAACAAAGAACTGACCTTGGTTTTGCTGAAGGAAGTCATTGACAAGATTTAATGGGGAAAAGATAGACTGGTAAAATACAAAATCTTTTTATATTAAGACATGTCAAGTTACATCAGGAATGGTTTTGGACTATGCAACTGTATTTTGTCTCAGGCATTTGCTAAACTTAACAAGCTGAAATAGACAACAGTAGAGTTGTTAAGATTTATTTCTCATTTTCTTCAAAACGTCTGTGTTTGTTTCTGAGCAAGAGGATGATTTTCCCATCCTGAGAAACAGTGAAAGAGACAGTATTTTTCAGTGTAAGCTGGGAGATGGAAATTAATGAAAGATACTTGTAAATCATTCATCAGCCTTGGCAGTGCCAGGCATTTTGCATTTCAATACCTCCATGTTTCTAAGAACAGCATAAGGTAAGTTTATAGAAACCAGACTATTTCCTCATCAAATGTATCACGGATTTACCGGGAGAAGGATATTCACCCCTTCCATCTCCTGATTAGGGAAGAACCAACCATTGTAGCAGTTCTCCTCTGAAATGTTCCTGGCATGCTGACAGACTTTCTTCCCAGCACTATCGCATCCTAATGAGCAAGACTCCAGCCTGCTGTAAGAGCTGTTTCTCTCGCTTACCACAAGGTTTTGTGCACATGGGTGTGACTCTTCTGAGAATAAATTGTGAACACTGTGTTTTCCATGTACAAGTATTTCTTTTTTGAGGCACTGCATCTCTTCATTGAAGACATGCAGCTTCTTCCTAAGGCAGCAGGATACTGGTTGTCACATTATGTTTCAATCTCAGATGACAGCATATTTTTCAAGTGTCCCTGCATTTACCTCAAAGTTTCCTCTCTCTTGACAAAGTTGCTCCTAAACAAGCAAGAAATTGTGAACTAGAGGATGATACTTCCTTTGTAAAGCCCTTAGCAGGTCTTTGCTTTCTCTTTTTTCTCTTTTCCTTCTTTCATAAAACCTTGTGCTGCTTGCCAAAATCAACATTTAGAAGGCATAAATTAATTTTTTTTTTAAAAAAAAAGCACATCTGTTTTGGTAGAATTACAACAAAAATGTGAAGAAGCAGAAATACTTCTCGTTCAGCTACAAGCACTGTGGTAGGAGTCTGAGGGCTCACTTATCTGAGTTACAGCATATTCCATAAACATGATTGTGCCCTAATGATACCACTGTCCTTTAGCAAAGCCCTGGGGCCACGCAAAGTGTTCAATGCCGTGGACAGCAGCTCATGTTTTGCACACTGCCTAAGGCCTAAATAGGCCTTTCATATACAGGCCAGATGTTCACTCTTTCTTAGGCCAGCTTAAGGCTAGAACAAACCTTTTCAACCAGGGTTTATCAGAGTTTCTAAATTACATGCTGGGAAGAAATTTAATTGGTTTAATTAAGAAAGTTTATTTCATGGTAATTCAGTTTTGTTATGCTGCAAGACTTAATGTGTCCTCTGATAGGAGTGATCTGTTATAAATATTCATAGCAATCCTCTTCTCATCCAAGCCAAAAAAAATATATATCTTCAAGTAGAAAGTTGAAAATTAAAAAAAGAGTACTTTCTATAGTCTGGAACATGACTGACCAAATCTCCTCACAGTGGCATCCACGCTATTTAAGTCAAGGTAATTGTTATCTCTCTGTATAGATCACACAGTGCTCACAGATTCTCTCTGTTTCCAACAGAAATGTCAAAGGCAACAAGGTCACGTCCTGACTGCATTTTTCCCCATGAAGTTTTAGGCATTATTTTTCTTGACCAGTTGCTGTGTGTTGCTGAGATTTGGGGGTTTGGTTTGGATTTGGTGGGGGTTTTTTCCCAAAAGCATGATAAGAAACAAAACATTTTATATAATATTATTCAATACAAATATCATAAAGCTGATTTATTGTATTTTGAAGTGAGCCCTGCCTGACTGAGATGCCTGACAATGCACAATACAGCACCACACACCCAGGGGTAGAAAGGCACTGTAAACTAGAGGCCCTACTACCTGTGAAGGTCATGACTTAATCCTTCACACTGAACATGACTTAGCTAAAAATCCGAGTTCACAGACATCAGTCACTACCATAACTGGCCTGCAGGTCAGGCGAGACAACGAGAGGAAAACTAATGTTGATTCAGTTGGGTTCTTCTGAGGCTCAGGCATCCTTCACACTGTTCTCTCTTTGCCCCTCACCACCAATCATTACCACGGTGAGGAGGCTGCAAGGAACATTCATGTGTTGGATGCAGAGCTCTCCAGTTGCAGAGAAGATCCATATGGATCAATAGCTTCATTCTTTCAGCAGCAAATTTCGTGCCCAGGGACAGCACCGGAGTCCCCCACCTCAAGACCACAACCACTGCTACCAATCTGGTCCCATCGCTGTGTCCCCAAACCTACCAAACTGGAATGAGGCAATAGTTTGCCCCTGTAAATCAAAATTAGAGGGAAGACTGCAAGAATATAGACCAGCTGTCATAGGAGAAATCCCTCAGCCGTTGTTATCGCCTTTGTAAGATTTTCTGTTACACTAATCCATCAGTGCCACAGACAGGATTCTGGCTCCGTGTTTTAGCTGCCGTTCAAACACAGGTAGAAACAGCATTTTCCAAATGAACAGCTAATCTAAAAGAACACCAGAAAAAGTAGGGAGAAAGAGACATGCCAGAGTGTTATACACCAAAGAGATAGGGCAAATATTTTTGATTAGAGCAACCCAAGATGCAGAGTTCTTAATATGTTGAACTCTATTTACTAGTGTTTTTTCATTAAAAAAAACCCAACCAAACAACTAAGTAGTAATCGAGGCTTTCCAAAAACTTTATTTGCCAGTCCCAACATGACTCTGAAAGTAATTTATTTTGTGGCTCTCAGTTTGGCCCTGAGATAGAAGACATTTTTACACATATTATGCAGATTTGCACGATTTCCTCAAGGCTTTTAAAAACTGCAGCTCTCAGATATGAAAAAACACACAGGTACATTTTCAAATATTTCTTTCCGAATACTTTTACATTTCTGGCAAGTTAAGCAATGAAAAAATACTAGGATTGTTTACTAGGATCCACAGTGGTACCTGAAGTCAGGAGTTACACTGAACAGACAAAAATAGAATACTTTTTGTGCTCCAAGTCTGTTTGGCCTTGTACGATTTGCAGCAGACCAAGCATAGCTCTTGATTCTGTATCTGAGGTGGGGGCTGATGTAGTATCAGACAACACAAAAAGACCTTTTAACACATTTTAATAGATTTTAATCTGGTTTCTCACGTTAAAAAAAAAAAAAAGATTAAAAATAAAAGAATTATATGTAAGAATTTCAGCACAGTATCTACAAAAGGGTTATTTTTAATATCCGTCAGTTAAAACCCCTTTATAGGAAAGCTCCTGAGCTGCCCTCACTCAGATGTATGGCCAAGAGAGAATGAAGAGCAAGAACAATTGTACTTTAAAGGATGTGTGAGTTCCTTTCTTCTCTGTTAATACTACACAGTGCAGAACAGTTATCACCCAGTCCCTATAAAAGCTTCAGTGCTTTCAGATATTCATGCCAAAAAAAAAACCCAAACAAACAAATAAAACAAAAAAACAACAACAACCAACTTACAAATAACCACTTACTCTTCAGCAAACAGATCAACTTTTTCTCAACTGGTTAAATTAGGGAAGTGATGAGCCTTTCCTCGGTTACTAAAGCACACAAATCAGATATCTTGACAACACCTCTCTGCCAAATCATAGCAAGAAAAACAAATCCATTTACAAAAAATCCGATTGATACAAATGGTATTTTCTTTTCAGTTCCCATGGCTGTATGAGTATTTGAGGCAACAAGAAGGCAGAATTAATCTTCTTTAATACTGCAAGGAACACATTTCAAAATAAACAGTACTATCAATCTATTCCTTTTTTATCAAAACAAAAAGGATAAAGAAACAGCATAGCTGAGTCTTGTTGTGAGAGACTGGCAGAGCCAGGAATATGCAGCTGACACTACCACTGGGAAAGAAACAATCTGCCTTTTTAGCTGGCCTACCTGCACTTTGAGGTTAGATAAGTGCACTGAAGGTTAGAGAAGTGTAGTTTCCTTCCACAATCGAAAAGTGCCAGCCTGTCACAGCACTACAGACAATAGATGGCTGGTGACTACTTGCTCTCTGTCTGATCTTCTGCAGCTCCTGATGACAGCTCTTTCTCTCAAGTTTACCAGATCAACATTGCCATAATGGCTTATGACAATGCAGTAATCCAGGACTACCTGCACAGATGCACATTTATTCCTCCTGTTGACAGAAATTCAATTCATTTTTCAGAATCCACAATATAACTCCCTACAAAATGAGCTGTGGAGAACTCTCAGCTAAAATGAACTGAGTAGTTTTGAGAACAAACCATTGGGAGGAGACATTATGTGACAAAAGCACCTCAAATTCAAATGTGCTCTTTCCAGAGAAAGAAAAAAAATTTTAAAAAAAAATCTTGACCCGGAGAACATCAGATGACATACATGCACCAAAAAAATATGTCACCCTTCTGAGTTTCCAGAGTCAATTTCTGTATCTGAATGTAATTTTTTAATCCTTTGTTTACATTTGTAAAACTCGTAAGAAAAGGAAATATATGGAGCAACCTGATTGCTAGCAATGCCATATTCTAGGATGAGATGAGAAATCCACTGAAAGGGGTGTAATGAAAGAAGTGTGGGGAGGGGAAAAGGAAGAAAATTGGAACACAAAGCTATGAGACCATTATATGAATTTAAAAGAATGGTATAATGGACAGAGGCAGAGATAGCAGGTGTGACAAGAGAAATAAAAGGTTTAAACTTCAGTGTCACGTGCAGGAAGGAAAAGCCCATCAGGAGCAAAGTATTCCAGATGATGGAGGAGATCATTTCTGCTATGAATCTTTTAATACATCAGAGAGAAATGAGCTACGTGCCAAAACAGCCAGAAAGAAAAACTCACTGAAGTCTGACCAAAGACACCAGTACTTGTTACCAAGATGAACAGCTGGGCTGCAGAAACCTTAGCTTTTATTTTAGACAAACTTATCTGTTCTTCAGTAATATCCACTTGGACACCTACAGCAAAATTTACTTAATTCACCTCTCTGACCGCAGGTAAAGTCGCTATATTAAAAATTCACTGTTAATATTTTCTGTTCCCCTCGAATGCATACCTTTCTTATGAATCACTGCAAGTGTGCTATACTTTAGCTTTAATTCACCTGCAGATTTATCTGGGAACAAAAAGATTATTTAAAAGAAGTAATTTTAACAGTTTTCTACACTTTTACTACTGCTTTCAATGGAATTTGCTATAATACATACTTTTGGCTATGCATTGTGTCACTCTGAGTACAGACACACCATTCAACCACAAATTATCTCTGCTTCTCATTACTAATGTTCATCCACTGCACGAATTCCATGCAGGAACTACACCTTAAAGCAACATCAGTCCTCTGTGAAATTAGAAACTGAAGACTGTTTCATTAGCCACCTTTTTATTTGATGTCGACATTGCACAGGCTTTAGACTGAAGTTCATAACCTGTTCATAAGCAGTATTTTTTCAGTTCACTTGCTACCATGGAAAAGAACCAAACCAATTAAGAATGCTAAAATTGCCATTTCGTTTTCACTAAGGAAAGAGAGAGATTCTGCTAAACTGACAATAAAGAAAAAATATCTCACTACGGGAATTATCCAATTTGACTAGATAGGTCATTTCATTAACTAAAAAGTAACAACATCTCTAATCAGTCTTTCTCACCTATAAATTACCATTTTTATCTCTTCAAATCTTTAATTCACTGTTGCTTTTCTTCCCATTTGCTAACAAGTACTGCCTTTGAAACACTACCATCAACCACATCAAAAGCATTTTAAATAGAGGGGGAGTTCACTTTGGATTGTACAAAACGTGGATCATTTTCCCCATTTTTTCCCCCACTGGTATATTGTACCACAAATTTGCTTAAACCAGCATGAGACTGTGTCATTTATAACATACACTAAGTGTCGTGGGAAGTAGGCCAAATAAAACCTGTCCAGTGGACTCCTCTCAAGCACAAAGAGCAACAAGAAGAGGAATCTTTCATGAGCAAGGTGAATTCAGTCTCAAAGGAGCTTGCTGCATGAAATGGTGCAAAGAGGTAGACGGGGAAATCCACATCCACAAGGAAAGCACAATGACCACATTGGATGGATGCATATTTTGGTGAAGTAATGTGCATCCATACCTATATACATATATACACACATACATACGTAGATAAAAGACCAAAAAGCCAGTTAAAGCTGCTTCCAGAAAGCCTGAGCTTACGGCACTGATAACTCAGGCAGACATTCGTCTTAGCCCTGGACCCCAGTATCAAATACCAGACACAAGCCACTGCTGTCATCTCTTCAGACATGTTCCTATCTTGCTAATTTTCTAAAAGGGAATTAAGTTGGTTAAGGTAAAGCTGAGAGCAGGGACTTTTCAGTTGAAGGCCCTGTTTCTGAAATTCCGTGTGTTCAGCAAAGCCCCTTCTTTGACCATCTTCAAAGCTCAGTCTGAGACTTTTCTACTGAAAGGTTTCATACCTGACCATTTTGCCTGCCTTCGCTTTCCTACTTCTCTTTTTGGCTATTTGTCCCTCACCCTCCTTGCTAAGAAAGGCTGCTCTCACTGAAGCATTGAATCTTCCTCTTTTTCTGAGGTTTTACTTTTAGCTCTGTGCAGTGTCCCAGATACAGTCAGCACTATAGACAATGGCAGAATAGATAAGGAACTTCAAACTTTCACCAAGAAAGTATTTCACAGAAGCCTCCAGCAGAACACAGATGTGGCAAGTTACCCCAGTTATCCTTTAACAACATTTGGAAAATAAGACAGAAACAAGTAACAATTACAACATTGGTAAGTCCAGCCTCGTACCATCACCAGAGACTTTAAGCATTGCTCTCAAATTACTGTCAGGGGTTCATTTCTGTTTATGCTCACTGTAGAAATCAGTAAGTCCACTGGTGCTCTGCCCTCTGACTGAGCAACTTCCTCTGGTAAAACTTCCCTCAGTGGCCTCAGCATCCTCTCCGGTGGTATAGGCAGCACAATCAAGGAAGGAAGAAAAAGTCAAGTTTCTCTATAAAGGTGAGAAAAGCCTTCTTTTTTACCCAGAAACTACTCAGGCAGAGGATACTACAATTTATATCTTCATTGCAACAAATTGGTTCCTGCATATGAGTGAATATATTTTTCAATTTTTCCAAGTCCTGTAGAAAGAATGTGTCACTTGATTTATGCAGTACCTTAAGAAAAGCCTATGTGCCAATGATCCCCATTCAAATCAAATGAGATTTGGGCATGCAAATTTCCCTGGATTAACAAACTTTTACACATTATTTTTCTTTCATGCGATGAAATCACTACCTGTACCAGAATTCATAAGGTAAATACTCATAAATAGCAACATAAACAAGTACTCATAAATAGCAGCCTCACTGTGTAGGTCCTAGCAGGCTACTGAAGTGAATATTCCAGTTCAATTCCCAGGTCCTATTCTCCTACTCCTTCCAGAAGTGTCAGAACGCTGATGAGTTTAATCACTAATACAATAGATCATACGTGGGGCACATTCCATCATGTGGGAATGGGTTTAAAAAAAAAAATTATTTCACCTATCAGGGGTCATTTCCTAAGGCTAGAAAGCTGCTCAAGCACTCTCTGGCAGATCAAGAGTCTATTTACCCTTCAGCAAGGAATCATTTTTCTCTGTTCTCTAATCTCTTGAATATTATATGATATAACTGATACTACGCAACATTTCTTGTAGCTCTTACCATTGACCAGGTTTCCTCATAGATATGAGGAAACCCACGAAATCTGTATTTTTTCCTGCTTTAGTCTCATTATCGTTTGAATGGAAGATTGTATGTAAATCATATGAAATCAAGTGTTTCTGTACTCTTGTGTCCTATATACACACACTAAGACCCTTTCTGAGCAGCACTAGTGTGCTATCTTCAAGCTACCACACCTTGTTAGCAATGCACTTTTTAATCTGTCACATTTTCCATTTGCTTTATTCTGCTAACAGAAGGGTTTTTTCCTCTAGCTTGAAGTACTTTCTACAAATATCCAAGCAATAATTAAAATAAAAGCCTAACAGTTAGTAATACCAACTGGTATTTCTTTCAGATTTTTTTTCCATGTAATTCAAACATGTCAAGACACTGAGTAACCATTCTTAACTGCAGTTTATAACAGAGAGAAAAAAATGGCTGCTGGAGAACTAAAGTGCTCTGTCACATGCCACACAGTCTGCCAAAGGCATAATGAGGAATAAAACACTGAATTCCAGTCTTCAAGATTAGTGATTAATCCATGGTGAGATTGGGAATGGTCATTTGCCGACCCAAACTCTTAAAAAACCTACACGTATCAGTTTTTTGAGGAAGTATTACGAGATCTGGGCTCCTTTCTGGCCCTTGGGGCTAATTTACAGTGATCTTCAACAAATAATCACTACATGCCATGGTTTCTCTGTCTGCATAACATGGATATCTACGTCCACAGTAAACTGGTGAAACTGGTGTTTTCTGTGGGATTTTTGTACAGAACATCATGTTAGTTTTACATTGCTTTGGACTACAGTGTGAAACTGTTTAATTCACATGGGATCTAGCAGGATGTGAGATACCCAGCTGAATTATCTTTCAAATATCATTCAGTATTACAAACAGCAGCACCAGGCTGCTGGAAATTATTACATTTAAACAATGTCAATGAGAAATAAGGAGCCAGAGTTTGTCTTCTTGCTTGGATGCAGAACATGAATCAGTGCGGTGATACCTGACATTACAGGTCAAATTGAAAACAAATTTGCCAATGGAGTCATAATTTGCAGAAGATTCAGAACAAATTTTAAAACTTCTATTCTGTAAATATTTTAAATCACTCAGAGGAAGCAGGAAGTTTTTAAGCCATTAACAAATATCAGCTAACGTCCCTGAAATCATGTAGAAATGTATCTTCTCCGCTGCTGTACTTCAACAGAACTTTCCAAAGGTACCTGCTCCTCTGAATAAATGAATTTTATTTCATTGTGATGACAGCTATCAGACAAATCACTATATCATTCCCACCCTTACTTCCTAATGTAGCAGCGAAAGACATTAAATCAAAGAGGGTGCTACCTAGACAAAACCACTTCACACAGGGAGTAGGTAAAACATCAACTTTTTCTGCTGTTACCAAACTTGCACTAAAGGATGTACAATACACCTAGTCACTCACTTAAATGGCTTATTCTTCCCCTGCCTTTAAGTGGAACGGTTTGTTCCGAGTGTGAAAGGACTTGGCCATTCCCCTTGTTCTGTTCCCAGTTCTGTCACCGCCTGGTGACTTTGTCCTTAATATTCAGCCATTTTTGCCTTCATTCACAGATCTTTGTTAGCAAGCCTGTACAGATTACACACAATATTCAGACACAATATGAATTATCATTCCTGTCTTGATATTTTCCATGCAAGTTTGTAAAAGTACGAAAAGAAATGCAGTGTGTTACTTAGAAAACAGATTTTAGTGTTCCTTCCATCAACTAACCAGATAAAAACACAGCATGGGTAAACCTAAGTTTGGGGGGTTTGGTCCTGCTCTGGAGGCAATTAAATCACAGATTTTCAGACTACAATGGGGTCTTTCATAGACTCATGCAAGATTTTTTGGGGTTTTGGTGGTGGGGTTTTTTAAAATAATGTCTTCTCTGTGATATTAGAAATCTCAGTGTCACACTGTAATTTGGTTTCTGTTTGCTTCCTTTATTTTAGAATATTTTATACAGACTACTCAGAGATAACTTCTTTAATTTCCTGCTGTTGTCAAATTCTGTTTGGTACATTCATAAAAAGCAGTGTCACTTTTGGGGAAAATTTAAAAACCACACACACACTAAGTGCACAGACTTCTCACACTGTGTTTTTGTCTTGCCAAGATCTTGGTATCTTTGCTTGGAACCCTGGACTGCCCCCATGTCATCAGTCCTAAAACTAGAAACAGTTTTCTATAAACAGGTTTGAAATGTTATGTCTTTGTTTTATAGACACCTATTCCCTTGGTTTAACAGTGTTACAGCCAAGAAAAAATTTTTACGTCAAGTATTTCAGTCTGTATTGCTATATATTTTTGACTCATCATACTGTTTGTGAAAATTTAGTTTGCTCTGTGGTTTAGCACCCAGACCAACAACTGTTATATTCCTCATTTGTTGAAAAGCACTATGGTTTTGCATTTTACAGTAGAATCCCTCTCTCAAGCTCTCTTGTACTTTCTGAATTTTCTCAGCCACTGTGGAAAGAATGAAAACTAGGCTCGGACATCCACCCTAAGGAAAAATCCAGCATAGGGTGTTTTTCAGTAGAACTATAGACAGATTGTCCACCAATCAAGCCACAGAAGTACATTATTCAGGATGCATTTCTATCCATTTCCAAAAAGCAGCTTGCAAATATGTCCAAGTGCAATAAATTTCTTGTGCTCCAATGTATTTATGGAAGTGGGTAATCAGCACTCGGTTTTGAACGAGCCCTTTTTAATTTGATGTCTTCCCCAATTTCATTCCAGCCTGTGCCAAAGAGGGAGCTACCCTAAACAGCCTCATTTTGTCACGCTGCAGCTGCCAGTGACTCAGTGGTTTTAAAACTTGCTGATGGGGAGGGAGAGAGGGGATAGTACACACAGAACACGGGGGTTTTAGTCTGTATTTTAAAATGCCACAGGGAAAATATTTAAGTTACAGAATTTTTTTTTTTTTTTTTAATATTGGAAGATATGCCTATAGTAGCTACAGTTGCTCTTTCTCCCATCAGTCCTTTCCTCTCAATACTATGCAATCATGAAATAAGGCTTTGCCTTTCTCACAAGGGAAGAGTTGGGTTCACTGGAAGCAGCTAGAGATGGGCAGGACTTGCTGCCTGTTACCAGCCTGAAACCCTCTCTCTTGATTGTTCATGTCTTGACCAACTTGGAGCAGATACATCCTGCCCTCCACAGGTGGAGAACTCCTGAGGCACAGCAAAGTGCCACAGCTCTGCCATGCACAACGACCAGCAAGAATACAGAAAACACCTCTGTTTCACCGGCTCTCCCTACAGATTCGAAAGAGGGATGTATAGACAGGCAACTGCAAAAGCCTCGGGACTGGGGAGGGTGGGGAACATAACACTAGCAGCTTCTTCCAGAAATTACAAACTCTGATACAGAAATGCCCAGAAACAAAGTGTTCTTTCCTCCACCCACGTCCCCAAGTTCTGCAGGAATCTATTTCACTAACCTGTACTGCTGACTAGGGGTTTCATCCTTAGCTTCAGCTTTCAAATTCATTCCGAACAATGGGAATATTGCCACAGAATCCAGTGTGTGTTGGCTCAGGCCCATCGTGCACAGGGAACGACTTTCTGAGGGAGATGGCTGGGCCTGTAAAAGGAAATGTGCATCAAATGTAGATTGCTATGAAGTAATGGGACTAGGAGCAATTGACCAAAGCGAGAAATCCATATTAAATGGAAAAATTATGCAGCATGCAGCCAAAGGAAAGGACTTAAGGACAATTCCTAAAAGCCGTAATCCTAGCTTGGGGATGCAATTAAAGGAGAAAAAAAAATGAAAATAAAAGTGCGTTGGAAGACAGGAGACAGAAATGCACTCGGAGAGTAGAATACAAATCGTGTAAGGATGCTGTTGCTTTACGAGGCAGCAGCCGGACCCTCAGGTTGACGGTGCCCATTTGTCACTGGCTCAGAGAGGAGCTTCTCGGAGCAGCAGCACCCAGGCAGGACAGCACGAAGGGAGGGACACTGCAGGCACGTGCCATGTCCTCAGATATCCCCAGCACAAGCACAGCACACACATCCACTCATACAGCAGAGGAGTTTCGCTTTTTCATCCCAATCCTTCCAGCATCTAAAGCAATCAGGATTCCATCCAGAACAGAGAAAATGGGGCTAGGACCTCTCAGACTCTTTCTGTACCTGACTGAGATAAAAATAAAAGAAACAACTGTGTTGAGCTAAGTGGCTTTTCCATTCTAACAATCTTCGTGCCCTTGAAATTTAGTTTGAAATGGAGCAGCCTGCTATTTCCACATCAAAAATCAATGCAATCAACAGGTTAAAACATTCTCAGTTACAATGAAACAGTATATGAGGAAACAATACACAATACTTTAAGAAACATCTGAAAGCTTAAAGACCGTAAGAAAATAGAAAATTTCTTTGTTTGCCCAAGGCAATGACATGGAACTATAGATGAGCCCCACAGAGAAACTTGAGGAGGTGGAGTGTCTATTCCCAGCAACGCCAGCTATCTGCTTTGTGACCTTGGGCAAGTCACTTAACTGTCCCCTGCCACAATGAAGTAAAAAGGCTTCCTTACCTCAAGTGGCTCAAGGTCTATATGAAGAAATTGCAGTTCTCTCAATAATCCCATAAACATCAGATGTATGTACACAATATAATAACACAACAACATTTAACATAGGGCTGTAGCAGAAGAAAAGATCTTACACAGACTTGCCCTAACTCATCCAAATGACATTCCAGAAAATATTGTGAACCTATGGTAAAAGTCTAATTTTTAATCACATGAAATGAAAAGGAAGCAGCTTAGCAGGCATGAAATCAGATGAATCAGAATGTACCTTTTCACAATCAAATTAAGAATGAAATTAAATTCACTAATCTCATGCTAAAATATTGACAACAGCCTGATTTAAATGTCTTTCCTAATGACCATACTCCCAAAGCATCCAGCTTCCTTGGAGGTCCAGGCTAACACACTGCATCTCTTCAACTGAGCATCAGTTCCTGACCACAGGATGTAGGGACACATCAGTTCTCTCCTCTTGCTTTGAGATAAGAAGCAAAAGAAGATCATATTTTAGGACTGTTTCTAAACATTTTTTCATTTGACCCCTCTTTTTATGAAATGTCTGGCACAAGGAAATGAGAGTGAGACTTTTCAAAGAGCCCTAAAGATCTATACCTTTTATAAGGTATAGATCATAAACTCTAGGAATCCCATATACATTTCTAAGAGGGCGAGTGTGTGCGTGTGCGTAAATAAAATGGCCTAGTTTAAAATGTCTTTAATAACCGGTATTTGCCGGGTTGAAGCACACGGCTGTGAGCTCCCCCTGCTGACTCTCGAGCTCAAATAAACGAATCGTCTTCAGATGCTTTTGCAAACACTTTTGATATTGGCTCAAGGTCAAAGGAGTGGACCGCTATAAGGACATTAATTTTAGCCTCAATAGCATCACAGACCGAAAACTAGCAATAAGGACACTATGTGTTTCATTTTGATCCCACTGGGGTACTTTTACAGTGGCTACCAATTCAGATTTCAGTGGCACTGTCCAATTTGCAGACTAATAGAATAAAAACATTTTATGCATCTTTATGCTTCTAAAAAACGTACACCAAGTAACAGATTAAAAATCGATTTGGTAGGAGAACATGTGCTATCTTTCTCCTTAGACATGAACACTTGAAACAATGTATGTCCAGCTATGGGCAGACACCAAACACCTCCTCATCAGCTTAACATCTGTATTACTGTACCACCTAAGCTAAAAAAGAAAAAAATTATTTACAGCCCTCATATTTTAAAGGCTATAGCAGGCTTCCACAAATGTGAAAGCCATGTCATGCAATGGCCAAATAATCCAAGATTACACATTTTAAATAGACCATGTTTAATATTTTATTATTATCAAGACCATGTTTTGCTGCTTTTCTTCATGTCGCTCTTGCCAATAACTTGGAGGACACTGTCTATCCTCATCTGTTGGCTGTGTTTTATACAGTTCCAGATTTCTGGGGCAAATGTTTTTATATCACACAGAAGTTTGGATGTGAACAAGTCAGTTCATATATTGCTGCATTTCCAGATCCATTTCAAAAGGAATTGCTGACATCTACTGGTTCAAATTATAAAATACTCAAATTACAGTTTTTCCTTTCAAATAAAATCTAATGGCTCTGACTTCTTTCTCAGATGATGGCAGAAAAGGCAATTCTGTTGAAAGTATCAGAAATAAACCCATTCTCTCCCATTTAGCAGTTCATCTCCTCTCTGCACTTTCTGGCAGAAATAAATGTCTACAATTATATCTGCTAGGCACCAACAATTTTTTGAACTTGAAAACCACAGGGAGCATTTGACTATCGTATGAGGCAGCTCTACCCAGTACAACACAAAACCGTCACGTCTTGTGCCGAAAATCCTCAAGGAGTTCTGCAAATCTGATGCAACACAGGATTAGCATCCTCATCCTCCCCCTTCTCAGAAGAGACCCAGGTCTCACCCAGCACTGCATTTCTGAGCCTTGAGGCTGCTGCTCAGACTCTCCAGTGCCACACTGGGCACTCCAGCTCTCCCTGCAGTGCATGTGATGCCAAGGATTTGGGAAAGGTGTGGAGGGGTGGAGTGGGGCTGAAGTGCTCCAGTAAATGACTGGGTATTTCAGACTTGGGAGCTCTAAACAGACCTGCTCCCCTACCCCTCACTTGGGATCATGCACTCAACACCCATCCTTTCACAATTCAACACCCAAGCCAGGTCAGCTGTTGCAGGTGGCCATGTCTTAGCACACTCAATACCCCTCTTATCCCTCCTCTGTATTTATTCATGACTTCTCCTTACTCTTTCTGGAGCAGGGACCAGCAGGCACAGGTGTGCTCTGAGCACACTTCTGGAGTGGCACACATTTACAGGGCAGACCATTCCATGTTACATTCCAGAGATCAAGTTTAGCAGCTCCAGGGCTTTGGCTTGAGCAGGAACAGCAGGTAGCTTGGTAGTGGTAGGATGGCATTACTACACAAGCAGCTCTGCAGATGCCAGCGTGGGAAACTGGAGACACTCATAAGGCCAGAAAACAACTCTGACTATTTTGAAAATGTTTCTTAGATGGAAAAGTGTGGCAATTAGAGAAGCAGACAGGTACCTGAGGACGTTTGGAGACACAGGTCAAGAGCAGTCCATTTAGCAGGCAGTAAAACTAGGACAACTTCCTACGCCAAATCCTAAGGTTTTATCTCAAAACAAGCTTTCTCTTTTTAAACTCCTAAGGGCAGAAAACCCAATTTTTACTTCTTCTGCAGACATCCAGAATTGTACTGCTGTCAACTGCATCACTACTGGCAAATCAGTACCTTTCACTCTCGTTGCCAGTACCTGGCCAAAGCATCAGACGAGCAGGAGGGCAATTAAAATATCACTCTGCTCCAAGAAACACATTGAAAGCCCACAGGATTCAGTGATAACATTTAAGTAGGCTAACATCAAAATGCTGTAGCAGACCTGGCTAACAACAAGTATCAGGCAGCAAAGCTGGACTTCTCTTTCCATGGGTTCTTTTTCCTCTTCACAAATTAAAACTCACATCTACTCTGCATAATGCAATTATTGTTTCACATTTACAAGATCCTTACTTTCATGTAGGCTTTCTAAAATGCGATTTGAGACAGAGAAAAACAGTTTTCACTGCTGTAGTTTTCAACACTTTGAACAAACTCTTGAGATAGTGCATTAATATAGGAAAACAGGAAAGCACCTGACAGCAGCAGGAATGCAGCAGGGCGTGGGATGACTGGAAAGCACAAACAGAATAACCAAAATCCCACACAAAGCAAGATGTGAAAGTAGATGCTGGAGAGGAGGAAGAAAGCTCTGGCGTGTCAGATGCTGATCACAGCTAGCAGAGAAACAGGGCACTGTCTTCCCAAGTCAGTTCCTCAGTAACTGTACCAACAGCAGGAATGTGAAAGGCTGTGGCTAGCAAGCTTAACTCACTTTTCCAGAAGAAAGCCTTCAAGAGAGGACCTGTAGGATAGAAGCAGTCCCTATGCAAAGTTACTACAAATGAGAGAAACTGGCACAAGGATCCATCCATTTTTTCTTACATCCACAGGCAGATAAGATGAAAAAATGGTGGGGTCAGCACCGGCCCTCTGAACAACTAGGCTCTATTCAAGACGGGAATGTAAAAGTGTCTCTGAATATTTTGTTGCAGAATTGAATTAGGAAGTTGGCCAGGTAAAGAAGAGTGAAAATTGATGGAAAATGAGAGTGTAATTTTGGGTCAAGGAGAACTGAAGTTAAAAACAGTAAGAGATAGGTAGATAGACAATGAATGCACTTTAATGACCACACAGAGACCCGTTTCAAACAGTGCTTTAAAACCTTCCTGCTACTCATCAGGTCTCAGCCAGCCCGTAGAGGATGTGCTTGACACGCTGCAGTGAATAGAAAAGTTCAAACATTAATTCATCCACACCGAGGTGTGCCCTGCCCTCAGGACACGCAGTTTAAATTGAACGGATCTAGAACATGAGAGGAGATACAGAAAAACAGCAGAGAACAGACAAATGTTGAGTGGTATTATCAAGGCAAGGCATACACCTTTTGTAGGGTTTGTTTTTAATTTCTGTGGTAAAGCAAAATAAAGAATGGCATAACGCTGAACAAATACAAGGACAAAGACATGCCTGAGATGCCTGACCACATTACAGTTCCAGGTGCTTTTGATCAGAAAAGCAAGTTAGCCACAGAAGAGGGAAAGGTATGGGAGTAGTCATTTTAGTGGTAAAATTACATTTTATTTTATGATAGTGTTTCAGTAGCATTGTGGCTTTTTGTTTACCTATGGATTCAGCTAATGCAGAGACATTCAGCCATGCTAATTGAGATGTTCAGTCATTTGTGACTAGTCTGAGTAGGCAAAAAAAAGCCCAAGATGAAATAGACATAGACTTTTCCAAAGTCAAGATCAATTTAGAATTTATGAGTAAAAACAGTATACAGATAAAAGACCAGCTGTAAAAAGTAAAATCCCGACTTGCATTGTCCAAGACTTTGATTCAAGACCATTCAAAATTCCAGGGTATTTGCTGTGTGTTTCTGTGATGGCAGTAAGAGAATACAGCCCAAGATCAGCCTTTAATTAGATAGATTGTCCTCTGTTCAGAGGCCCATCAAGCACAGATGCTTTTGCCAAAGACAAAAGCAGAACTGCTAGAAATTTTGGAGAGAGATGAAGAGGGAGGTCTTAAAAAATAAATAATATTTTGGAAAGCTGTATTTGGATTTGGTTAAAACAGAATCATATCTCCTTAGTCTCAATATACAAAACCTTGAGAGACTGTGGTGCATGCCTGGCCAGGCTCTACAGATAAGGTCAGGCTGTTATTAATTGGTCATTTCAGACTTCTATTCAGTTGGTTTTGCAGAAGAAGGTTCTTATGCCATTTGGCTGCATCCATGGCAAGGATAGAAGATTGTCATCATTTCGTCATGCTAACAAGGCAGTAATAAAAACGAACTGGCAGTCTGAAATGAAACTATAGCAAATGTTAATGGTGGAGCCACAGCACTGAAGCTAAATATTTCCAGTAAAGGCATATAATTATTTTCAGGTACTTACACTGCGACAGGAAAGAAATCGCTGAGAGCTTTTCTTTTTGGCTCTTTACCCCTAAAGCTGCAGAGGCAAGATGTACCAAACACACGGAGCAATGATCCAGTCTGGGAGCTTCTGCTTCTGGCATCCAGAGCTGAAGTGACTTTAGAGACCAGGAGATTATAAAGCTGCTGAGCTTATCAGTTTGAATCACCTCATACTCAACACATCCTTTAAGGCCAAGCATATGGCTAGGAAAGGCTGAGCAACTCAAAGTTTTCTCTCTTAATCCTTTGGCTGACTGGTGACAAGTGTCTCAGGATTAATGTAACAGGACACTGAGGGAGAATCCACTGAATACAAATTACCTAAGAAAGGCTGCAAAACGTTCTCCCCACTTTCAAACTAAGAGCTCAGCACTAGCGTTTTGGAATTTGCCTGACACTTCCCTGATTCACTAAGATGTTCAACTTCTACAAGTATTTAACAAACTAGGTGTCTGTTGGTGACATCTCTAAAGGAGGCAAGTTAACTCAGTGCCAGGTAGACATTCACTGCTCACCCCAAGAGGATATATATTCTCACAGCAGGAAAAATACCAAGCTCTTGGAATTCTGCATTCACATGTGGAAAAAAAAATTACAAAGAGAAAGAAAATCTCTTATAAGAAATAACCCTTAATTAGATACTATAGGTTCTCCTTTTTTGGAGTATGTAGCATGCAGATGAGGAGGTACCTTTCCAGCATTAAGGACCTTTCCTACCAGTTTTCAACAAGGTCTGCAATCATTTACCTCAGCAAGGAAGTTACCACACTTTGCGAAGAGAGGAGCAAACAGCCAAGTCAGTGCAAATCACTACAGCAAACCTCACTCAGATGGCCTCAGGCTTAGGAGTAACTCAGATCTCACCCCAGTGCAGCTCACATCCCCTGGAAATTCTCTGCTAGGGACAAGGCTGAGTCTGTCCTATTTTTAGCTTTGTCAGACTTTCTGAAACACTGGGCAAATCACTTGCTACACCTCTACTTCTCACCTGTAAAATGGGCACTTGCCCTTGGCACATCCCACCTCAAGGCCTGAGTCACACATTCACACACACTGTTAGAAATACTGGTACCCCATTCTTTCAGAACACTGTTCTGTCTTAAAACGTTCAATTTCCCATTTCTTTTCAGGCCATCTGCAAAAGTATGCATTGATATAAAATTTACTTCTAAATAGTGTGAGAATGGTTGTGTTCAGAAATTCATCTGCAGTCCTTTACTTGCTCGCCTTCCTCTACAACTTCCTGGAATAAGTATAGACTATGCCTCAGGAAAACAAAGCTATTTGAAAAGAGAACAGCTGCCATGGTGCTGAGTCAATACAGGCAGATAAAATAAAATAAAATACAAAAACTACACTGCATCTGTGGCAATGTGGTTTCTCCCCCCCTCCATCACAATATCCCCGATGCACAACGCCTCGGCAACAGTTTAGCAAACAACAGTCCAAGCGTGAACTTCAAAAAATGCATCCAAACCCTGAGATCGTTAAAACAATACACTGATTCCTGCAATGGGGCATCCACCCAGCTGGTATTGCAGCATCTGCTTTAGAACTATTTCCTCTGCCTCAGCCAGGTTCCTCTAAGTCATCTCCCTCTAAGGGGTGAGCTGTGACAAGGTGCTGTAGTTATTTATGGCTGTTAGCACCAACAATGAGGGTAAAATGCCTCAGAAGCTCTGCCATCTTTTGCTAGGCATTGGCAGAGAGGTGCTGTTCATCTTTTCCGGTGACAAGAACAGGTTTAGAGGGAGTATTCATCTATGCTTTCACAGGAGAAGATTCTCTCCGCTGCACTTATTTTCAGAACATGGTGCAGGGTTTTCTACACTTGGCATTTATGCTGGTAAGTTGAAACCAAGAGAATGCAAACCAGCATTAAACTCTTGGTCTTCACAGGGACCACCATGACCTAGGGGAGACACTAGAAACGCTTGCTCAGTGTTAGGATGTTATCTGTGACATCCCTCATTTACTCTGTTAGCTGCATTAGAACATACAGTGACATAGAGGATATAAAGTTACAGTGAATACAGCCTTGGAAACATCCAGAAATACTGAATAAAACAAACAAAAAAAAATGTTGGCATCCTGGCCAGGGAATTTAGGGCTTGGATAATCCCTTCAAACTTTTACTTCAACCAAGGCTGAAGAGTGTTCTGTTTATTCAAAAGACACCTGCAAAAAAAGAAAAAAAAAAAAGAAAAGAAAACCCACCCACCCCTACTTTTAAAAGTGGGAAAACCATGCCATGTGTTCAAAAGCAAAGTTTAAAAATGGCAGCTTTGTGAATGTTCTGAACCGTAAACTGGTTTTGTGAATATTATGAAAAGCAAAATGTACATTAGCAAATTGCAGCATTCATACTCTGTGAAAGAGAATTTGTACAGCTGTAGACTGGTACATTTGATCTGCAAAACTTCAGTGGAAGAGTTTTTCACAGGAACAAGCCAAATTCTTTAAAAATCTTTCTTTGCTTTGGGATAGAGCCTTTTAGAAACTAATAAGCTCGTTTTTATTGTCCTCCCCGTGTTCTGAAAAACATTCACATGGATGTAAAGGACTTTTCACTGGGGCATAAAGCAGAACTCCAGACATGGCTGAACTAGCACCTAACAGCACTTCCTCTTGTACAGAATTTCTTATAACTTTGTACACAGTCTTTTATTCCCTACACCACTGGAAAGAAGGCAGGGTGCTGTTTCTGTCTTTTCCCAGGAATTTGTTTGGAAGGCTGAGTCTTTTTTTGAGGTTCCCACTGTGTTCCTCTGCTCTGCACCTCCTGGCAGAGGGAAGGGCGGATGGGACCCTCCTCGCTGCAATTTTGTGTCTGACTGCATGAGTGAGTTTCACACAAAAATCAAATTGAGGGGAAAAAAAATAGGGAAATATATTTCATGGATACAGATTAGGAATCTTGACACTACCAATCACCACTTTATGGGACAGGATATAATTAAGATGTCAAAAATAATAAATTAGCACCAAAATAGAGCATATTTAATAATAAAGCTTTCCTGTTCATAAAGAACTTTTTCTATTGCACAAAAAGCTTCTCTAATATAAAAGAAAAAACTACATTAGACTTGAATTATCATTTATATCAGCTTCTTTGCACTTTTCTAGCAGCATAAATGAATCTATACTGGGTACAAGTAACCTACATTTAGTCTTATCTGTTGATATTGCAGAATTGGTAAAAAGAGGCATTGTGGTAAGGATCACACCTGGTATGTTCACAATAGTTTTATCTAGGGAAGAACTTTATTAGCAGCATGAAACTGAATATTATGTATTATAATGAGAGGAAATCACAGCAAGATGTTCAAATGTGCCTTTGTATGCATGTAGATCGAGCACCTCTGAATTTTTATCATGGTATATTTGTCAACTGCTGCCTCCTAGGAGGCATTCAGTGGGGAACACTGTGGGATCTGCATTCCCAGCTCTAACCATAAAAACAGAAATCTTCATACCAATGGAGTAAAGGCACAGTTTTCCTGAGCCTCTCTGACTGAAAACACTAAGGTACTTAGGTAACTGCATCTTTTAAGTCCTTTTTGCAGACTTCTGTAACTAAAAATGTGAATTACAGTCCCAAAGTTTTGCTTTCTTTTAGGAAATCACTGATTATCCGCATGGCTATTCCTAATAATAGGATTATATTAAAATATTTGCTTGAAATTTTTTTGTCATTGGCCATCTATAACTGAAATTTTTCCTTGTTTCTTACTGCTTTATCTAGTAGAGAAATATTTTCCTTGCATGCTAGGTATCTCTACAGCAGGCTTGTTATAAATTAGCAACATTTCTATGTTCTCCTCACACTGGAAGTATACAAGCACGAGTAACTTTACTCATACAAGTAGTGCCAAAATTCAAACAAGGCCATTCATCAAATACCTATACTGTGCAGCTAATGCTTGGAGGACTGAAAAGCTGATCCAAAGCACTGACTGAAAACAGCCAGCATTTCTTTTGATTTGAAATACAATAAAGCAAGCAAATAACAGATGACAAATCATTCAGCTATTTTATATATGGGTTTTCAAAAATTAAAAAAAATCACATTTTTGTCATATAATCATTATTAACATTTTTATAATTGTATGAAAATTCTGGCTAGGAACATATTTCCAAAAACTGAAGGAATAAAAAGCCTTCACTGATAGTACCTGAAACTTTTAATTAAACTTGACCTTGAAAGCTGGAGGAAAACACACTGCGAAGAAACCATTTCATCATCACAGGAGTAGATTTGGTGTTTTACATTCCTACTCAGATGACAAAATCAGTGTTCTTTATGCACTCTTCACAGCAATTGCAAACTGTTCCACATAAGCCAAAAAGCCTGGTATCCCTTTATTTTAAGAGCAGGGTGGAAAAAATTTTAGCCATTTTCTTTGCATTAGCTAAATGCCATCTTGTAGCTATCACAACTTGAAAGAAAAGAGTGTGACCTGAAAAGGTTGGCTAGAAGTAAAAGTACATTATTTAGCTACACTGTCACTACCTAAACCATTCTAACTAAAATCCGAAACGTTTAGACTCATCAATGCAGACAGAATGGAGCTCTTCCTACCAGCTCCGGGCTTATTCAAAGGTTAGGCTCAATTTAGTGTCAGTTCAAACTCATTTAAAACCCCATCCATGGATTGAGTTTTCTGTCTGTGCTGCTGGGGCAGCTAAAGAAGGAGAAAGATGAGATCAGAGCAGTGTTTCAGCTATCTTGATTCACTTTTTTGAATGAATGGCTATATTGTTATGTATACAAACTGGATCTACTCCTACAATTTAATTTCTTTTTTTGTTTGTTTGCAGTGAGGTGCACAAGGCCAGGTTAGGTTTCTGTTTTCAGCTAGGAACCTGTCTCACTGTGTCTCCCACCTGTGAAGCTAAACTTCGATCACAGAAGTCTTGGGTCACTCCAAAAACCTCACTTTGGTGTTACACATCCTCACAAAGAAAAATGTTCTTCTGCCTTTTTTTTTCTTTCTTTTCTTGTTGTTTTGCACTCTCAAGAGCAGAAATCCTTTCTAGCAGATGCCTAGGCAAGGCAGAAGCAAAGCTTTAAGTCATTCTCTCACTTTAAAGCAGTGGAGCAAGAGGCATCATTAGCATAAGTGGAAGAGTCAACAACTTAAAGTAGTTTAAAAATCTTATAAGTTCACCAAAAAATATTTCACAGGGAAATGAAAAAGGCACATAAAATACAGAAAGCCATAACAATGTCTGCCAAAATCTAGATGCAAATATATTTAGGATTGGTTCCACTTTATGTTTGTTTTAGTTCCGCTATAATGCTTAGCTTCGCCTGGAGCTGACTCATAGTGCTTCTGAAAGGAAACAAAGTTTCACATCTCAATTGAGGAGTGCAATCTGCCCAGAGACTGGATCTCCACGGCTTTTACTGACCAAGGAAAATTATCTGATCTGTAAAATGCTTGACACCTCTAAGAACTTCTCTGCAGGCCCAAATGCCTTGCCTAGCCCAAATTAGCTGTAGCAGATAATTCTGTAGGAAATGTTTAGCAAGCTTATTAGGCCTTTGCATATTAACACAGAGCGGAAAAAAACCCTTTTGCCATGGCTATTGAATCCTGCATGTAAAATATTTTTCAGTAAAAAGATGACAGCAGAGTGCCTTATTGCTCTTTGCTTCTGTCATCAGCCTCAGTTTAATTCAAAGTTTCTTAAAGTAAATGGGAATCAGAAATTTAATAAACTTATAAAATGCAGTTATTTTACACATGCCCACGAAAGGATGCTTCAGGACACGGTAGAGACTCATAGGATCATAGAATGTTAAGGGCTTGGAACGGACCTTAAAGATCGTTTAGTCGCAAACCCCCTGCCATGGGCAGGGACACCTCTCATTATCCCAGGTTCCTCAAGGCTCCATCCAGCCTGGACTTGAACACTGCCAAGGATGGGGCATCCACAACCTCCGTGGGCAGCCTGTGCCAGGGCCTCACCACCCTCACAGTAAAGAATTTCTTCCTAATAGTTAAACTAATTTTCCTGTCTTTCAACTTGTACCCGGTACTCCTTGTCCTATAGCTACAGTTCCTGACAAAGAACCCCTCTCCAGCTTCCCTGTAGGCCCCTTCAGACACTGGAATGTCTTCTCAAGAGATGCTATGGGAGAGCTGCATTGCTTCACCATGAAACCTGCCTCGCTCTGAAGAGCTCTAACTGAAAAAAAATTGTACAAAAATTAGAAATAAAAACATACAAAATGAGAAGGGGAAAAATATCATCTGGTTTAAGGTCTAAAATAAAGCCTAACCAGACAAAGCACTCTCCTGCAATTTAGTTACAGTGATCTCAGCTGGGCTCAGCTGTGTGTGTCAGGTCCCATCAGAAATGCTCTTGGTCTCTGTCGCTTCTTTTCAAGTTCACAGGAGCCAGGGCCCTCCCCAGCACCCAGCTCCGAGCTGTCGGCCCCCAAACTTGGTGTGCATTAAACCAGTCAAGGTTATATCTTAAACAGCTCTGCTGTCAGGCCAGGTGGGAAGCCCTGATCTATAGAAAAGTTTCCAGAGTTACATAAGGCTCTTTCACAGGCTGTCTCTTCCAAACACAAATTTTTGCTCATTTTTATTTTTGTCAAAAAAAAAAAAAATTGTGGGAGTATTCAAACTTACATGATAATATCTGAAGGTGCAGATGGGTGCATCCATTTCTCTGCCATCACCACACCAAGGTTTCTTCTCCTGCTGAGGATCCCATTAACATGTAAATCTTCCCCATTCTTGCCTGACACCTGAATTTTTCAAAATAATTTAGCATCCCTTTTTCTCACCTGCAGGGCAACTCTCTTCCTTTTAAATGTTAATCAGACATTTGGTGGCTTAGCCTAAAGTGTTAAATTCAGAACCATTTATCAGTTTCCCTCACCTCCCTTCACCTCCATTCACCTCTCAATCATCACTGTAGAGAAGATGGAACTGTCTTTGGTTCTTCTCCATCCAGACTTCTCATCAATAACCAAGGATGTTAAGCAGTGTAAAATACCCCATGGGCAGGTGACAGGAAGATGCTGTTGCTGCTCTTTGGAGATGGCCTGCACAATTTCATTTCTGGGTTTACCATTCACAGCCAGCATGAGAAAACTTGGATTCTGCTCTACTCTTGTAAAACGGCAGGAGTCGGGAAGCTCCACATCCAAGTACCACCTCATGCAGACCAGGTTGTCAGATGTTCTTTGCAGACCCTTGGAGATACCCTGGTTCTACTGCTTAGCAAATACCCATCAATGCTGACAGGATCAGGATTTTATCCTGCATGGCTTTTGCACTGCCTATAATGCCCCACACTGCTTCGGAGTCTGGATAGTTCCGTTTAATATATTAACGCATACTTACCATGTTTATACTTTGAACCAAGAGATGCCAGGAGCTCTCATAATATCATAAAACCTGACAGCCTGAATTTGAGTAGTGACAAGCCTGTGGATGACTCTCCTGAAAAGCCTTGAGTAAGGCTTCCTTCAGCTTCAGAAGTTTTACTGCACCACAAGAAGATTTGGACAGCTCAACACTGGCTAACCAAAGTCAGTGTGATCCAGCTGCTCCTGCCTGGCAGGGGCTCCACTGCAGAAAACAGTAAAAATTGAACAGAAAAACTAATGTTTGTTCTGTCAGCTGCACCTGCCTATCAAATCATGCTGCCCCATTAGAGGTTATTTTCCAAAATCTCTTAACCTAATAAACTGAACAGACACACTGATATTTATGCTGCTATGAAATACTGCAGCCTGTCAGTGCTGGAACACTTAACTATCAAATCTACCAGTTAGTTCTTCTCTCCAGAGGATTTTAACTCATGACAGAAGTGAATTGGAAAGGCAGATGTTTTTACAGCAGTTTTGAGAGAGAGGCAGAACTCACATCAGAGAAGAGGGTTTGAAAACAGCCTCCCCTCTCTCCCAGATATGTAAGAATAAGCGTCTCCATCCAGTGTTTACAAACCCCATGATCCAACCGGCACAGAGCGATAGGTTTAAATAAACAAAACCAAAGGTTTGTGCCATTTAGTACCAGTGTACACAAATATAGAGCAGGTTTGTTTTAGTCTATTACACAAAATAACTGCCTCAGATGCTGTTACGGGCACTCATCTCTGACATGGGACATTTAATTCCCCATCAGAATCAATTAACTCGTGGTTGAGACTACAACTGCAGGGAATACTAATTAATAACTATTAATTAGTCAATTAAAGGTTGGGACAGCCTGTCAGCCTCTGTCTCAGGTGAGTGTTATACAATATAAGGCTCACTGAAACAACCAGTTCGAAACTAAGCACATTTTCCTTTTGAGGAAAGCAATTAATCTGCTGCTTGTAATTCTGCTCAGTTTCTTCATTAAAAGCAGCATTCGTCCCCCTCTGCTGCAGAGTCTGCCCAGCAGATAACCTTCCTCGCTGTGCTCACCTGCATCACAACACCTTGTGATGCACAGCTCTGGTCATGGTCCACTGTGTCCTCATTAGATCCTGCAGCAAGGGGAACTATTGCTTCAGCAGCTGCCACAGCTCGCTGCCGGGCTGCAGTCCTGGCCCGACTCTGGAAGCCTGGCCTGCACACTGGGACAAGGATATTTTGGCAGGAGACACTGGTTTCTGTGTTTACTAAACCGGAAAGGGAATCTGCTTCCCCCCACCTTCAAGAACCAGCTGACAGCTTACGAATTCCAGCTGCAGAGCAGGAGGTCAAAAATCTCCAAGTCCCAGGTGAGGCCGCCAGCACCTGGAGCTGCTTCTAAAAGTAGAAGCCACCTTCCAGAAAGCTGGGAGGATGGTTTCTGTACAGCCTTGCTCACTGAGCCACTGCACACCTGCAGAGCAACTGGAATGGCTTCCTCCACAAGGGTATTAAAATAACTTGTCAGCATCTCAAAATAAAGCAAAGTGGTGATATAAGAATAAACCCAAAGATAGCCAAGGTTTACAACTCGGGTGGGAGGGGAATGGAACAAAAATAACGCACAGCCCAAGAATGTATTCTTCACAATCTTTCCTGTATGAGATTTCACTAAAGCAGCCTTGAAAATAGTCTCTGTGAAATCAAGCTGGAGAACAAAGGAATTAAAACATAATTCCTGCAGAATTCTGCTCCTGCAGAAAATATATGTTAAGAAAAGAAGTTAAAGAATATAAACTAATGAGTTCTACTAATTCTTTAAGAGGATATAATCCTAACAAATTCACTGGAAAAAGCCATGTCAAGTGCAAGCAAAGAGGCTGAAATCCCTGACTCTGGATCAACCCATGAAAATATACCTCGAACCACTGAACAGCTTCACAATTACAGCACAGAGAGTAAAGATACCAAAACCACTCCAAATACAGCAGCACTTATGAGGTTGTTCTCCTTTTTGAAGGCATCTGTGCTGCTTCTGGCATGGAAAATTAGTAAGGGAAAGGTAACCTCTAACTCTGTGTGTAAAGGAGACAAACCAACTCATAGATACATTTTTGCTGTGCATTATTTGTCTACTCAATGTTAACAGTACAAAAAGAGAGGATGGCCAAGTTGCATATGTTACACCATTCTCTAGGGCCTTCCCACACACTTCCTCCATGATCCTGATCAACTCTGATGTCTCAGTGAAGAGTACACGTTCCTGGTCCAGACCTTCTGCCAAAATCACGTCAGAGGTTTCTTCGCGTAATCGCCAGCTTCACACCCTCATGGCTTTGGAATGCTCATTCTCCATTGAGTCTAACCAAAAATCACACCTCCCCAAAGTTAATAACTGAGAATTTCAGATGTACACAAGCGTGGAACCCACCAGATTGGGAGCTCTGCAGTTATCTGTCACAGAGAAATGTCTCACGGTTATTTGGATACAAAATAGCTAAGACTTCTCAAAATTTCTGGAAGCAATAAAACAAAGGCCTTTATTTGAAGCACAGAGGCAGAAGAACAAAGGGAAGAGGAAATTAAAGTAAATCTTGCACCACTGAGCTAGCACAGACCACTAGATCAATGCCAGCACACAGCTCGGCTGTACGGGAGCTCTGCATGCTGATCACCAGCAGTCTGCATGCAAACGCATCGCTGAAGGAAGAACAAAGAACAAAGAGAGAAAGCAAATACAAAAGCATATGCACCATCATTCCATTTGGGTTTATTCATGAAAGGAATCTCATTCCTTGCTTCCTCCTCTGAAAGGTTGCTTCTAACGTGATGGCTCTTTCTGCACTTGCAATACAGCAAATTTCAATAATCCCAGTTACACATTCCCATGCGTGCGGCAGGGGCGCTGCATCCACCCTTACTGACAAACAACAAAAATGAATTTTATTAGTTCAAAGACTTTTCTCTAAACATGCATTCAAAGAAAACCATTTCTAATAGCAAGCTTTTCTCTTGTCAGCATCACAGTATACACAGGTGCCCTGGGGTGGAGGGGAAGTGCTGCTACACGTCTTTGTGAAATTTCTGAAGGATTTCTGCCTCCATTATCATTAATAGCTGGGCTTTCTGGTATTCCCTAAAGTCTCCAAGTGTTTCTCAATCACTCCATCAAAGGCCACAGAGCCTGATTTCTCAACAAGTTGTCAGCTTTTAACAGTCTCTCCATAATAGCAGTATTTTTTAGATTAATAAGATTCGGGGGCAGATTTGTAAAGGTTTTCCAGCACCAAAAAGAACAGGTAAGAAATGCAGTGACATTTTCAAGGTATTTCAGGAAATTCAGCTACCATTATGAAATATACAACAATGCCTGACTGTAAAGATACATAAATGTTACTCAGGTACTCACAGTCAGGAATGAACAGGACACAAGTGAAAAAAGAACAAGAGTAGAGTTCATTCCCTCAAATGACCTTGAGGCCAGGTCATCCCTTTCCATGAGGCTGAAAGCAATGTAGATTGCCAGGTAAAGCCCAGCCCAGGCTTACACAGTATCTGTGCTCTGCTCCAGCTCAGGCACCAACTGGGAAAACAATTTTGGGTCTCTAAGCCACAGCCTCCCACCTTCGAGGATTTTTTCCTTCTGTGTCTTGTCACAGAAATACCTGCAACAAAACCCTTCCTTGCTCCATGGACACAGCCCGTGGTACCAGCACAGCATCAGCCCCTCCCGCAGAGGCAATTCCCTCAGAGCCTTTGGACACAGGCAATAACACCTGCAGTAACACCCTCTAGGGACCTGCAGTGCACGCTCTGGAAAACACGTGTGGAATCCCTTTCCATAGGGCTGGAAAGGAAATCAACTGAAAGCTGATGTTTGCTGAGGAGTCTTAAACAAAGTCAGTGATTAAAACCAACCCAAACAATCAGACACATTTTGTTCTTTCTAATCATCAAACTGCTGGCCACATTATCCCTGACATGTGAAAAGATTGAATGTCGAGTTTATTAATTTACTTCTTTAATAACTGCCTGTGTGATGCCTCATTTGTTATACGTTTCTCCCTCACACTGTTCCAAGAGCAAAAACAAGTTTTAATATTGTTTATGTTACTATCATCTGAAAATTAATAGCTTTTCATATATCTTTTGACTTCCTAGTGGCTACAAGGAAAAAAAATCTTAAATATATTCAAGGCTAAGTGTCATTTAAACTGCCTCTGATATACATGTATTATAGTAAATTACCATAAACATGCTATGCAGTGATGGAGACAAATGCCCAAAGAGAAAACCCATGTAAACAAGATAACTAAAACTGTCTTATACATATTTAAGGGATCCATAAATGAGAGCTAGTCATAAACTTGACAAAGGTAATAGAAGATATATGTTAAACTTCATTGCTATAAAATTCAGGTTAAAAAGGTGATATAAATATTTTAGTCTTTTATCTAAGACTCCATCATTAAAGATTTAGTCCCACTTCAGCTGTTTGGGGGGGGTTGGAAGGAGTTTTTTTCCTTTTTCACCTTTTTTTTTTAAACTTTTGTGCCTTTTGTTAGTTGATTTGAGTACTGCTTGATTTTATCATGGCTCTGGGTTATTTGGTATTTTCCCTGAACTTCCAGGTACTCAAACACAATATTTGCATGGGAATCTCACCACATGCAATTTCTAGTTCCCAGGGTTGCAAGGGAGAGTTAAAAAATGTGGAAGAGAGATAGAAAGGATGCCTTAAAGGTCCAGAAAAATGTCAAAAAATTCTTTTTCAAAAAAGGAAAAATAAATACAGCTCCAAAATAAACCACTTTTATTTGTTATAGTCAACCTCAAGAACTGTGACACGGCTTCTAATCTTTTATAAGTTAGGCACACCAGCCAGCACTGGATGCAAACACAGGACCTTATCATGGGCTTGTTGAGTGCTCAACATCTTGATTCAGGAACAGAACTGCCACTGGTTTACACCACTATCTGCCCCAGCACAATTCACTGACTGTGGGAGATGTGGCTACAGAGAATTTGCAGGCACTGACAGAGAACATAAACAGCGTTATGCTTGAACAGATAGAAATGGATACATGTTTTGATCTGAGACCTTGGAGAAAGCTGCCTGAGTTAGAACAATGAGCTTTTACAACTTAAATTTAAGAATGCAGTTTTGTAGTTTTAAAGAAGTATACTTTATAAAGGTAGAAATATATTATTAACAAGTAGAAATATATCTTATGCAAGAATAATAAGTAGAAGAATTAAGAGCTGTGAGTTTAGCAATAAATCTTACAGTAGAATTTACTAGAAAGATAAGGTGTGACAGTGTAGGCCTGTGCAATGGACCTTAATAGCAAAATCATAATTGGTTAAGAAAACACACATTGAGGTAAAACTTTGTACAGTGATGATTGGTACAAGTGTGTCAGCTAACTTTGTGGCATTTGCTTATTGGCTTAAAAAAGCATATAAGACCTTGTAGTGAAAAGGCATTTTTCTTCACTCATCATTTTCTACTACTGCAAATACCTCTACCACGGCATCAGCATCTGCACTTGCTGTAGCTGCTGCTGCCACCACTGCTGCTACTGCCATTAGTACTGTAACTGCTGCTACCTCTGAGAATAGAGATGCTGTTCACAACATCTCTCCTGCTCACCCTTCAATAAACATGACACCGATTCAACAGTGAACCATATCTGTGACATCTCTCTATAATCCCAATCCCCCAAATCCTGACAACTGACAAATATTTATCCTTATACAGAAAAAAAAAATATCCCCCCGAGGTGCATAACTTCCAAGTGTAACATGGAAATAGCTGCTAATGCTCATTACATGCACACTGAAAAGTAGGTGTTAATGCTCATTACAGGCACATTGGTATTGAATGTCAGGTAGATGTTGCTCTTGAGCTTAGTTTGCTGTAGCCAACTTTAAAATTAAAAAAAAAAAAAAAAAAAAAAAAAAAAAAAAAAAAAAAAAAAAAAACAAAAAGGGAGGTTTATTTCTTGAATCTAACCCTAGCCCATAACCCTAACCCAACCCTAAACCTAACCCTAACCTTAAACCCAGCTCTAGCCCTAACCCAAACCAAACACTATGGGTTTTCCAGCTCAGAAAGATGTAGGAGCAGCAATTTTGGGGCCTTTCCAGAATGGCCTTGGCATGCCTCTTCCAACCCCAGTGTTCCTGGAGCCATAGGCTCTTCAACTCTCTTGTGAGAGATCATGTTGGTATTTTGGGTCCTGCTCTTTTCCTCTGTCTCTCAGAGATTTCCTCATGAAGGTGGCTCAAGTGTTTCCCCCCTCTCACCCCCAACAGCTGTTCCTGGTTATTTTCTAACTCTGAAAGCCAGGCAAGGTCTGTTCTGGCTTATACATTAGTAGCAGTAGAACATGAAATCAGAGGTTAGCTAATAAGCCATCAGGACAGTCTGGACTGACACTACAGTCCTGGAAGAAGTAACAACACTGATTTACTCAGCAGAGTAACAAAATGTAGCTCTGAATATACCCAGGTAGCAGAAATATACAGATTGAAAAAAACCTTCCATTCATGAGCAATTGCTTTTGAGTCTGGAATCACAGGAAAAGATGCTAACACTCGAAAATTTTCTGAAATATTTTGCTGATAGAGTTAAATTTCTAGTGTTTATTTTAGACTCTATGCCTCAGGGAAAGAGAAGGATTTTTTCACCTTTTTACCTGTTTTGAGCTTTTCTTACTTAATTTAAGCAAAGGTGGGCCAGAACAAAGGTCCTTGATCTGAATACTCCCACACATTCTGTTCTTCAAAAATCAAACTCTGACCTTGTGCCTGTGATCCATCTCTCCCCTCAGTACTGCTGTGTACCTTCCTACATTCCCTCTCTGAGCCTGCTTGCCATTCTCTGTGCCTGCTTGCCAGCTGTTTATTTTCTCTTCATCAACTTTTTTGGGAAGAGGCCATTTCATTTTCCGTCAAGTCTCTTCTCGCTTTCATTGATTCTCATCTGTATTTTTCCCTTCTGCCCTCACCCAGCTCTACACACATTTTCTTCTCCATTAAGTTAACTCACAATTCATCAAGATCGTGCACTCCAGAGCCAAGCAGATATGGAGCATTTGAAAAGAAAAGGCAGGGATTGCTCCAGCTCGCTAATAAAGGGTATCAATCTTGCTCCCATTTTAATGAAACAAGTTGTAAGCTTCTCTTAGTCACACTAATGAAAGTGTTTTGCCAAGTTTATCCCTAGCATGAATCCCAGAACAAAAAGTAGGGGAGGAAGGGGGTAGAGCACTGAGAATAATGGACCTATATTTTTAGCTAGTGGATATTACATATTAGAAACACTAAGAACATTTTGGGGCTAGGAACAGGATAATAACATCCACTGTGTAGTGAAGCGGAGGGCCAGGACCCTCACTCTAAACAGCACATATAATGGCCATTGTATATGTTCACAAGGTCAGTGCAGACCACATCAGACCACATCTATGAAAGTCTTGGGGAGGGGTGGGGGATTTTGTTCCATTATTGAAAGGGTTTTAGAGAGTCAAAGCCAGGAAACACAGGTAACTCCAGCATTCTTCTTCAGGATTCCTCTTGCATTCCCCCAGAGTAAGCACTGCTGACACCACAAAGCACTGCCCTGACTGGGTGGGTCTCTGATCTCACAGGGCTTCCCTAAGAACCATTCCCCATCCCTGTACACATGGGGGGAAAGGGCCTCTGTAAACTGCTTCAGGAGCTCAGGGCTTTATTTCCAAGGACGGAAAAGGAGCTGTCTCCACACAGCTGAGGACTGCATTTTTGAAGTCACTTCACTTTCCTGCTAACATCACTTCAGGGTCTTAAAATCCATTCCCCATCCCCAAATCAAATTCTACTTTCCCAGTTTCATCCTTATCTCCTTCTCCCACCAGCACTTAGTGAGCTTGGATGGAGTCAAATGCCGACTGTGCAGCCGTGACTTGCTCTGCAGTCTCCTTTACCTCACATTTCTCCAGACAGGAACTGCAGAACAGCTTTTCCCCCTTTTCCAGCTGAAAGGGTTACTCAGCATGGGCCTGCCAAAGCCAGGGTGCATCCTTTGCTTCTCCATCCTCAAATTCTTCTCCAGGCCACATCAGGGCCCTGGCAAAGGGCTCAAAACAAAGGGAACAGGAAGGACTGAAATAGCTCCCCACACATCTCACTGTTCTTTTGAATCTATCCAGCTCTCCATTCCCAAGTTACACATGCATTATTGTGAGAAAGATGCAACCACCTCAATCTGGTGCCTCCCCTCCTCTCATGCTAATCTTCCATACCATTACAATATTACACACCGGTACGAATACTGCTTTTAATGCTGTACTCTCCCTTATTCCCACGAGAGATCTCATTCACCTTCATCTTGAAATAATATGACATATTATCACCAGTTATCACAAATCACAACTTCTCTGTCTCTCCTGGGAAGTGTATTTTACACCTGTCTTCTCACCAGGACAAAACCTTATAAATGACTGAAAACAGAGAAAATCTGGTCTACCTGAACCTTTGTACTACAATGTGACCAAAAAAAAATGGAGGAGGCAGGGAGGAAAAAGCCAGGTCATCATCAGAATACAGGATCTTAACATCAAGAAGTTCACAACTGTCAAAAAGATCAACTCATCCTGACAGGGCACTTCTTACTTTGATAAGTACAAAACATGGGCTGTGATGATGATTTAAGTTGTTGTGATTGGATTGAGTTTTTTAAATGATAGACGAACTCCTTGGTTGTTTCCTCTCTTGTGATAGTTCTGAAAGGAGAGACTGTACAATGGCAGGGAATAATTGAATTGTAAAGACAGAGGCACAGATGGATAACAACTCTCTGTCATTTGTTCCCGAAACTTCCTAAATGAAACTCACATCAAAATGTGAAAATCCGTAAAGCATCATTAATTTCAAGGGATCAGAGTAAGATTTTAAGCAGGAACTATGAAATAGTTTCTGTGTGTACTCTTCTGATGTCTTTCCTATTTCATCTAATTAACAATAAAACAGATGTCCCGTGACAAAATCAGCTTTCTCATCCAATAACACCCTGACAATCTAAAAATGCCAAACCCTTCACATATGTAAGTTAAATGTCACTGGAGACAGTTGATGCAATTTAGAGATAAAAGCAAAGTGAGTATTAACATTGGCTAACTATCTACAGGGGTGCAAAAAACCCCTATTGTCTGCCCTTCAAGGTTAGAGATCTCTAGTGCAGTGATTTTTGGACTAATCCTGTTCACAGCTCTTTAAACGCAATCTTCCAATACTTCAAAAAGTTAAATTGGTAATTTACAAACGTTGAGATAAATATGGATAGAGACATATTACATATATATAAATCAAAGTACTCAAAGTTCTTTTAAAGGCTCATATTCTGAAGTAGAAGTGGTCTGTATTTCCTGTTGTCCAGTTGTAAGAGCCAGGAATAAAGGAAGATTAAACACCAACTCAGAAAAATAAACCAGTAATATAATAGCAAAAACAATCTGACTTCCTTTACCTGGCTACATAAACATGGGAAAACTCACAGCATCGGTACGTGCTTACAATGAGTAGCTCAAATATTCCAGCACGACAAACATTCACTCACTGGCAGTCTATACCTGCTGCTAATTTACCACCTGCCCTCCTCTAGATGATGCACAGGTCGTTCACATGCAGGTTGGCATCAAAGGCAGACTGTTCTCAGGACAGGGAATTCTCCATTTGTTTATGTTTTTCTCAGGAATTACACATGGAGGAAGGTAGTCAAGGCTGCTTCAGGTGGAGAAGTCTAAAATAGAAAAATTCACAACCTTCAGTCTAAGAATGTCACCTCCTCATATGTGCCCTCAAAGAAAATCAAGTTATTTTTGGTATTCAGAAGATACCCTTTAGAACAATACAATTATTCTGAAGATACTACATCTCTTTATGAAATGTGATACACAGCACTCAGAGCAGCTCTGGAGAAGTTAATCATAGTTGCAATCGTGTGTCTTTTCCAATTCACGCAGTTGTGAGATTGACAGAAACTCCCAAAGCAGAATCCAATTAAGTATAATTTTGATTCTCATAAGACAAGTCTGCCTTTGTTGTAACACCAAAATCAGTTCCGAAACACAGATAAAACAGATATTAAATAATGTAATCTGAAGCTTCTCGGAGAGAATAAATGCTGCCAATAATAATGCTGCCACTGTTCCCTTCTGCAGAATTCAGTCGATTCTCTCCAAAACTGAAATACAAACATCTCAGGTTATAAGATACTAGCAGTGACATTTTTGATGTTTTTAGGTACCTGAAAGTGCGAAGACTCAGGGATTTTCAGAAACACCAAGACACCTACTCCCACTGAACCAAGAGGAGTTACAAACTAATCCTCAGATTATCAGAACTATGAACATATATTGTTGTTGCATCACCTTTGGCAGATTATATTGTCTGTGGTTCATCTTCTGTATAAATAAGCGCTTTGATAGTGGTGGGTACAGGGATGATGGTACAGCAATGCACTGGTCTGTGGGAATAATCACCATGATTTGTCATCCAAAAACCTTGAGAACTTCTGCACTGCCGTAATAGTACTTATTTTAATCCGCTAAATACTGTCCAAAATTTGATCAATTCGCCAGCTATAACCTTTCTTGCTCCACCAAAACCCACTTCAGCTGTATTCAGTTCTTCCACACAACCCATATTCTGCCAGTGCTTTTCTCCTCCTCCTCTCCTACACTGAGGAATAGGATAAAAGAGCCCTTGAGTTTGTTGCTTGCAAAGTGACCTCTGCCAGATTGGGGTCAGAAATTAGTGCCATCTTCTCTTTCAGTGCCCACACCATGCCAGACACAGGATGGTTTCCCATTACCTGCCTGTTTTATCTACCTGCTGCCTCTTGTTTAGTGGTTGGTGCCACTGGCAGCCACTGCAGTCACGGTGACAGCATTTTACAAGTGCAGACACATTTGCTCCTTTCCAGCTCTTCCATTCCGCTCTTTTCACGGAGTCAACAGAAAGGATACAAATCCTCGAGGTGTCGTTAGAGACTCACTGCAGGGATGGACTGGCCACCACCAGAGGAGGAAAAATAAATAAATCACTTCTAATAAAGGCCCAAATTTCAGAAATTGGGTTTGGGTTCTGAACCACCAAGGCTAAAGCCCAGGTGAACAGGAGCGGTCCCGGTGGGACAGCCCGGGGGGAGCGGGGCACGCCCCGGAGGCACAGCCCGGGGGGAGCGGGGCAGGTCCCGGTGGCACAGCCCGGGGGGAGCGGGAGCGGGGCACGCCCCGGTGGCACAGCCCGGGGGGAGCGGGGCAGGTCCCGGTGGCACAGCCCGGGGGGAACGTGAGCGGGGCACGCCCCGGTGGCACAGCCCGGGGGGAACGGGAGCGGGGCACGCCCCGGTGGCACAGCCCGGGGGGAACGGGAGCGGGGCACGTCCCGGAGGCACAGCCCGGGGGGAACGGGAGCGGGGCACGCCCCGGTGGCACAGCCCGGGGGGAGCGGGAGCGGGAGCGGTCCCGGTGGCACAGCCCGGGGGGAGCGGGAGCGGCTCCGCGCTCAGCGCAGTCTCTGCTGCCCTCTCGTGGCCGAGCGCGGCAGGACCCGGACAGAGCCCAAGCGTTCCAGGGGCATCTCAGCCTCCCTTGGGAAGTCCCGCCCTTAAACTTTAACCTTGGAAAGGCGTGAATGAAACATTTTGTAAGTTCCTGCGACGGTTCAAATTAACTATTGGCTTTGCCAGTGCGTACAACCCAGCGGGATGCAAGTATCACATCACGCTGTCTTATGGGGCTACAAATAGCAAATCCTAAATCCACTTGTGCTGTAGTCACAGCAGCAGAATTCAGACCTGCAGCATGGTTTACAAAGTCCCAAAGGACAGGCTCTTTCCACCTTTTGGCCTGCATCCATTGATTAGGATCAGTGGGAGAAGAGGCAGAGAGATTCCACGAAGAAACTTGTGCAAGGTCACCACGGTATTTATTTTGAGCCTGTACACACAGATCCACCTTGATCATGGTGTGCCTTAGGCCCATGTCACCTTCATTGGGCAACACAATGTTTTATTCCTTACACTAAACGACCATGAAATGGAAAATATTACACAGGACGTGACCAAAGCTTTCTTCAGGACCAAAAAAAAATAAAATCACCACAACCAAAACCACCCAACCTAGAGTGATCCACATGATAAGCTCACTTTTCTATTCCCTTACCCATCTATATTCCTTATGGCCACAACAAATTAAATGCATTTCATAGAATTCTGTGAAAGTATAACCAGGGTGCTAAGTAAACATGTTGGCACAGATGCAGCATGAGCAGCTCAGCACACTCATGAATGGGCAAAAAGCCTCTACTAGTTACGACAGACAAGTTTGGCATGGGAAAAGGTTTCTATTTTTAGCCCAGCTTCCAAAGGAAATGAGGTTAAGCAATCATAGTATGTGCAAATGTTGTGTGTCACTCATCTGCACCACAATCCTACTATCACTACTCTGCCTAAACAGCCACCTGTAGCCTAAGTCTCCTAAATTATGGAAATGCATTGGAACTTGGTTCATTTAGCAAGTCTAAAAAGAGAGAGATTCCCTGGACATGCTCTGACTGCAAAGCTTCTAACCACCTTTAAGACCTACACAGAAGGCTACAGGATTTATTGCTGACCCCTCCTTTTGCCTGTGTTAGAGTAACCAAGTGCAGTCAATAGTTTCCAGCAAGCATCTGCAGCCCACTGCATGCCTCAGCCCACAAGACATATCAGTGCTAAAGAAATAAATAAAAGTTTTTTTTAAAAAAATCAATAAGGATCAAATTTACCAGTTTGGGAATGGGTCAGCAAGAGACAAGACATGACAGTGGGGGTCGGAAGAAGGGGGTGGAAAGGGCCTGGGTGTTGTCAGTAGCACCCAGCAGTAGGCAGGAATCCCACCTGGGTCTGGGTCTGCACCACCCTGCACGTTGTACAGACCCATGGGAAGGATCCCTTCCCCAAAGCACTGGGGATTTAGCAGCAGAGAAAGTGGGAGACAGAAGAGAGTCACTTGCTGTTGAGTATAAAGCTGAGACTGCATCTGAGGTCATCAGGTGATTGCAAGTCAGTTTAACATTTGTGGCATATTTGTTTTTACCTAAATTAAATAAGGACTTCAGAAAATGGCAGAAATAGGCCTTTTTATTTATTTAAATTGCCTTTCGTACTGTGTTAATAAAAGTATTGCATGACATTCTCAGCTGCTGTTCCCTTAGTAGCTAGAATTCCTCCCTCTGTCAATTTCTGGTGCTGACATTTTACTTTTTTCTAATCTTTGGGCTCAAGGCAAATTTTTTTCATTGTGATTTCTTCACAAATATTTGGGGCTTGCTCCTGCATTCCTCAAAGCCAGTGAAAATCCTGAATGTGCAAGGAATGCAGAAGCAAACCACAGAGTAATTTATGTTTTCTATTTCACTCACTTTCAAAGTCCCTGAAGAGACATATCGCTGTTTATTACTACAATAAAACTTCCCTAATTCACTCAAGTGAGTTAATGACTGAGAAACCTTCTGGATATTACCAAACTGGCAAAACATAAACGATTACTGTATTATTTTCTAAAAAGCAAACCTAATATAAGCTTTTCTCTTGTTAAGTACACCTGTATTTTATTACTTGTTGCAGTGTTTTACTGCTGAGTAGCAAAGCTTCTGTGGTTTGCTTGAAACCTCAACAATGCACAAGACTGCAAGAGATCTATGACTCTTTAACCTGAAAAACACGGGTTTCCGCACCTCGCACACACCCCACCATCTCGGGGTGTATCTGAGTTGTGGAAATTACCACCACTGAGATTAATGAAATCACACTAAGCAGTCCTCCCCTTCTGCTTGCATTTCAAACAGGTCCATCAACAGCAGCTGTTTGCCAGGGCCCTGACTTCAAGCACGGGATTTATCCCTGCCACGTCACTTTTATTTACCTGTTACATACGGGCATAGTATCAAATTAAGAGCTGACTTAGGGGCTGTTTGTTGTTTTTTTCCCAGCCTAAGACCCACTCAGCACAACGGACCTTTACTGCCACAGGTGCCCCTGGCTGCTACTCCAACACAAATAAAGAGTTCCTTAAATTCCGTGCAGTCACTCCTCATTTACAGCGGCGTGGAGGAGAATTAAGTGTGGGATGCCAGGACTCTGCTGGCGCCGCACAAATCACGGTAAGTAGCGGGAATACCTGAAACACCAGACCAGCTTTGACCACACAGTGGCAGCAGAACCAAGACACTGCTCAGGCAAGTCCCGTGTCAAACCTGTCACAGCAGCAAACTTCCGCTGGCTCTTGGCTGGGGGAAGAGGGAAATGGTACTGTAAAAATGCATTAGATGAGAGGCATAACTGGTACCTGTAGGGAATTTCCCAAAGTTTAAGGGCTCGATTTGCCTGCTCCAGCTTGAGGCGAGCAACCTGGGGATACCTCATTTTATTGGAATGACCCACTGTGTGTTTCAAGCCTGACTGAAAGCTGCACCTAAGGACAAGCTCTGCCACTGACTGACCTCTAAGAGCTCCAGGGAAAGGGTGAAGAAACTGAGGTTCCTACCTCACAAACTGCTGTAAACACAAGAGGCAGCAAATCCTGTCAGCATTGTGCTGGAAGCCTTCGAGAAACATTCTGGAACAAATGGTTCCAACCCGTTAATTGCAAAAGGCAGTTTAATGGGGCTTCTTCTCAGTCAACAGAAGTAAAAGTATTAATTAATTAATTAACAATAACAACAGGCATGAGAAGAGGGCTTTATCTGCTTCCCACTGCCATGAGTAATTCAGGAGCAACTGTTTCAATGTCTGAATATTTTTGTTTACGCCGCTCTCAGTCAGTGGGATGAACAAACCAGCTTGGAATGGCAAAGGAGCAAAGTCAACCCTGGCTCATTCCTGGCTGTCAGCAGAAGAAAGTGCGCGCAGGTCCTTCTCCCTGCCATCAGATAGCCAGTTCTCCACCACCGAGTGATATCCCGTGGGAGTCTGGGGTCCCTCTGTGCCCAGGTCTCAGCCCGAGCAGCACACCTCAGCCACGGTATGAGAGCAAAAGCTGGTGTAGCTCCTCCCCAGGCTGTACCACACAGCATCCACTTGTCAAAACACCCAGTGCAAGACTCTGACTGTATTCAAATGGAGCAAACGAGGCAGCACAGGAAAACAAACACCAGATGGAATGGAGGAGCAGGGTGAGGAAGAAGAAAAAGCTCTGCGGTCTGCAGACTCCACAAAGCCTCTTTGAGGAAATGGGCTGAATGGCAGGGTGGGAGGGAGGAGCAAGATAAGAGATGGGGAATTTTCCCTCTTGTTCCAGACCCCTGCAGGGACCCTGCTCCAAAGCCAGCACTGCCCATCTCTGCACACCCCTGCTGAGCTGTTCTAACACCCGCTGGGATGGACTTTGGGGCCAACAGGAGCCTGGCCTAGGAAACTGCCACAGAGCAGGCAACAACTGCACATGAGCCAGAGGGGAACAGCACATCAGCATCCACAGCATTTGGGAAGAAAAATTGTGGTTTCTGGAGATTCGTTGCACAAGGGCACAAAACACTGTAAATTAATTAACTGTCCTTCTCTAAACCAGATGCATTGCTGCAGCCAGGTGTGAGGCAGGAAAGGGTGAAGCACTGTCTAAGGGCAAAGTGAATCATCCACAGCATTAAACAAACTTGTCAGGGGCTGAATGCTGCAAACTTAGAGGAGAAGAGCAGCATGTATGCACCACACACATTTTTCAGTTGGCTGCGACCATTTAACTGAACAGAGAGTCATCTGCCTTAATCATTACTATTAAATTTATTATTCATTAACCACATGAATTATTTAAATTTAAGAGTTTGGATCCTGGAAGCCATTGAGAGACACTGGCTGCCTTCAGTTTCTGATAGTTGGCAAGAGCCTGTCTTCTGGTACTGCCAGCCTGGACTCCTAAACAACAAGTCAGAGCTGGTCTTGGACTGCTTCAAACATAATATTTTAATAGCTATGTCATTCCCTTCATTTCATCAAACCTTTAGAGTTGATGACTTTGTTTTTGCTTCCTCAGCTAGGTGGCTAAAAGTTTGCTTTAAAGCACAATCTAAGGTTCTTGTGGAATGCCAGGACCTCAAGAGTCAGATCCGACAAAAATCCTTTCAGTACCAAAGATATTCAGTGAGTCACCAGCCTTGACCAGTTCAGGTTTGCTGGGTGCAGTAACTGTCCTCCTTTCTCTCTTTCAAACTCCAGCTACCTACTGTCCACGAGGAAAGTTTGTGCTGAGAAGGACACAGTACACCTGTGCCCCAGGTAACTCCCCCTGAGCCCACAGGAGCTCTGTGCAGCACAGGAAATTTAACCCCAACCTGCCTGGGTCGCAATGAGGTGCCCAAACCACACCATTTTCTTCTGCATTTGCTTGCAAGGGGGACACCCCTTCACCTCTGCACTTCCACTGCTGACATTTGAACAAGAGCTCAGCAGGCACCTTTAAAGTTTTAGACATGATTGTTAAAACAAAGAGGATTAGGAGACACTACCACTATTACAAACCTCCTGCATTCTCCTAATCATCTCTTTAAGTCCCTGTCAGGAGAGAAGCTGCTTCCTGAGCCCTTTCAAGCACTCTGCAACACTGCTTGGTAACTGGATCTCAGGAAACAACAGGCTGAAGAAACAGTGCCTAGGAGGATTTTTTTCAAAGGGATTTTAATGGCAGTGAGTTTGGAGACACTTTGAAAAGTATATCACATGCAGCCACAGGAATCTGCTCCCTAACTTAGAGAGAAGGGCTGGAGGTTTAAGAGCCAGAGCAAAGGACAGAGGTGATGAAGAGATTCTGTTGAAGACAGAAGTGCCAATTAAAGTACCAAATAGGTGGAGGAGAAAATAGCATTGCTGTAGGAGGACAAAAAATAAATCCTTTCTTTTGGTCAGATTGTGAGATATTCATTAAAAGCCTTCTGTCCAGAACATGACACACAGTGTCTGGCTAGAATATTCTCATGACAATGATATTTAAGTAAAATACTAAACACTGGATTACAACAAGAATGTTTAATTATATATATATATGAAAGGTCTGAACTGCGATGCTCAGATCCAAAGTCTTCAAAAATTCTGCGATTTTGGTTCCCTTGGCCCTAACTCCTATAGAACTGTGAAATATTTGAAGACATTTTAAAGGGGGCTTATAAGAAAGATGGGGACAGATTTCTTAATAGGACCTATAGTAACAGTTTTAAACTAAAAGAAGGTAGATTCAGACTGGATATAAGGAATAATTTTTTATACTATGAGGGTGATGAAACACCAGAAGAGGTTGCACAAAGAGGTTGTAGATGCCCATCTACACCGATGGAGCTTTGAGCAACCTGATCTAGTTGAAGATGTCCCTGCTTATTGTAGAGAGAGGACTGGACTAGATGACTTTTAAAGGTCCCTTCCAACCCAAACTATTCTGTGATTCAAGGATTTTTTTTCTTTAATTTTAGCCTTCTTTTTTAAATGGTATTCTCAGAGAATGCAGTTTTCTAATTTTGCGATTCTTTCATAAAGGGAGAAAAATGCAATTTATTTGTAAAAAAAAAAATACATAAAATTACTTTTTAAAATAGTAAAAGTGTAATGGGAAGCTGGAGACAAACCTGTGGTCTGAGGTGACTTTTAACTTTTACTTAACTCAGAATAGATAACTTATACAGACCAGATATGCCCAGTACCTTAATTTTATACTGTTCATGACCATATGACTTTTCCAGGTTATTGGTAGATAACCCTGAGACTTGTATTACATGATCTGTCAAAACCATTACTTTTCCTCACTGAGGAATGGTTCCCCCTAAATAAATCAGCTCTCATTTTGACAGAGCTCCAGATAATAAGATGAAATTCAACATGCATATTGTGCATCCCTTTTGCAAGTCTTTATAAACTGGGGTGCACTTCTGGAAGGATAAGGAATCCTTGGCTTACACTTGTATAAACCTGTTTGGTCTTCAAGAAAACTGGATGAAGGATGGAAGGAAATTGAGAATAGTGGCTTTTGCTGTCTGGTTCTCAGTTCTTCAACAAGGTCAGTAAAACAACACGAGGTATCCCAGACAAGAGTATTATATGAAAAGAAAAGACCCCACACTCTTTTTCTCAGCTATATTTCTCTTAATTATAATTACTCTCTCCTCTTGACTAGCAATTCTGCTGTGGTGAAACACCTACAGCCTTTCCATGTTCAAGCAGCATCTTTACTATGCTAATACTCACCTGCTTTTCAACACCAACATGAAACAAGGTGAGTTGTAACTCATTATTACTGAATTTTTGGTGAATGCTCGGAGCTGTCCAAGGCAGACAGGGGAAAAAAAAGCAGTTTCGTATTGTATAGCCTGCAAAATTTTCGAAGATATGGGAAACATGTCGGTATAAAAGTCACTGAGACCATTCACGTGCATGACATAACACAGGAGTCTGCAAGGTCAGGTCTAGCTCAGGTATTTCAAGTTTAAAAGTGGAGCTCAGACACAGAGCCACGTGGTCTACCAGCTGATTTCATACCTTATCTCTGCAGCGTGGATTTCACAGAGCTCATACACATGATGGTTTTGGTTTTAATGTCCCATTCCAATGTGCGTACGTATCATTATCTTTCTAATCTACTCAAAACAAACTTCATCACAAAACATCCATTTCTCATTGATCTCCTGAGAATAAGTTTGCCATAATCAGCAGCCCTGCTAAATTATCCTCAACCTTAAACCAGCACACAGTCAGCATGCGTGACATGATGCAGAGGGAACTGCTGCGTTAGAAAATGTAATTGGTAAAGAAACTACAAATGGTAAATGAATTCACAAGGGTGGAAGATCTATAGAAATACGTGCATACGCTGATGTATTTATGCGTGTGTACATGCACACACACAGATTACTGTCACTGAACTCAGCCAGGACTTCACACACAGATCTGTGAATTTACCTTTTGGTTAATAGTTGATTTTTTTAGGCATAAAGCAGAAGCCTATCATGACTAAACATCTGCCATGCGGCTCAGTCAAAAAGAGGGAGATTTTTGCCATCCTTTAAAGTAACCTCTACTACACAAGCAAGTCATTGCATCTCAATATAGGGAAGAAACACTGTTTTGAAATTTTTTCCTTTGTTATATTGAGCAGAATCCAGGGAAAGAGAATTTCAGCCTTCCTCTTCCCCAGTGTTAGAAATATAGCACAAACCTCTACAAAACAGCCACCAGGCTCTAAACACCAGTAGCCTTCTAAGAGTAACTTGTCAAAGCACTTCTAGCATTTCAACTGAGCCATCAAGTCTTTTGCAAGGTCAAGTGTTACGTAGATGGCACAGAGAAACTCGTAATGTTTGAAAAACTAGGGGTACGCCTAAATTTAGAACCCTGTTCCCATTCAAAAAAAAAAATTGAAATGCTTATTGATTTAATTGTACAGGATGTGACAGAAGGTATTGGAAATTGTATTTTCAACTTACAGTTGGCACTCACATACTGGCCTTTTTTCTTTTCCATGTTTCATCATGAGAGGTTGGTTGGTTGGTTTGATTTTATCTTCAGTCAGGTTTCTCTCTCAGTTTTACCTGCTCATAAAATATGGAGCTATCACAGATACTTTCCTGACTACCATCACACACAGGATTGTTTGGATGAGACAGCAATTGCTGCACATTCTCTTGTCACAGACCAAACTCCACCTTCAATTTTCGAGTGGTATTCCAAAGGAAAAATCCAACTTATACATCAATGACATACTATGGCCTCATATCCTTACTCTCTTCCTTGTCTTTTGCAGAGCTGCCAGCACCAGGGTGATGTTCTAACAGTGACTCTCATGTTTCCACTTTCTTACAGGGCTCTATCATTTCCTCCAGGCTACAAAGCCAAGGTAGGTAGGTCTGCTCGACTGCCAAGAGGATTTCCCCCTTTCCAACAACATGAATGTCTTTATTGTTCATTAAATGGTGTTCTGCAAATACTGGCCAGAGGTATTTCTGTAGCATTAATGTTAGAAGCCTGTAAGATTCTGCAGATTATATAAAAAAAATTCTGTATTTTTGTACTCCGCCTCTCCATCCTGTTAGGTCTATTGATTTAATAGAACAAGCCATCTAAAATTATTCAATTTTTTTTTAATCACAGCAAGGAATACCGGTAGGAATAGCTGTTCTCATTGCAAGTTGTCTAGGCAGAGAAGAGCTCATAATTCATTGTCTGCCTAAGAAATTCTCTAAGGAGAAGATTTTTACTTCTTCATCTTGTTTGCTCTGTTGGTTGATTGGCATGTATCTCTGTATATAACTATATCTATGGCACAATGTTATAATAGCAAGGAAAACAAAATTACTACCTCTGCCTGACATTTCATCAGCACTGCTTGGGAAATATCATCCCTGAAAAACACAGAACAGGGGGTTACAATTAACACTAAGAAGTGTTAATTAGACAGAGTCGAAATGACTTATTATAAAGCAGAGGGTATTTTACTTTTCCATGTCTCACAACAGTGTAGCTTCCTGAGTGAAGTCAGGGGCTCTGCTCAGGTAGCAGAAAGTGAGGAAATGTATAACCCCTTGTTGCTGTGGTTTATCACTGCACAAGTACTTACTAACAAACATCTCCTTTGGCACATGTTAGTATATATTCAGGACACAGGGTCTCTTTTGCCATTGTTAGAGCTCTGCTCTAAACTCTGAGGAATTTGACACATTTTAATGAATGAAGACAGAGTCCAGGAGAGCTTTCCTGCTACAGAGATTGCACACTTAATTAGGACCCTTATTAAAAATAAATACTCAAGTAGTGCAAAAGTCTGCAATTCAAGTCTCGTGTGTCTCTTATTGAAACTGGAGACTGTCAATATTAATAGTCACTTTTTAAAAAATAATAAATTGTTTTGAGTAGCTCAAGGTCAAACAGTGTTGGTAAATCAGCAGCAGAATTTAGTACACAAACCAAATCTTCAGAGACCCATGTGCAGTTTTCACTACAAAACCTTCCAGCTTCCTTCATTTGCAAAGTCCCAGTGCTGCTCTGAAACAGCAATATCTCATTCTTATTCCATGAGAACAATCCAGTCAAAGTTAAACAAACCAACCTGAAAAGATAAAGGATAATTGTACCTTTCAAAAGACTGGGCATAAGAAGTTAGTGTGCTTGACTTTTGGTGTACTACACTCATATGAAACATCAGTTATACCTACTTCAAAATCATTTCATTTTCAGATTAATCTCAGAACTGACCCGGAGCTCACACCCACTGAGCACCAGCAGCAGGTTGCTACCTCAGGAAGCACTTTGGTTCTGTGCTTCGTGCTTCCAGACAATGTTCTCTGCTTGGGACTATGAAGAAACAAAGGCAACTTTTGCCCAAGTGAGTCCAGAATCCATGGGTGTAACATCTGAGAGCCCCACTTACACCACAAATTAAACAGAGAGGAAAAGAGACTCTCAGTTCACTGACATATGTGGCAAAATAAAACCCAAATAGCACCAACCAGGGTGAGCCACACCAATATTTTCATTGTTATTGTTGCTCATAAAGCCTTCAAAATCTTTAAGAAAATCAGCTACAACTTGTTTTTCCAAAACTGATGAGCAATGCTCAGAACTCAGATAACAAAACTGTCAAAGTAGTCATTTGTACAAAAAATTAAAAGGAAAAAAAACCATGACAGCAGCCTGAGGGTCAAAAGTTTTCAAATATTTAAAATTTAACATATGAGCTAGGGATCTGTCCAAAAATAGTTCTTAAGAATGAAAATTTCATACAAATTTTGTTTCTGTTATAACGAAGCTAATCCTTGAATTGGAGGAGCAGGACTTTCAATTAAGGATGAAAAAAAAAAAGATTCATGATACCATAAACATCTGCAAAACAATAGACACAGTCAACAAAGATGGCTCTGTGCAAAACATTTACTGAAAATCACCAACACGATCCCTTTTGCTGTTGCATTTTGGATGCCAGATGGCTGAAGGGAGTTCCAGCAGGCAATTTCTTAATGAGAGAGCCTCTGCCCAATATCATCAATGTCCATCATATGCAGCATCCACCCTGCTGAGGCTTCCAGGAAAACCAGACATTTTACTGATGACTTCACCAGGTCACTCTTAGCTTTTCACAGTTTACAGAACATCATTTGCTGTTGTTCAGTTCAGCCCATCTTATCAGGACTAGCTTCCCTTGGACATTTCAGTGATGAGGAGCAAAATAAAAAGGCTGTGAGGCTCCTTGAACAGCCTTAGCTCTACTTTTGACCGTATTTAAGAGCACACATCACTCATCACCACAGACTTCCAGCTTAGCAGAGCCATTTCCCTCTCAAGAGCTGAGTACACCATTTTGCCAGCCCTGATTCTAGTTAGAAACAAACCTTCCAGCCAAGCAGATTGGTATCCTCATCCCACACATGTTTGAAGCCCTTTCCACATCCGAGGCATACGTGTCCTTGCTTGCCAAGACAGCACAATTCTTCTTCCGGTGACCAAGGTACTGAAAACTGGCTGAGCCCTCTCCCGACAGGGAGATTAGGAAGCCAAAGTGAAAGGTCCACAGGGCAAGTTAACATTTCAGCCTGGCATCAGAATCCAGAGACCTTTCCATGTAACCCTGAGAAAGTAACTCAGTAATGGTGACACATATGACAGTGCCTTTACCAGCTTCTCCCAAGTGCCTGGCACGATTGTGAGCATTTTGAACCAATCCTGAGCATTTAGAAATCATTACACTCCCAGTAAATTAGAGTTGGGTTAACTCATTCATCTGGTGTACTTTGGGCAACAGATTATGCTTGTAAACTACACGATGGACTAATTTTCCCCCAAATCCAGGAAGTTTTCTGCTACCACCAAATCTTGTGTTCCCAGATGCTTTGCAATGGATCTGAAAATAGAAATTCAATTAGTGTTTTGAGATCCTTTTCCCCACTGAACAGGAAGAACGCTGTAACAAAATTACTGTAGAAAAGAGACCCTGAAAACACCTTCCTGATCCCTTCTGGTGCACGTGAAGCTTTCATGGAGAAGGATACAGATTTTTGTGAGAGGCTGGAGCCATGTTTTCCCTGCCAAATCTACTGGAGCAATTTTCCTACTCTTGGCCCCACTGCATCAAGATTACATTCTCTGTGTCAAAGTAAAGCTTCAATCATGTGGATAAAAAGAATGATTAGAGAAATCAAACATAATTCATCCCTCTAAGCAGGAAAAAAAGCCAGGCCTCTTGTAGCACACATTCTAGCACACTGGACTGAGCATTGCAATTTGAGTCCTGTGTGCCTGATCATCTGACATTTACTCCTATTGAACAGGCCCTTAATTAGATTCTCCTGCCAGAATAAGATATCTGACTCTCCCCTTACAAAGCAAAGGCTCTCCAAGTTATAATCTCCCCTACTTGCCCCATTCATTTAGCTGTAAATATCTATGGCTAACCTTGCAAGCAGGAGATTTAGAAAACTGAGGAAATCCATAGGTTCTATCCAAGGTAAACCACGGGCTTCCCCAAGCCATGAGAGGAAATCAATATCCCATATCCCACTTACAAGAAAGCGAGGTGATGTTTTGATACCTTTGTTCCCTATAAAGCTGTTTCATTGGTGAGTCCCTCCTGCACAAATCCCAGCTCATTCTCCCTGTCTTCTCGTGCTGCTGTTGCTCCTCCTGGTTAGAGGCTCGTGATCTCTGTCTGGATCCAGCTCCCCTTCACAGGGGTCATACCCTCCTCTCTCCCCTGACTCGAGGTCCTGCTGACCTTTAAGCCCCTTTCAGGATCTGCTGAATGGTTTATAGGGGCCCTGCCTTGCTGGCCCTGCTCCGGTCTTGTTGAATTTCTGTGAACCTCTCCTATGTTCTGGTCCAGGGCTAGTACTCTATTTCACTTCCAAACATCTGATTTGAGCAACAACCTCAGCATTTTAAGGCCAGCCAGTCTTGTTAAATCTCTCTGTAAACATAAACCCCAAGCAGATCTTTTTAAAAGCCTTTGTAATTCATGCTTTCCATCTGCCTGTCAGACCACACAAAAAGATCCACTCTCTGTTTCTGGTTTCCTTTCCACTTCCCTCTTCCCCACAGGAGCCTGCCCTGCTGTTACAAACCTACTAAAATTTGCACAGATCCTGCCCATCTATTCTATTTTCCCAGTAAAACAGGCAAATACTTTCTGAGGATATGTATGGCAGATTTGTAACTATTGATGAGCAATAAGACTTTGGATAATCTGCTTTCAAGGGATTTCTACATCTTTTTTCTGAAATTTATCTATGCTTTTACTGACTTCTTTTTTATCCATTCATGTATTGAGGTGAAAAAATAAAATTTTTAGAAACAACCTTGGCATAACTCTTATAAGCTTTACAGCACGTTAAAAAGACGCAAAACAAGAAAGGAGGAAAAATAAAACAGAAAAAAAACCCCTCTCGGAATCCATACTAGCTACAAGTATACTCACATTGAGAACATGCCAAGAGATCCACCCTTACCCCTCACAGATCTGCATTACTGAGTTCATTTAGGCAGAGCTTCTGTGTGAAGTCAGGAACCAGACTGTATCTCACATCACCATCTCTTACAGAAAATTAATCCACAAACCAGTATATGACAAGATTTTTGCTGTTCCAGGCCATCAAACCAGGGCTTTCCCCCTGCAGTTTAGAGTTTGCAAGGATTTAAGATAAAACCTAAGATAAGACTTTAGCTCCCACATACAGGTAAATCCAATCCTGCACAAAACAGCATTCCAAACAGAATTATCCCCCAGGCAGGTGTCTCATCATGCCCTTGTCCACATCTGCCAGATTCACACCTGGAGTGAAGAGGAACATGTGCTTATGCCAGCATTTGGATAGAATAGACCCCAGACCAGACTTTATTATGGTTAGAAATGTTTACCAAACAGCCAGTTGCAGTTAAGACTATCAGCAATAGCCTGGTCTTTCAGCATTTCCGTCTCTCTCGATGTACTTGCTTCCACATGAACAGTCAGTGAGTCACTGTAAAAACACCCATCACCATTCTGCACCAAGAGCCACTTGCTCAGGCCTTGGCCCGTGTTTGAGTGTCCGTGTAATTGAGCCTCCTGACCTCTGTACAGCACCTGATAATTCTAATCTGAAATTAGGGGTTTGTCATCATTTCCTTGGATATGTAAATCTCACCACATAGGACCACCTTAGCCTGTGCAGAGTCTAATCAAGCCTTAAATGCTCCCTCAAGAAAGGCATATATATACACATTTTATATATATTATTGTATTATATAATGCACAGCAAGTGACACGTTTTCATCTTACTCTTTGTAACACAGACACCAAGATCTTGTTTCAGTGAGTCCTGAATTTCCACAGTTCTTAATAGTGCTTCCCAGTTCTCTGTTAGCTCTTGTGAGCCTAAGACCCTGTCAGCCCCTTGCCCTGTTCTTCTGTTCTGGAATTCACCCCTTCCCTCCTCTCCACCCTTCTTTTACCTTTAGGCATTATCCAGCACCAGAATTTCTTGCCGATGTATCTCCAGCGATTTCAGCTCACACCGCTGTTAGCCAGGGTGAGCCAGCTCATCCCCGCACCCTTTAACCTCTTCCTACCCCGGGGCAGGTACCTCTCATTAACACCACCTCCCCCGCATCAGCACCGCACCCTCCTTCGCCGCAGCGCTCAGTAATTCCCACCAAATCCAGCAACGGGCCACACAATTTCGCGGTGAATTCAAGGCCAGGGTGGGTTGCCTGGCTCCCGGGGCTCCGCTGGCCGAGCCCCGGCCGCTCCCGGGGAAAGACAGCAGCAGCAGTCGCTGGACATCATCTGCCGCCCCAGCAGAGCCCGTGGCTCCCTGTGTCAGGAGCATCTCTTCCGTTGGTTATTAGATTCCCTAAAAATATAGAAACGAGGGGTAGTGGCTGAAAAGGAATCATTTTCAGGTTAAAGCATGTGTTTAAATTAAATTTTTTTGACAAGTTGTTCTTTTTTCCTAATAAGCTCGTTTTGGAGATGAAATACAAGCCAGCTTTGTGCAGTTTCAGGGGTTTTTTTCGTGCCTTTTGTTTTCCGAACTTATGGCTAACAGCGGGTTCGTGGGGCTTTTTTGGTTTTTTGCCTAATGAAAAGGTAGAGGAAAAAAAAGGGGAAACTGGAAAGTAACAGTGGAAAAATATTCTTTTGCAACTGTGCATTAGTATTTCTGTCGAAATCCGAGAGATGTCAATCGGAATGAATTTTCACGTGCCTCAGTTGGTGTTAAAGGCAGCAGAAAACGGTAAAACACTCCGTTCCTCTCCCGTTGCAACTCTGCGTCCCTCGCTCGCTTCCATCTGTTGAGTTCCAGACGTGCCGCTGCTGCCCCGGGCGAGCTGCAGCCCCCGGGGCTCCCTGGAAGCCTCCGCCGGCTCGTCCTGCGGAGCTGCTCCTCCTCGTTTCTTCCACCTGCTTAATCACATTTAAATATATTAAATACTTTCCTATTGTTGTTCTGGCATAGAAGTAATTGCCGCAGTTGCCATGGGGATGTTATGACAACACGGGGGGGATGCCCGCACCGTGAGAGGAGGCAGAGGTGTCCCCTCGCCGGGGGAACGTGGGAAGTTCGTGTGCCTGACACCGGCGCTGCGCTCCCGCCGATGGGATCAGCCCGGGAGCGATGGGATGGATACCTGGGCTCGCCCCCGCCCAGGGGAGCACGGAGGAGGGATGTCCGGGAGCGCGGGCTAGGGGTGGGACGGTAAGAGCCGCGTTCCCTCAAGCGGTGCCACCGGCCGCAGCTGTGTTTGCCCAGAGCCAGTACAAAGGCCGCCCCGCCCGGTGAGGGGCACCGGGGCCGCCCCGGCCCATCCCGGCCCATCCCATCCTTCCCCTCCTCTCCGTGCAGCGCCGGGCTGCGAGGTGGTTTCTACCTTGGGAAACAGGGAGACGAGGCCCGGGACAGCCGCGATAGCGGGGCCGCAGCACTCGCTGGGCGGCGGGCAAGAAAGAGAGGGGGTCGGGACTCTCTCCCCGGTCTCCAGTAAAACAACCCATCGCTGTCCCCGCTGGAGGGGCCCTGGCTGCCCAGGGCGCCGCGTGAAAGCAGGACCACCACCCTTCCCTGCCGCGGGTGTCCCCCGTGGCCCCAGCAGCGGACAGGGGACACTCCGGGCCGGAGCCGGGAGAACCGACGCGACCCCACGCCGAGCCTCCTCCATCCCCAGGGCCTCGGCAGCCAGCCGGGTTTGCGGACGGGTAGGGGAGAGGCGGCTCTGGAAAGCGTGGGAGGGTATCGGGGATTCCCCCCTCAGGCTGAAAAACACACTGGCCAGCCTGGAAAAAGCCCCCCCGCTCCCCTCCCCGGCCTCGCTCAACTCGCTGGGCTGAGCCAGAGCCGGGGCCCGGCCGCCGGCCCGCCCGGCCGGGCTGCCGAGGCTGCCTCGCAGCAAGCAGGGCGCGGGGAGGTTCGTTTTAGGTGAAGGAATGTCATTTCGCTACTAAATGGTTAGTCTAATTTGATCTTTATTATGCTGTGGATTAGGGCTGATTCATATTAAACACGAGTGCAGCTAATATAACTCCGGAACGTGTCCCGCTGTATGTACAGCAGCCGCTGTTACAGCTCCGCCGCTTCCTGCGACCCGTGGATTAAGATTTAATTAACAGGGAAGTTTGCGAACTCCGGCCCGCAGCCTCTCTGCTTCACAAATAATTCATACTCGGTTCCGCCGATTTTTATTCAAGTGACAGCATTTTATTTTACTCTAAAAGGGACCTGAATATTTCATGTTCTGCCAGAGGCTTCTGTATACGAACCTCTGCGAGGCAGCCTCAAACCCAAGGGATTTTTTTCCTTATTTTTTTAAATCTACGGGAATTACTTCATAGGACAATTTGTCAGATTCTCTTATACCCCCTCTCCTCCTACTCCCCGCAATTTAACAGCCTAAACTACCCATATGAAAGTTAATCGTTGTGATCCCCATTGTCGGTTGTATAAATCCAAGCTCAAGCCAACCTCCAAGACACGGCAACAATTCTGATAAATTGTCCTGCTCGCCTAACTACACAAGAATGGCTTTTATAATTAAAAGGGGAGCTGAGTTAAATCAACAGCCCCTAAGCCCTTCTCAACAGGGCTAGAATGGGAGAAATGTGGCGACCTGATTTCTTTAAGTAGCAGCTCTTTGTAGCCCGTTCATAATCCTAGATATGGAAACCCATCCTGCACAAAGTCAGCTGCCAACCAAAAAAGGAAAAAAAAAAGAGAAAAAAAGTTTATTCAGATGCTCAAAGTCCATCTTTTTTTTTTCCAGTCTAACATAACCCTAGCACTTTATAACCAAACAGACAACTCCTTTTCCAATTAAAGTGGAATTAGGAAACTCAATCAAATTAGCTCACTATTAAAGCCCTTCTTTATTAAACCGTTTTATTGTAGTAATATTAAGTTTCACCCGCTCTTGGAACACGAGACTTTTTAAAGTTTCCCTTGTGATATTGATTTGGCTGCTCCCAGGATGGATCAGGGTCAAAAGTATTTGCCTAGGTGTAATCTGTAATATTTACTTACTTTCTTGGTTGGATTTTTGTTTTAAGAAAATCTTAAAATTGTATCCAAGTTGATCAATCGCATGCGGGATGGAAGAATTGCATTTGGATGCAATTTGATTTTACCCAGGAGCTTCCTTCCATAGCTGCGGCGGGGCTCCTGTCCTCCCAGCCCCACCAGTATATTAACTGGTTGGTAGGAGCTGCGCTGGCAGCTCCCAGCCAATGTTTACACAGTTATATTTGAAGTGAGAAAGTAAACAGTCCAGCTGTGCCACGGAGCGGTTCGGTGGGATTAGGTTTCCATACCAACCAACTTTAGGAGCTTTTACAGTCTTAATTCAACCATGCACTGAACTTGTTCTTTGTGAGTAATAGTTTTCCTGGGCCAAACACTCCCAGGACTGGCAAGAAAGTCACGCTCCGGCCTTCGGCGAGATCGCCTCTCGGGATGCACAGGGACATGCCCGCTGCCCCCCATTCATCCCAATGCAGAAATAAATAGAGGCAGGAAAGCGCTTCTTACTTTCTGATCTTGGAGAACATTTGGACACCGTTGCCAAAAAAAAGAAAAAAGAAAAAAAGCCACGCGAGTAGCCTTTACTCTCGGATGAGGATGAAGGACGCACAGCTCTGAAAACAGAGAAACCTTCCCTGCACGTACTCCCTGCACTGATCTTAACTCATCCACCACTGCCGCAAACGCATCCTTACATTCTGAAAAACATCATTATTATAGATCCCTTTGCTTATTTTGACACAGGAACAACTGAAACACACAACCAAATTTCAGATACCAGGAGGAAGTACCTTCCCGCTGCTGCACAACCCGCGGTCGGCAAGGTGGGGTTTGCTTTAACCAGGCTTCTCTTTGCAACAATGCCAAATTTCCTAAATATGACAAAAAACATCAAGATATTGAAGGGAGAAATCCTGCTTAATTTATACCTCTACAGGTTTGGGGTTTTTTTCCCAGGTGTAAATAAGAAAAAGACCAGAACCAGAAATAAACATATTTGACAATTCCAGCTGATAAGGAATTTGCTCTTGCTGGCACGCTTCATTTTTATTTATAAATTTATCTGAAGAATATCTAGTTTGACCGTGATAAAAATGTAGTAAACATGTTTGTACTATTTGCATAAACTCTTTTAAATATTGACTGCACTTGTCAAATGAATTTCCCAAAACACACTTCCATCATCTCGTAAAATACCACTTGCCATTCATAAGACCGATTTCTTTTTTTAATAGAAAATAACATTTATTTCTATGAAATGGAAACACAGAATTACCTGTTAGAAACAGCAAGAAGTTTGCTACATCGGAACAAGAAAGCAATTTTCTTGCAGATCACAAATGAAGGAGGCTTATTAAACCGTCATACACCATTGGCGCCGGGGTCCTACGGACAGTTACAAATATATCTACTTTCCAATGTTATATACAGACCGTAACGTTTCTGGGGGCAGGAAGGAAAAGGTTTTCGATTTGACAATGTTTCATCTATATGCCTGTAAGTATTACAATGCGCTGTCTAACCTTTAGCTTAACGTTAATACCAAGTTCACCTACGAGTTACATTAATAACTTAGATTTCCATTTTATAACATTATACACTTGCTAGTATACATATATATATATGTATGTGTGTGGGAAAGAGCGTGTGTGTGTGCGTGTGCACACCCCACGACGCGCTGAGGATATCCATGCTTATGGCCATAAGCAACAAAGAGCGACTCATGTCTGGACAATGAAAGTGCACCTTTATCACCTTAATACACCTACGTGTGTCCGCGCCGGGCTCTGCACGCAACCATCACCTGCACGGGGGAGAGAAGGCCACCCGTGTCCGTCCACCCGTGCCTACCTAGCTACCTCTACACAGGCGAGCTTTAGGAAGCCGCTATTGCTTCTCGGGGGTGTTGTTGACCATGGGCCCGTAGAGCCCGCTGGAGTACACCTGCTCCTTGTGCACAGCGGAGCGGTCCCGCATCAGGTCGCTGAAGGCGTAGTCCACGGGCGGCCGGAACCCCAGCGTGGGCATTAGCCCGGCCGTGGAGTAGGGGGTCATGAAAGCCAGTCCCCGGCTGTGCGCCGAGTAGGCGAGGCGCAGGGGGTTCAGTCCCAGATGGGTGCCCAGGGGATAGGCGCCGGCCTCGGCCCCGAAGTGCGTGGCGTTGGGCTGCAGCGGGGAAAAGGCGGAGCGGCTGCCCAGCGTGCCTATGGCCGGGGCCATGGCGCCGGCGATCAAGGGCCGGTGGTGGGCGGCGGCGGCGGGGGTGGGCGGCAGGCCCTGCAAGGCGCCGTCCCTGGCCCAGCCCTCCTCGGGACCCTTCTCCGGGCCGCGGTTGTTGAGGATCTGCTCGATGGCCTGTACCACGTCCCCGCCGCAGCCCTGCAGCACCAGCTCCAGCACGCTGCGCTTGTGCGCCGGGAAGACGCGCGTCAGGATGTCGATGGGAGTCCGCTGCCGGCCGCCGGCCGAGGGCGACGGGTCCTGCTCGTCCTTGTCCGCCTCCGAGCCCGAGTCCGAGCCCAGGGGGCTGATGGAGCCCGGGCTCTCCTCCCCCTCCTTCGGGCCCTTGGAGACGGGTGAGCTCAGGAAGGACTCGCCGTCCCCGTTCTCCGAGCCCGATCCGTGGCGAGCGTCTGGGGAGGAGGTGCCGGGCACGGACTCGCCGTCCGGGGATAGGGGCTTCCCGCCCGCCTGCTGCGGGGTGACGGCGCGGCTCGGCAGCAGCGTCTTGGGGAACAGCTCGAACTTCTGCATCTTGGACTCTGCGGGTCGGGGGGGCAGAATGAAGAGACATCGTCAGTGCGGCTGCCCCCGGCGGGCACCGCGGAGCGCCCCGGCCGTCGGCGGGGCCGCCCGCCCGCAGGTCCGCGCCCCGCTCATCTCCCACCGCCTCTCCAGGCCCCTTCCCCCCATCACCACCCCTCCGAGGGCGCGCAGCGCGGCCTTAC
>VZTD01003312.1:3728694-3805421 GCA_013397725.1 Rhagologus leucostigma | reverse complement strand
CGGCCGCCACCGAGCTGGGGGGCACTGGGGGGGGCGCGGCGGGCACGCTGGGCAGCTCTGACCGCAGCTCCATCCCGGCGAGCCCGCCCCGAGAGAGCGGCCCCCCTTCCCCGGCCTCCCCCAAAGCGACGCGGGGCGGGGGAGCCCCCGCGCCGCACCCGCGCCCGGGCGCGGAGAAACTCCCGGTGCCTTCAAGCGCGATCACGAGTGGGGGCCGCTCGGAGCCCCGCGTTCGGGCATGCAAAACTCAGCGCCTGTCCTCTCGCCTGGAGCGCCACCCCCGTCCCCCCGCGCCGGCACACGGCCCCGGAGCCGGGCTCAAGTGAGGAGGGGCCCGTCGGGAGCCGTTCCGCGCCCTCCTCCCCTCGGCGCCCGAAAAGCAAAGCTAACACAAGAAAATCCAAGAAAACTTAGATCACTCTCGCTTCCTTGCTCTCCGTGCGCATCTGGAGAGGCAGCACCAAATCCATCGCCCCGGGCTCAAAGCCGAGCTCTCCCGTCCGCGCTTGCGGGGTCGCCGCTCCCCACGGCGCCCCGGTGCAACCCGAACTGCTCCCTAAGCTCCGCTCCCCCGTCCCCCCCGTAACTGCAGCCAGAGACTAGCAGTGTCCCTCCAAAGAACCGTCCGGCACCTTCAGCGACAGGATCCCTCGCCACGAGCCGCAGAGGCTAAAATCCAGCAGAGNAAAGAAAATGAAGTGAATAAATGTTGCAATTTATATATATTTGAATAGATAACAAGAACAACTTTACTGTTTGCCATAAATGAAAACCCCACCAAATCATTCCTCTAATTGAGGTTCTGAAACTCTGTTTATGGTTGCAAAGTGATTTGATACAAAAAAATTACACATTTTGAGTTATTATATCACCCAGAAATTTGATGCCACTTAACTATGTAATTTTCGGAAATGATATAAAACCACTGCAGAAAAATATTCAGGGAAGCCCAAAAGACCTCTTTTTATCTGTTTTTATGGGTCTAAAATGAGAACTCGCAGAGATCCTTGCTCTGTATGTGAAGGCTGAACTGCCACCTCGGGAGCTTTATTAATATGTATGTAAATATGATCTGGTTAGATCCTGTGTTTCTGTGCCGTTTCACAAGGTGGAGCGGCTAACTAAGCTGAACAGATCAACGCCCTGTGTTTATTTTCTTCTTTTTCCCCTCCCAAGCAGCAACATTTAAAGATTCAAAGAGAATGAGGACAGCAGCTTCATTTATGTCAAGATTGTCTCAAACCTCCTTCCTTCCTTCCTTCCTTCCCTCTCTGCCCTCTTCTCTTTCTCTCTCCCCACTCCCTCCCCTCTCTCACTCCACACCGCAGGTGAATGTACAAGTGCTGCCGCAGCAGGAGAAGCCCGAGGTGAGTATGATTTTCCATCCTTTTGCTGCGCTTTAGCCTGGGGGAGCCCTGCCCGCCCTTCGCTCCCCAGAAAGTAAAGTTCGTTCTTTCTTTCTCCTGCCGGCTCTTTGCGTGACTACATGTTCAACAGGCGCCTTCCCCGCGGGGACAATAAACCCGAGGGACTGATTTTTGAGGAGGAGGAGGCTGCCGGGCTGGTAACTGTATATTAACCCCGGAGCTTTTGTTTTAGCATCAGCCACCCGGGTTTGACGTCACCTTCGCTGGTAGCGGGAGGAGGTAGCACTTCGGTGGGAAATAACGCCGTCTCCCTTCCCCAGGGCTCTCCCCTCTCTTTCCCAGGAGGGATCTCCATCCTCCTCAGCACTTTCTAAAGTTCTTTTTCACATGTGTCCGTAAGTCCTTCCCGCAGTGAGAACTGTCTGCCTTTAGGCGAGAGGTCGTAGGGGCCTCCTCCCGCCGCTTCAGCATCCCCACCTGCGCTCCCACGCCGCGAGACCTGTTCCCGGTGCCTCCCCGGGTGGGTGCCCCGGGACAGCTGCGGGCCCCGAGCCGGGAGAAGAGAAAGCCCTGGCTCTGCTCGAAACGTGCTGGCCCTGCCTGCCGCTTCCTCCGCGGCTGGAGACCGCGCAGGGCCGCGGGGCAGCCGCGCTGCAGGACGCGCAGCGCTTGCTGATGCTGCGGTGACTCTTCCACTTGGTCACTCTCCTTCCGTGGTTGCGAAAAGCACAGTTGCAGAGGCCTCCAAATTTTCAATATTTTTATTACACTTACATTCGTCTTCTCCTTTTTTTTTTTTTTTTTTTTGGTCACGAAATGAGAGCTTTCCTACCCGATTTTCTGCGGGTGCAGCTGCCACCCACTCCTCGTGATTTAGGTGTTATAACACCTTTATTTAATACAGCCGCCAAGTCAAAATATCCGATTTAATTTTATTCGCAACCACTAATTTTATTCTCCGGGGAGTATTACTCTAATCATCTGATTTAATTGGGAATTCGTAGAACTCGATCAGACCTAATAAGAAACATTTAAAGTATTGCTTTATGTTGGTTTAACATGGAGAAAATGTTCTCCCTTCCTCCTGGTAGATTTTTTGGGGGGAGGGGTTGCGATGGGGTTTTTTTCTGCAAATACCTTCCCTTTCCCCCCCGAGGCAGCTCGCCACCACCAACAACACGGGACACGGGTTACACCGATTTCCTCCGTTCCCTTGTCTTTCAGCTTTGACTTAAATTAAAGGGCTGGGTTATCCTTTCCGTTTATGGCGGTTTAAAACTATTTATTTTGGAAACAACCACGGGAAAAAAACCACAAACAAACTAACAAACAAAACCAAAACAAACAAAAAAAACCCACCAAAAACACCCCGACAGTGGGTCAGTAATCAGCCAGTGAAATGCGGTGGTTTCTGTTCGGAGCCTCACGCTTTTAGTAACATAGCAAACGGCGGTGTTGAAGTTGGAACACACAACGTGTAGCATCTCTATCCCGAGGCTGTTTCCGTGGCTCCTGCAGCACGGCCCCAGTCTCTGTGATAGGCAGAGTTGGGGTGCAGCGTCCCAGAATTGGGCACGTAAACGCCCAGTGCCTCTTTCTGCTGCTCGTCCAAAGTCAGCAGAGAACACCCCTTCGTCCAAAACACTTAGCCATGTGCTGATTTTAAAAGTTACACTCAATATCAATCCGACATCGTAATAGCAGACTTTTGTTAAATAAAAATTTTAAAATTGCAAGGATATGTAATGTAATTCCAGGATTCAGCAAGTTCTGAGGACATTCGTCCAAATCTCTCCCAGTTTCAGCGGCGTTTGACGGGTTCCCACGCCCCGCTCCTCTCCGGCCGCCCCCAGGGCCGGCAGCAGCCCCGGCAGGCGCCCGGAGGCGGCGGGGGCTGGAGGCGAAGCCGCCGCTCCCGGGAAGCGCCGCTCTTCGCCGGGGTCGCTCCTGACTCGGAGCCGAGGCCTCTTCTCGGACTCGGCACTCTGCTCCGGGCTCAAGCGGACTCTGCCTTTCCGATTTCCAGGAGGGAAGTGGCTGAAGGGGCTGCTTCCAACCGGGACCCAACTATTCCTGTGTTGCTGTCCTCTTACGAGGTACGTTTAGAAAAGGAGAGCCCGAAATCACACTTCTCACCGGTTTGATATTCTAACAACAAAAATTTCTTCCCTGTCCGTGTTTTGCTTGGAAAAACTTTCACCGTGAACCCAGACAGTGCACACAGATTTATTCAAACAAACCACCCCTGAGCTGTGAGTTCGCCCGGACCAGCAGAGGCGCGGCCAGGACTTGCCGTGGGCTCGGGGCTCTCTCCATCTCTGTCCCGGCCTGCCAGAGCCCTGTGTGTGTGTGTGAGTACGGACGGGAGGCAGGGGGGAGGTGGATATTGCTCTCCCCCCACCCCTCCCTTCTTCCTCCCTTCTCTCCTGCTGCAATTCATTTCTATTTGACGAGGCACAATAAAATCTTCTTGTACATCCCTGCTCCCGTGTCTTTCTGGGGGAGGGATGTTTGTTTTAGGCACGCACAGAGCAGCCGCGCTCCCGCTGCCCGGGCGGGACAAGGAAAGAGAAATTCATTTCTCCAAACCCGGTGAAACGCGATTTTAAAGCCCCCGAGACTGGTCCCAGCTTGGCTCTGGGAGCAACTCCCAGCGTCAAACCACGAGAGGAGCTCAGGCTTGGACCCAGCTCCTCTCTTCCTCCCCGCAGGCGCTGGCCGGGCCCCGCAGGAGCAGCCCGGGTTGGCACCGGGCGCCTGGGCCGGCTCCAGGGCGCGGGGCGGGTGCCCTGCCCGGGCAGGGCGCGGAGAGCCGCCGAGGCTAAGGGGTCGCAGAGGGAACCCCACCACGGTCAGGGCAGTCCGCGCCCTCCAGACGCGTGAAAGTCGGCTCTACTTCGTTACGGGGATGAGCAGAGACGCCGCGTTTCGTTGCCAGTTGCCCCGGTGGCTGCTCAGTTATCCCCGCTGTGCGTTTGACTCTGGCAGCATCCAGAAATTCACCACTCGGCGCCCACGGCCCCGCGCTCACATCTGGGTCAGCTCGACAAAACACGGCAGGGGTTTCATATATTTATTCTGAAGAAGCCCCGATTTCCCGGGTGTTTCTTTCTCTCCTCCCTCCCCTTGATTCACCTAAAGGCTTCCCATGTACGGCTGCTCCGGTGCCCAAGTTTGACGGGACTGCAGCAACGGTGCTGCTGCAGCTTCTCCCAGTTGCAGTAGTAAAATCTTAATTAAAAAGCGCCCGGCTATTGGCTGCCATGCGGGGGAAGGGACACGCACGCCCGCAGGCAGCGCAGCCCTCGGAAGCATCCCAGAGAAATATAGTTCTTGATTAGTGTATTTTCATCTCGTTCTTAGCGGAAGACAGTTTGTAAGTACCTGCTAATGTTAGTGCTCTTTAAGGTTTCAATTGTTCTAGGGGGTTTGCCATTGACTTTTTCATTATTTACCTACTGAATCAAAGTAAGCAAATGCCATCTGTTTCCCTGCTGCTATCATCTTCACTTTTAATTATCCGCCCAGCCGCCTAATAGAGATGATATTAAACTAAATCTTTTTGACATTAAAAGTAATTATCCCCAAACCAATATTACAAGAATGAAAATTACCACCACCACTACCCCCCCCTCAAGAAAAAGGCACATTCCTCCTAGTCCAGGGAACCTCTTCAGATCTGAGAGAGGAAAGGGAGACGGAACTCCCGTTAGCCCGGACTTCTCAAGTATTTGAAACATTATTAACTCGATTTCCCGGCTCCCAGTGGGGGAGGAGAAAGCGACAAGGGAGAAAGATTTGTGGAAGAAAATAAGAGAAATTCGGGGCTCCGTACACTCCTGCGCGGGCTCCTCTCCGCCCGCAGCCCGGCGGCAGCACGGGGGGATCCCACACGGGGGCGGGCGGCGGGGCTGGGGCTGAGCGACCCCTCGGGGATCCACCGGGGTCGGCGCAGGTACCAGCCCCGGGCTTTTGGAGAACAGCACATCCTACATGCACAGACGCGGCCCTCGAAGGGCTTTGCACCATCCAGCGGCACCGGCCGTGCGCATCGCGCTGGCGTTGCGGGGACGGTCATTAGAGGGACACTGGAGGGATCGGGGCCGTGATGAAGGGGCACGGCGGGTCCTCTGACAGATGGCCGCCGGCTGAATTACCTCCACAGAGTCATTTCGCTTACTCTCGGGCTTCTCCGCCATTTCTCCTCCGACTCGCTTTAATACGAGCCGGAGCCGCGTCCCCCATTTCTTTTAATATGTGCTAAACTGAGCTAATTTTAATTGCATGTTTCAACTTTGCTAATTAAATAGAGTGGTCTAATTAAAAGTGACTAGGGAACAGTTTTAATTCAACCCTCTACTTTTTTAACAGTCCATTATGCAACAAATCCAGGGTAAGCCCTCCCTTTAAAAAAGCTACAGATGATTGAGTTTTTACACCTTTTTACACGCTCACAATGGGGAGACTTGACCCAACATATGTAGCAGTGGGGCCGGGCCCCCCCTGCTCCCCGGCGGGGCATCGCGACCGAGCCGCCTCGCTGCTGCTGCCCCGCCTGAGCGCGGCTGGACCCGGGGGCTTCCCGGGGCCTCCCCGCTGGAAGTGCGGAGACTATTAGCCCAGCAGAGGTTAGAGTAGCACATCGCCAAGACAGCAGCCCAGGATTTGGGAAAATCGGGCTCTTTACACGCTTCATCTCTTCACCAAGTGCTCATTAGGTTGTTAACCTCTGGTTCACATGAAAGGGGCATGTGATGAATCCCCTCCCGAACAAATGGGCGCATCCCCCTTCAGGCACTGAACAAAGCCCTTAAAATAACTGCACAAGAAAGCCTTTAGTTGTTACTCTAAAATTTCTTTTCTCTGAGAGCTTGTGCCCATCCACACACACGCACACCGACACACAGAAAGAAGAAAAAAAGCTCACACACGCAAAAATCCATCCATCACACCCATCCACCCCCTCCTTCACCCTCCCGTGTGCTGCAGCTAAAAATTAAAAATCCGTGGTCCGTCCCCAGGGCCTTCGGCGCTGGCTGATGTCCCCTGGGTTTGGCTGAGGCTCGGGCTGGCGCTTCCCAAGGGAGGGGAAGGGAATCTTAATCGCTTTAACGGGGCGGGCGGGGAAGCAGCCTCTGCTTGTGGAGGGGGAAAGCCATTCGTCCCGGCCGGGGGCAGCGCTCTCCGGGGGCACAGGGGTGTGAGGGTGCCATGCCGGCCCCCGCTCTGCTCTCCCCTTCTTCCACCAGCCAGAGAGACGAGCTGAGCGGATCCACAGCGGAGGAGGGCACGGGCAGGAGTTTCCCTTTCTTTCCGGGGGCGTGCGGCGAGGGCTGGGACATCTCGGGGGGAGCCCAGCGCCCCCAGTGCCCCCATCCCTCCCCGGCCCCGCTCTGCGCTGGGAGCGAGAGCGGCGGATCGGGTCCCCTCCTAAACCAGACGGGCTCAACCTCCCGAGCCAGCGCTGCCTGCTCGGGGCTCGCTGCCCGCGGAGGGCCGGCCAAGGAGCCGAGCCCGGCTCCGCATTCCCACCGCTCGCCTGTGGATTTGGGGCTCTTTAAGACCTTTGCTTTTCTCTCCCTCCCTCCTTCTCCCTCTCCCTTTTTATTTCCCAGCCCCTCGGGCACGGATTAAAGTGACAGACAATTTTCCCCTCGCACCTTATTGATGGTTAAATGCACTCTGAGTTAATGCGCGGGAAGTGGGGAGGGAGGGGGGGCTGTCCCGGCAGCGCTGCGAACCTCGGCGGGTCGACGGAGCGGCCGCGGGCCGGGGGCGGCTCGGCACGGGCGGCGCCGCTGCCTGCCCCCATCCGAGCGCGAGTGGCTGCGCGGCAGCGGAGGCTCCGCGGGGATGCCCCGCGTCCGCGGCGCTGCCCGTGGCACAGGGACACGCGCGTGTGCCGCAGCCTCCCGGCAGCCGCGGGGACACGCGCTGGCACCGCCGGGCGCACGCAGGTACCGCGGGGGCAGCAGCTCCGAGCCAGAATGACTCGGGAAAGCCCCGCTCTGCTAAATTACCGTAGGGCGCTCCGAGAGGTTCATTAAAAGGGCTCTTGTCAGCTCCCTAACGATCCGAGAGCTTTTTAATTATATTTTATATTCCCCTACCCGTCCCCTAACTTCAAACACATGGTAAAAAGGATTTGCTGTTTTGTTTCAGGTACAACCTAATAATTAAAATTCAGACCCCGTCCCATGCATCTGCTTCGCCTTTGCCAAATGAATTGAAGGGAGAGAGAAAAGCGATTTCATTGAGATCACAGATGGGGTGCAGGTTTTTGGAAGAAATTTGAGAAACACCATTGTCCAGAATCAAAACTCTATGTCTTGCCCCACAAAGGGGGCTGCTTTAAGCCCCTCAACTTCTATGGGGCTTGTTTTTTAAACTTTAAGTGTTCCGCACAATAAGCTGCCACCAAAATGTCACAACCACTCTAATTCCAAGTGTGTCTCACTGCAAAGGGTGCAGAAAAATGAAGGGAGCAAAGGGAAGGAGTGTAATTAAAAACCCTGGAGCTCCCTCCTGCCTGCTGGGGCCCGGCGACCGGTCCGGGGCGGGGGCGGCGGGGAAGTGCCCCCGCCCGTGGCAGCGGCACGGACACGCCAAGGTGCGGGGCCGTCCCCCCCCGCGCCGCTCCCGCATCTGCCCGGCCGCATCCCGGCTCAGCACATCGGAGCGCTTCCATATTTTGGAGGCTAAATTGTTTCATTAGCCGAAAGCAGAAGATTAATCCTTTTATTTTTATTCATGATCATGACAGCCCCGGTCTGATTTGCCAGAGGATTCCCCCCTTCAGTGTTTATTGCCCCGGGAGCTCAGGAGCCGAACAATTCTGACGGAATGCGATAGATAAACACAGTCTATACGGTTAAAGAGACATATCGAGGGGGTTTTGCGGAGGGGCGGGAGCGCCGGTGTAACAGCGTCATCAAAAACCACACGCACTTCGGGGAAAAAATGATTCTTGTATTCTTTTTCCAGTTCACATGCGGTATTTAAGGGGCCCTTATACAAACACAGACTTCTTCCAAGTTAATGATGGACCATCCGCAATCTCCCACGGCACCGTCCAGCCCCGGCCCGGTGCCGCGCCGGTGCCATCAGCCCCGCGGGACCGGGCAGCGCTGGGGCAATGCCCGAGCATGTGGCTCCATTTGTTCGGTTGGTTGGCTGTTTATTTGTGGGTTGTTTGTTTGTTTGTTTTTCCCTAGGAATGCCCAATTTTTCCTTGCGCGCCCCTCGCCCAGCCCCGGGCTGAGCGGCCCCATCTCCGCCCACGCCCGCGGGGAAAGGCGCGGCACCGAGGTTTTCTCCTCTTCTGACTTCCTTTTAACTATTTTTAAAATAATTTTTAATAATTTTAGAATAATTTTTGGCGGCGGTGCGGGCAGAGCCGGGCCGGGGTGAGGAGCCAGGGCGGCCGCGGACGGAAGGGAAGGGAGACCCGCGGGGGCGGCTCAGCTCCCGGCGGCCGCCGCAGCGCTCCGGTGCCCCCGGGGATTCTGCCTCGACGGCTCCATCCCGCCCGGGCGAGGCCGAAGGGCGGCTGCGGTGCCGGCCGGTCCCGCGGGATGCCCGGGAGGTGTCTTCGCTCCATCCCGCTCCTCCAAGCCAACGTCTTCCCGGGGAGCCGGCGGCCGCGAGGTGCGAAGGCGCGGTGGGACCCGCATCAAGGCGGGGATCTCTTTTTCTGGTGTTTTTGTTAATTTGGTTTGGTTTTCCCACGTTAGACGATACTGCAACAGCCACACAATGTCCTACTCACCTTCGTCTAAACCTTGAAGAAGCGTATTTCAGCAAAAGAGTGTTCACTTTAATTTGCAGGTTATACTTCACTTCTAAAAAATACCTCCTGCCTTTTTTTTCTTTATTAGATCCACAAAATTATAAATTATTTTGTTCTTCTGCATCAGCGAGTTTATAGCTGTCATTAAAAAACAATTCCTTCTCCACTGCCACCACAGTTTGGAAATGCTTTCCCTTACACAATCAAAGTCCTAATTAATCAGGACACATAAACAGGCAAATAGACCTACACAAAATGAAAAATATTTCTAAGTACACATCAGAATAATCTTCAAACTCCTAAAATGGCCGCAACAGAACGGGGGTTTTCAAATGACAACAAATGAGGTCTACCTGTAAATTTAGAAGAGGCGAGATCATGAGTAGGATGCCATAATTACAAGGTATAAAATACTTAGGAGTAGTAGTAACTCATACTAACGGGGACTGTGACAGTAGATTAAATAAAGCACAGAGGCAAATAAAATGATCGAAACTACATTTTTTAGGTGAATGAAAACATACTTACATTCACTACTTTACAAAATGATAATAATTTTTTAAAACCACCAGGGTGGCACTACCCTTTTAGAAGAAAACCGCATAAAGAGGAAGATAACAAAGAGAAATTAAAGTCACAGGTAAAAGACTAAGATTGTAACCAAAACTTTTTGAAGACACTATTTTAGATCCTTAGAGTACACAAGTATTTGACTTAAAAAGACTACAGCATGCCCACAAGAAGTAGTTGGGCCGTGTGAACCAGCACATTAAAGGATGTAATTGGAAGACAGACTTAAAGTAGGAAACTAGAAATGAAAATCTGAAAATCCATGGAAATTTAACTTTTGGAAGGTACAAATCCTGAATTAAACAACTGACAGACCCCAAGGAACAATTACCAAAGGTGTAAAGGATTATTAAAAGTATCAGAAACAGAAAACCTGCCAGAAGATAACTAGACTAATACATTTTTACGGTGTAAAAGACTCCTTTTATTAAAAATAGGGCAATTGCAGAAAAACGAAGCTAGTCATCTGTAGTGGTGTTTACTACAGTGGAAACATCTTTTCTGGAGTTAAGGAAAAAAAGTAACATTATCAGAGACTGACAGCTGGAAGCAGAAAGCAGCAATTTTCACAGTGAGAAGATTCCAGCAATGTCCTCAAGGATCTTTGTGGGAACCTGTGTTATTCAAGGTACTCAGACACTGCTACCTGGAGAAAGGGATCAGCGGTGAGCTGGTGATAGCAATAAATAACACAAACTCATTCAAGTTGAGTGGATCGAACGGGAACAGCGATGAACTGTGGAATCCTGTGGAATCCTGTGGAATATTGTCACAACACGGAGCTAGGTAAACGGTAAAGGAAACTCAGTGGTACTAAGTACAAAATAATGATCCTCTTAACCAGTAGTTTTGTAATCACAGGAACTAATGAAGCCTCCTTCTATAACCAGCAGTTGAGTGACATTTTAATTGAATTATATTAAGGCTGCAGTGTGACTTCAGTCTTTATTACACATAAAAGAATCCACAGAGGAAAGACCTGAATAAGGAGTGAATTCTCTGTTATCTAGTGAGACATCAAAACGCTTTGAGACTTTTAGGGTGCTTGGGTCTGGAGTGACTCCCAAGAGCTGGATCTAGAGTGAGCCTTGCCTTCACTGCACACACTCAAGGGACCTTCCATCTGCCTTCCTATTTCCTGAATTCTGGGCTGCCAATTTTGACAAGACTTAAGGACATTTAAGACAGTAAAACCTTCATAGCATTTAATTTCATTGATTTTTTTTTTTTTTGGATGTAAAATGCAAAGGTAGTAATAAGGTATTAAAAAAAATATTTCAAGGAGCATGATTGATATCATCCCCCATAAATCAGCAGTGCTCTCAGGGGGAGCAGCCTGGCCTTCCTCTTCCTCTCATCTTCACTGACTCACCTAGAGACACATCAGTGAGCTGCATCAGCCTCAAACTGCTCCAGGAAAAAAAAAAGTCAGTTTTTAACTGGTTTGCCTGGTCCCCGTGCAAGGCAGGGGCAGAGATGGCTCTGCTGGCAGAAGTATAGATCTATACCAGACCAAATGGAGTATAAAACTGCCTGGATCCCGACACCTTTAGCCCTAAATTTGCTATTCCCCACCTGTCATCTGTAGGGAAATAGTTTCAGGTAGAGAACAATGTCTCATGCTGTGTACAGTGTACAGTAATTTCTGCTTTTTTTCATGACCCATCCAGAAAGAAAAATATAATTAAGGCTACTGCAGTTGCCTTCTCTTTTATACAAACAGATTAATAAAACTAAACTGGGGTGCAGAATCAACATCCAGTCTCCATTCCCAGCTCTTTTGTTCAAAAAGACCAATGGCTGCAATGAACATCCACTGTCGAGGGCTGGACGGCTCATCCCAGGCAAGCACCCAGCTGCCAGCCTAAAGGCTGATTTGCACCCCTCCCTCTCAAGGACCTTAAAGGAATTCTGTATTTTGGCAGTCAAACAGCTTTGATAGTGGGCAGCACACACGTTAGAAATAGCTGTGCCATGGTGGTGTTGAAGCAGACTATGGAATGTCCAACCCAGGGACTCGTTTCTCCTCAGGCCTCACAATATTGGAAAAACTGAATCGTGAATTACGATCAGTGAAAACTCCTCTGCTGGAGGAGGCCACCACCACAGTTTCCAAATAAAAACGTATCCTCTGCTTTGTCAAATGGTAGAAGGTCTTGGTGCTTACCTTGGTGCACAGCCTGAGTGCTGGGAGCCCTCAGGAGAAGGACAGCAGAGCTGGAAGCCTTTGCTCCAGGGAGGAATGGCACACACAAAGACATCTCCATCTTCAGCATTTCCAACTGACTGCTCTTAACAGGCTCTGGTTCTGCCTGGTAGTGACTCTCCACATGTAGAGACACTCACTTACGTGTTTTGTGCTTGCTGTGGAACCTGTTTTAAGGCTCTGAAATCTTCTCATGCATTGTTTAGGGAGCCTGGACGCAAGGCCTGGATAATGAAGTGCTTCCGTCCTGAGAGTCTGGGATATTGTGATCCGATTTTCCACCACACACGGAAGAGTGAAATCACATGACTTTTTAGTAGAAATATTGCTGCAATTGAAAATTTATTTTAAGTTTCTAATGTCACCGAGTAGGTACAGTTTATGAAAGCCAAACTCCTCCTCTACTACATTAAAAAAAATAGACAAACCCCCCAACGCAGCTCCATTAGAAACAGCCTCAGCACTCCCACTGAGCTGAAGGGTGCATATGCAGAGTACAGAGCAAACACTCGTGTTCTGCATGGTCTCTAATAATGATTTCAAACACCACTGTCAACAGGCAGAAAGTTTCTCCCAAAGCCAGAGCGTGCCCCACCTTCACCCCATGAGTAACAGAAGCCGATGCATAGCACGGGACTCCTTTCAGCAACAGTAATTCCTTAAGACTTAAAACTAATGCATTAATCACCTTAATGGTAATCCATTAATGTGAAGAACCTGAAGATAAAAAGGCAGAATCAGGGATGTGCTCCGTAGCAATGGTGTTACAGTTTTAGGGTAATACTGAATTACAAAATTCGACTGACTAGAGGATTATCCGTGCCAGCAGAGCGTGTGAACTGAACACCAGGAGAGCAGAAAATGATGGCATAGAATATTAATATTTCTACACAAGGATTGTTTTGTGTTGATGGTGTGATTCAGAAAGGTGACTCGACATGGTTGCTTCTTGAAATCAGGCCCAAAGTATTTAAGGACCAAAATCGTTAACATTTTATTTAAAGAGCGATACACTTCTTTACGTCGTGGCAGAATGATCCCTGTATACTGATCTCAAAATCTTTATATCAGAGGGCAGTAATGCCACCACTTTGAACACTTCCAGTTAATTATCACCAGAACATTTTGATAATGACAGTGTTTTTTGCAATATGAACAAAATGAGGGAAAAAATAATAAAAGATTTTAGGGAAAAAAAAAAAGGCCGAACAACCCTGGGAGCACTGACTTCAACAAGTTCAACAAATATTCAAGCCACATTTAATAACTTTATAAAACTAGTATCAAAGTAAAGAATATATAGTCAAAATACAGAAATCAAGTTGAGTGAGAGAAAATAGCCTGATGAGATCAAACAGAAGTTAAACAGAACAGATTAATATAAACAAGTTAGCTGAAAGGTCGCTTTGCTTCGTGTAGCACTATTTCAGCAACTCCTTTCCTCAACAGGCAGCTTAGAAGGAAAAAAAAAGATATGCATCACTTTAAAATCCTGCTGTATGTTCTACTGTGATTGTTCGCAGAAACAGCATCACCCCAATTTGCAACCCACGTTAACTTGTTATTTAATAAACGCAGTGGAATTTTTTTTTGTAAGAAAATGAAAGTTCAGAATGAAGCGTCTGCACTCAGCTTTCCATTACACATACATTTATCATTCTATTGGCTAGGAATTCTTTTATTTGTGAACTGCAAATTATTAGGATTTGCTTACACTTCCAAACCTTTTGTTTGTCATAGATACTTCACTTCTAAAAGTGTCTGGTGTAGCACTCACTAATTACAGAATTATAAAAGGTAGAATAAGGCTTTGCCCGCTCAGAAATTTGCATTTTTGGTAAAGGTAACAATATATCAGCATCACTAACATCCTAATAATAGGCATACATTTAATTTTATATCACCATCCTTCCAAAGAAAAAAAGAAAGACTAAAAGATGTGTGCAACTGGTTTAGCTTAGTATAAAATTTTCAAATCAGAACTCATTCAGCTATGATAAACACTATGAATTACGTATAAACATAGATGGAAAACAGTGTGCCAGGCTTTAAAAGAAAAAAAAAAATTGATTAGCAGATGATGATCCTGTAGTGCTGTTGTGCACGGTCCTGTAAGCCCAGAGATAAAACAAAAAAAAGGATAAAAAAAAGAGAGAGGGAAAAAAAAAAGAAAGAAAAAGAAAAAAAACCCAAACAAACCAGTTTTGATGCAGGTTTGGCATCAACTGCACTTTATGGTCTTAGCCTCAGTATGCTCATTCTATGGCTGACAAATTTAAAGTACCAGATTTTTCCACATCAGAAAGCAGGTAGCTGGTGCATACATTTCAGACAAGAGCACTAGGATTTCTTTAATTTGAGATGGGATCAATAATGTATTGTTAAAATGTCCAAAGTGGGCAACAATAAGGCAGATTTCTTATTACACCACCCCTTAAAATACCCATTGTTTGATGAACCAAACAAGGTGCTTTAAACCAGCAGAGTAATAGGAGACAAGCAAGTGCCAGGATGAAGAAAAACTGCTAAAATGGGAACTGCCCTTTCTTTCACAAGGAGAAATAAAGAACTTTTGTATCCGGTATTTGAAAGGTTTTTAACAGCTGATATTCAATATCAGCTGATTCCTGAAGTGTTGGCAAGATACCAGGTTTCTGGTACTGGCCATGTCTAATGTTATTTAAATATTCACATCATGCAATAAGCAGTTTCACACTGCAATGTAATGGAAAATACTTCCTAAACTGAATTGGAACTGAGACCCAAAGCAGAACCAGTAAATAAATATCTCGCGTATATGTCAAACTATATTCTCCAAACAAAACCTTACATCTTATCAAAGAAGTCAGAAAGTACTAACAAAAATTATATGCTTTCTACTATAATACTGTTAAATTTCCATGGCTGAGAATGTCCCATTAATTTTTTCTGCCTTTTTAAATTAGTTGACAGAGTAGAAATTCAAACACAGAAATAAAATGCATATATATGAGAGCACTGGCTCAGTGAGATATCAAATATACAGCATTCTAGTGTCAAAAGTACAGGCAGAAAAGTCCAAGATTTCTTGGTGAAAAAGGGGCATTTGAGGAGTAAAAATTCTACTTAACAATCACTCACATTTTAACAGTGCATTAATTATAACAAAAGCTGGATGATAAGTGAGCAACAGAATCATAATGTTCAGTGTTCATAGCAGAACTTTATCCTCTGCTCATTTAAATGAGGTTGGAAACATATACTCATGTATGTGAAACTTTAAGTAGCTATGTTTGCTTTTTTCAATTTTTCAGGATTCTTGCAAGAGGCAAACTTGTGACATGGAATTGAGCTGGATGTCAGGACAAGGTGGTGCTCAGAGAAGTCTTCCTCTCGATGCTGTGCCTCTGGCTTATCAAAGGATGATTAGTCCTACAATCGTGTTTGATCTATTCTTTTGCCTCTAGGAAAAGGGTTTCTTGAGGATACAGTTTTACCTCCAGTAATGATTTATTTGGATCCAGCTGGGTCACCTGTAAATACACGAACACAAAGATAAGTGTAAGTAGACTTTTGAATTGTTTATCTTCACAGTGCAGACTTTCACAGGGAAAATTTTTGACTCACTCCATCAGCGGTAACTGAAGTAGTGAGTATTATTTTCCAGGATGTAGATTAAGAAATATATATTGTGTTTTCTGTTGTTGTTATTATAAGTATTATTTTGTAATAACAATGAACAGAATAATAAAAAACCAGAATCCCTGACATTAATTCCAAGAAGGTCTGGTTCTCTACAATAAATTATTGCACAAATCTGTTTTTGTCAAAGTTAAGAACTTTTGGAAGGATTACTAGAACATGTGAGTTAAGATGAAAAATAAAACTCTACTCCTAGATAATTATCCCAAAATTTCAGTCAAACTGATGGTGCAAGCAGCATAGCCAACCCAACAGGATCTCTCCATTGAAAAGGGAAACTTTATTTTCCTACTTCCTTTCTTGCTCCAAGTCATGTGGTGGAACTCCCAGCTTTCACTCACTTCAGTGCTTTCCAGACACCTCAATGACCCCAGGCTGGGAGAAAACGGTTTAGTTTTCTATATATTTCCTTACATAGACAAATGAATGACAAGTGTCCCAGTGTCATTCAGATGTTTACAAGTTTACAAGCCACTGCCATGACATCCTTCAGAATATTGCAAAGCTTCGTGTAGAAAGATGAACCATTTTCTGAAATATTTCACTTCCATTTCGAAACTTATTTTCCCTGGTAATTCTGTCTTTGTTTATTTTGCTGTGTGAGCTCACCAGTTATCAGAAGTCTGCTTGTGAATAATAGCTTATTAGTCTTATGCCATAGGTATAAATGCAAATGCAGGCCAATAAACATTTTTTCCAAAGTTAAATTCGTTTCATCTATGATCACAGCATGCCATTGCTTTCTAAAAATGCTTTTGGAAAACTTTAAGGGTCCAGCACACAAAATGCTATGAATTAATAAGAAATGTTCGCGTAATTTTCTTAAAAGCCTAATTTACTAATCCTGTTACCTATTAACAAAAACAGTATTGCTTCTCATTCTCTCCCCCAACCAAATCAGGCAAACTTGAAATATATTTGCATTTCTATTGTCTTATTGAATAATTAGGGAAAAATTATTATTTAAACAAACTTTCAAGGCTTATCACTTCTTAAGACCATCAAAATCAGTGTAATTTCATCTGACTGCAGCAGAATTTTTTAAAAAATGACATAATTAAAAAACCCAACCCAAACCCAAAAACCAAACAGATGTATTATTTTTATTCCCAAAGCAGGAATATATTTTCTTAAACTTCATGTACCATGGTGAGCTACTGCTAAATGTCTGAAGACAAAAATAATTTACAAAAACCAGACTCAATTTTAGATTCCTATTATCTACAGTCCAATTATGCATTCCTGCACAGATGCTGCTTGATTTATTGAAAGGTTATTATCTTCGAAAGCAAACCTGTTATGTAAAAAACAGCCATAGTAGTGCATTTAAGTTTGTGATTACAGAAGTATGCTAATTAAGTATCTTGTTGCATTTTTTAATGTTTTAGTATTCTGCTACAGTCTGTTACTGAACAGAGAGTGAGGTAAAGAGGGGTCTGTGCAATTCACAGCATCTGAGGTATTGGGCACCTGAGAGCAGCAATTTTCCTTCTTTTCAGTACAAGCCTGTATTAATTTAGACATCTCTATCTTCAAATCCTGCAGCCATTTTGTTGGGTTTTTTTTGTTTCCCTTTTTTTTGCAAGAAAAGGCAGGAAAGTCACAACAAGTCTCTCTTACACTGAGGAAAAAAAAAAGTCTCAGAAGTATGCCTAGGCACTGAACACAACCTTCCAGGCTGTAACCATATGGAAACCTATTAGCCACTTGAGCATAATTCAAGATGCATGTCCTAGTCTGAGGTCTGCAAACTTCAAGGGCCTTAAATAACAACAACACATGATGGTCCTTCCTCAGTGAGAAGGGTCCTAGGAGCCTTGTGGAGTACCTGCAGCACAAGGACTGTGCAGCTTTTCACCATAATTTCAGTGTGCTGCTTAATTCACTGAGGGACAGCAGAGTTTGCAAATGTTTACACCATTACCCAATTAACTAACAATATGGCTCCTACATCTGTCAACAAACAAAGCTGTTGTTGCTTTGTTTTAGCTCCTTGGCATTTTCTGTTCATATGGGTCGCCATTGTACTTAATTATCACACCACAACCCTTCTGCAGCTTCTACTTTGTTATTTGTGGCTTGTAAATATGTTGTTTACTACAAAGAATAGAAGCCTTATTAGTGAACACACCTCCTAACAAAAGAAATGGTTTCTCTTGTAAATATATGAAATATAAGACCTAAGATGCATTCTAACTTACGGTATTTTAAAACAGAATCAGAAACCAAAGAATGATCTATAGCAGAGATCAAAGGAAAGAGATGTAGCCTGCAAAGGTGTGTTCAATGTAGTGTTTATAGAATTTCATTCACTTACATTTATGTGCATTATTGCATAATGAAAAGTATAAAATGCCTTTAAATGCATATCTGTGTGCCTTGTTTCACTACTATTAGTATAAATTCTGGAGCCCGCTTCAGTGCTGACACCCCTTGGCTCTGATGCCATTGCAGGATGCTCTTTCCAAAACAGCCCTGCACATTATGTAAGCTACACTGTCCCAAACCCCTACACTTTTATTATTTGAAGAGTTATTCTATTTTGTTAGCAATTACACAGAAAATCATTGAAGTATGCTTATATATTGAATCTGATTTCATCTGTTCCACCTACGTGGCGGAATGAACACTTTCTTGATTAAGGTTGCAAAATTCACCTTCAGCATTAGTTAACAGCCTTAACAAACGCTAAAGGCACATTTTTTATCTGTATATTCAAGTCCTACAATAACTGACTTTCTACCAGCCAAAAGCACATACTCTAGGAGTCACCTCATGCATCACACTGTGATACCAGCTGAATGTATTCCTCAAATCTTTTGTGGGTTTGCTAATGCCAAATACTTTATATTATAATGAAACACGAACTAAAACCCCCTAAAAAGAGACTGTAAGGCGTTCCAAACTTATCCAGTGAGGAGGGTGGCAGAGGAGGGACTCAGTGTCCAGAAGCTGAGAGTATAACACAAGTGACAGCAAAATTACTGACATTCAAGCTCACAGAACCCTGTAAAATAACATGCAGGTGCATTCAGGGCAGTCCCAAAGCCCTGAACACAGAGAGTGCCCCAGGAGATTTTATCTTCAGGCAAATGACTTTCTGTGCAAACTTTAACACTCTCCCCCCCCTTCAGGGAAGACTCCTTTGAGCAACAGGATCAGAGGTGCTACCAGACTTTATTTCTGCCAGTCTTAGATCTTGCCACTGAGCTGCTTTCACTGAAATAGGTTTAAGTTGATAAACAATACTTTTCTTCCAACTGTGGATTCAGTTTTATGGGACCTTAGGTTGTGGTGCACTGGAGCTACAGCTTCATCTTTCAGGAACTTTGTTACATAACCATTGTTGGTTTGGTGCCAGGGAGGTTATCATTTAAATAAGTATTTGTTTAAGTGAATTCTGTGGTGATTATTCCAACTAAGCACCAGCTAGTTGAAATACTTCTGTGCCACTTAGAAGTTCAAATTATTTAGGACTCTGCAAGGCACAAGGTAGTAACGTTAACTCTTATACTCCTCCTGTAAGAATGCAGTAGCTGCTTACATTTTATTCTAAATAAATTAATTGAGTTTTCAGATAAACCAAAAATGAAAACTAATACTAGTTTAAAGAACATTTTAATACATTTTTGTAGCAAAGTCTTTTTCCTTCTAGAATAACTTCTGAGTTATTTCTGTCTTCACTTTTGCTGACCTATCTGTTCTATTACACAGTCACATCCTGAGCAGCTGTACTTTTACCACTTAGAAGGTGTGGTTCCTTACCCTTCCTAACTCTGTGGGGAAAAGACAAATACAAAAAAAAAATGGCTTAATGCCCAGGAAGGTAATTTAAAAATAAAGAATCAAATACACAATTATTATGACACTTACACAAGCAGTAAATATCACACCCTTCACCTTTCTCTCCACCCTAGGACAAGGATCTGATTCCCGAGTAGCACAGCCTCTATACCACTTACACACGCATGAATACATTTAATGAATCTAACGGACAAAGAGTTCTTTTACTCTCTTTCCTAATCCTCCTAAAGTATAAATGCAATAGAAATTACTTAAAGGCACACCTGGTAAAGTACCAGATCTGTTTAAAAAACTATATTTTCAGAGTGACACACAAACAAATACAGTGAATCCTTTCTACCTATTGAAATATCTCTGGGTTACACAGATAATACACTCAACTTGAGTAACAAACAAAAGTAGGGTTACTTTATAGAAATATATGCAATTAGATAGGGCTTAGTTGAATAAACTTGGAGATAATTTACATCTGAATTGAAGAAAGCCGTCACAAACAAGGAAAAATATGCCATAGTAAAAGACTTGTAGCCTCGATCCAAATACAAAGCTTTAATCCAATACATCACACTCTTGTCTTACTTCTCTGAAGAGGTTTTCTCAAAACATATTTTAGATTAAGCATATTAAAAATACATTTACTAAGAAAAGTAGCAGCTGTTGATAAAACAGAGAATTGTGATGCTGTATCCTCTACTTTGAGCATGCTTTCCATTTTTCCCTTGGAAAGCCGTGCAGTACTCCGAGATGCCACCAACCTTCACACAGAGTAAGTTTTCATTGCCTTAACATAATTTATATTAAAAAAAATTTGCTGCATAGATTTTAACCAATGAAGGCTTACTAACCTCTCTTGCCCTACTTGACTTACTAGACAGTAAATTAAGAGAGCAATTGTGTTCTCCCCTATTTTCCAAAACACTAAACGTAATGACAGGGTGCTACAAATAACAAGGATAAGCCCAAACCCAGTGTTGCTATATTTGTATAGTGGCACTTGGACTACCTGGTGCTTTTTAAAAGTTCTAAATGAAAATCTGATTTTTCAACTGGAATAAATACCTCACATTCGCAAAAAAAAAGCTTAAAAGCCCCACAAAACTGAATCTTTTTTTTTGTCAACACTAAATAGAGCCCTAACGTTAATGATGTTTTTAAAATTACCAGATTTTTACCCAAATCCTACAGCTTTTTAACAGTGAGTAATAAAAGAAATACATAACTGTAGTTTATCTACTTTCCAGCAAAAGGCCTTAGGAAGGGCTGTATATACCTGGGTAGCTCTGAGGCAGTTCTGTGCCTCTTTTCAGCCAAGGATCAGAAATTTTGTTTAGTGATCCGTTCTTGCCCAAAATACGGCCAAAATACATCCAGTTACCAGCATCACTGAATATATGTTTTATATTTGTTCCCAAGAATTAGTCTCACTTAAAAAAAATCACTACCAAGAGGCTGCATCTCCCTCTAGCCTTTCAAACAGCTCACTTTTAATGACAAAATAACCAACCCGCTCTTTCATTTTGGCAGAAGTGCAAACACAAAAGCACTTCAATTAAGAAAAGCCTCTTTGAATAATGTGGCTTTTATTGTTGTGGTGCTGATGGTGCTGAAGTATTACACAAGTTGCCTTGAGAGCAAGAAGATGGAGTTGGAGTCAGTCAGAGGAGTCACCTGCAGGTCCTGACCTGGACAACTACAGTCCCACAGTGGCAACAACTCCGAGACAGGAGGACTTCAGGCTTCGAAGAAAAGGAAGGTGGTGCAAAGCTCTCCTCAGAGTTTCTGCTTTCCTTCCTTCTTTCTGGTTTGAAATCTTTGATCTATTTAGGAATTCTTTGTGTGGTTTCTTGTAAAAAGAGAAGCCGACAGAATACCCTGGACCTTGTCTTTTCCTGACAAAGGACTTGCAGGAAGGGGAGCTCCACTACCTGCTCTCTCATGCTATTTACCTTCATTTTTCTTGTTGAGCAGAGAAAGTTTAAGTACTGGCATTTACAGATGAGAGCATTTGTATGTTAAGCATCCTTTTTGCTGTGCCAGGGAGCAAAACAGTACATTTCTTGTGGGCACTGCTGCCTGTATGCTTATAGTGAACTAACAATTATTCCTGTATTTAATTATTTTAAAACGTGCTACTTTCACAGAAAAAAGATGACATCCCCAGAAATACTATAGATTTCACTCCAGAAATCGATGAAGAGTTGAAAGGAAGCCGCATCCTCTGGAAGTTTGAAAACATATAAATACATTTAGTGTTCCAAATGAACTGTAAGAACTTCGCTTTGCATACATCCTGCGTATGGGGAATGGATGGGAACACAGTCACTCACAGGAGAACGACCCAGGATTGGATTCATGTGCGCTTAATTATAATTGCATGAAAAAACAATCCAAAAGGATTTTTATCATGAGTTCAAAGGATTAAGATGTTCAGATACCACAATGCTATCTACAGTATAACATTGTGATTGGTAGATAGGTAAATGGAATAAAGAGAGTGCCTAGGACTGCTTTGGTGATTTAGTCTGATGCATTACTTATGCAATTACCAAAACAGCAGGAGATCATTAAATTTTCTGGTAACCAGACACAGCAGTCTTAGTATCATACAATTACAAAGGCTCTCTATTGGTATTTTATCATTTCATTTTCTTCCTACAAGGGTCAAAAAAAGTCTACAAAATGGATATTAAGCATGAATTCTGGAGAAAAAGTACAAAACATCTTAGGCCCAGTTTATGCTGGACGATGTCAAATGCAAGAGCAAAGCTCTACAGCTTAACTAAGGCATCTTCCTGCGAACAATAACGTGCCTCCCCTGAAATAAATGTTTTGTAAAATGGGGCAGTGCTGAATAAAAGAGCACTTTGGGTGCGAGGGATGTGCACTGAAGGGCTGTTGGGTGGAATATATTAATCCCATGGTTGGCATTAGTCACTGGGCTAACTAATGAGGATGATTCACCGGAGAGCTCGCGCTCCGCATTGAGCATTCAGCGCTGGGTGAATGCTTGCTTACTCTAGCGAGCCCCGAGTAAAAGAGCTCATCTGAAATGCACACCTATTTCCTGAAACTGGTTAAACATTCCCCGTATTCAAACAGAGTTGCTGTGAGAGATCAGAAACTATATTGATCTACAGAATGCAATTCTACTTCTTTTCTTACATCTGGGAGGTGAGATCTCCTTTCAGTGACTTGATACACGAAGGGCTTTAATCTCTCTCTTTGGATCAGTTACTTAGGTAAAGACATTGGGTCTGAAAGAAACACATCAAGTCTGTCTTTCTTGGAAGAAAACATTGAGAAAAAATCCTTCCGTAATATTTACAGAATTTTTTACTACCTATATGGAAATTATATTTCCACACAAGTAAACATCATGTTTCAAGAAACAAAATATACTCAATGTTCTCTCAAGTGCTGTCACTGACTTCACCAGAGCAAGAATGTTAGCTACTCGCTTTTGTAGGTACTGACCAAAAGACTGTGATACTGTTCTTTGTGAGCAACAAACTTGTTAAAAGCAGGAAAATCTGGGAGCTACAAATGTTTCAGTCTCCTTTCCTCTTGCACTCCAGGTTAATCGCTCCAATCCCTCCACTGTTACAAGTTGTCAGGAAGAAGCGTCAGAAACCAGGCTTCAAAAAGAGGCATGGGAATATGCCAGTCTGGAATGGCCAATTTGCTTAGGCAACGTCTCAGTGTCTTAGCTAAACCAAACCTAACTGCTTGACTAAATAAAATAACAATGTATCTCAAAAGGAGAGGAAAGGCAAGGGCAGGTAGTATTGACTTAAGGAAAGCTTAAATGTAAATGATACGAGGAGGAACATCTACTTTTGTAGGTGGCTGTGGCCTTGTGTAAACTAGATGAGAGTAAACACATGACAGCACTGACCTGAAAAATTTGAATTATGTGAATTAAAAGAGATGACTACTACTTTGTGTAGTAGGAAAGATAAATATCAGTAACTGAAATGACTGGAAAAATTACAGGTATCACATGTAATACTCAAAATTTTTTTAACCTATCAGAAAAATATTTCATTTATCTGAAATCCTCCTCTGCTATTAAAGAGATATTCAAGCTACTTTCCTGATTTACAGAAAACTCCTAAAAGTACTATAGGGTATACCCATGACACTGCACAAATCCTTTATCACAATAGCATCTTTCTTCCATTTTTCTATCAAGATCAGGATTGGGAGCAAGAATGTTATGAGACAAAGATGGTCCAGGACATTTAACTCTTTCATGAACTACTTAGAGAGTTTAAACATGACCTAATGAGCTTAAAACTAAGTTATCTGAAGGAACAAGTTTGCACGGGGTGAAATTCAGAACAATCCTTACGAAGAACACCTGCCAGAACTCATATACAAAATTGTCAAACTACCTGGCATAGCAATATAGGGATCATCCTCTAAAATTACCTTTCTGAGAACACCAGAGGATAATACCCTGCTCAGAGGACTCCATACCAAGTGCTGCAGCTAAACTTACTATCCCGTGGCATTATTTTCACCACTGTGAGTATCAAAGAAGATTAATCCTGCCAAAGCACAGGAATGAACAATCACATTTGGGGTTGGAGGAATATCTTACTCTATACTCCCATATAAAACTATGAATTGCCTGGCCCTAAATTTACTGAAATCCTGATCATATCTTATTTAAATTGACATGCAATTTGAGTTAAATTTATTTTCTGCCCTTTCAAGGGAGACAGATTTTTTGTTTCTGTTTATTTAAACTGCTGTTGAAATTGGTTAATTAAAAGGATTTTAAAAATCTTAATACTCTAAACAGAGCAAACTGGTTCTGAATTATTAAGCAACATTTTAGATGCATTTAAATAACCTTAAGTGACTTAACTGCCACCTGATCCTAAGCTGTGGCTCAGAAAAATAAAATGTGAAATACTGTAGAAGTCTTGGCTTACCAAGGCTTCCAGATACAGTAAATAAAGAGCTTAAGTCTCTAATACCGTGTCTGCAGAAGGCATCCTCTCAAATACATAACTAATGCTCCACCTCAAAGAGAAATCAGCAGCAGAAATTATAGATTGCAATTTTGATTTTTCATGAGAAATTAATAAATTCAGTATTTCAAATATAGCTTTTAAAAGGAGAAAACACAGCTGGCCCTCCCTTTCCAAGAGACACCATAAAACATTCACAAACATATTAACCCTAGCAGGGTGGCTGAAGCCCAGTTTGGGTTTCAAATTTCTGCACACTCCTCATTTAGTTTCAGCTAGATCTGGTCCACTTCAGCTTCTTGCCTAAGTGGGGTAAAAAGCCCACCCTGTAAGATCTTAAGGGGTTTAGGAAGACTTGTGCACATCACCAGATCTGAAGAAAGTGAGGAACTGATCACCTGGAGGTCTCCAAGGCACTGGGAGAAGGAGGATCTTGCAGCTGTGAGATCAAGAGGACTACCAAAATCAGAGTTTGGGAAGGCTTTTAAGAGAAAAGGACTTAAATACTGAACCAGAAGGTTGATTGAGCACACACATATATATAGGTTAAGCTCTTTTTGTTAATAGTTAAATGTGATTCCTGGAAGAAAGGGAACTTTAACTGTGAAATCAGCACACACATTTAGCAGCGCACACATTTGCTCCCATGAAGCCTTCGCAGGTGTATTTAAGAATAATGCCAAGAAACACAACACAGCTTTTCACTCCCAAAGATGTGCTTGCCAGCATTTTCAGAGCCTGAGGCACGGGCTCTCTGCTGCCCGAGGCTCTCATTTGTGATACACACTGGTGGTACAAGTTGTGGTGCTGAGGTACTGAGAGAGGAGCTGGTTAATATCTAATTCCAGCACTGGTGGAAAGAACAACACAGTCAGTGACAAAGACCCAATAACAAGTCACTGCATGTGCTTAACTGCTTTGGAATGTCACCGCTGCTTTAAAATCTACAAGTAGTGTCTGGAAAAGGTTAATCTGTGTATTTACTCATGTGTAGAAGTTTGTATTTACAGTAGGGTTATGATACCAACTTTAAGTTAGCTAAGGATATCTGTGTAAGCAACTGGAACATAGGACTAAGAACTAATGAATTTTTATTTACCAAAGATGTAAAAATACTTCAACAACACTGTATCAGGACTGATGGCTTTGAAAAGCAGGTAAAAATGCTCTAACAAGTTTATCACAAGAAAATGTTGATTTGGTTGAAGATAATCCCCTTGTTTTGATAAGATAGAAACACTTTTGTTGGGTGTGTATGTTATTGTAAAGCAGATTAGGATAGAAAAAAAACCACGAACTAACTTTAGAAGACATGTTTTCATCTTACTGCAGCAAAACTCCAGCAAAGCAATTCTAGTACTTTCAAACATATTTTTCCAAAAATGTTATGTACAGTTTAAATGCAGACATTTTAAATGCTACCGTTTTCTGGAGCACAAGCATTTCAAGTGCTCTGTCCTTGTGGCACAGATTCCAATTCATGTTTGTAACATATCACACAGCAGGAGGGTCTTGATAACTCACAGTGTATTTTTAAGAGACTACAGACCCCAAAGCCCAAGGCAATGAATATATACTTTGACTGTACTTCCAAGATATTCAACAATGACTTATTTTTATTTTTTTTCATCTGTCTGTGGAGTTGCACACTTCCAACTTTCCAAACCTGGGGAACATCACAAATGTCATTTACAGTTCTCAGCGGTTAGCAAACCCCTGGGGAATATTTTTTGTCTGTCGTAGCTCTGGTGGTCACAATGGCAACGGGATTCATACATGGCTGAGTCAATCAGCATGAATCATTTATGTGACTCCTCATACATGGCATTATTAAGTTGGAATCATAGAATAAAGATGACAGGGTCTTTGCCTCCCACGCAACAGACCAACAGCTCCAGACCCTGCCATTAAATTCTCCTTTCTTTGCCTCAGCCTTTTCTCCCTGCCAGTTTCACAAATGTACTGACAATACCAGCCTGTTCTAATTCAGTGGTATTTTTTTCTTTTCTACTCCTTTTAAAATTTGTTCTTATGTGATTCACCTGACAAATTTCTGAACTTTTTACAGAGAACTAACATTCATAATGACGATGATGTGATTAAGTACAGAAACAGACAGCGTAAAATGAAAAACAAATGTAAAAAGTTAAGAGTAATATACCTGTAGGGTTTTTATATTAAATATGTATTACATCAGAAAGAAGTTACAGGTAGGGAGGCATGACTTGCAAAATATAGACTTACAAAATATTTGAAACACACAAACCCATTGTTTAGACTGCAAAACACTGTTTTTCTTCTGTCAAGTAAACTGAACAAATCCTGGAAACACAGGTGACTTCTAGTCTTTGGTTCCACTGGAAGTGATACTGCATGGTTAAGGAGTAAAGTTAATTAGTGATTAATGAGATTCCTTAAATGCCGCTTTTCAGTCTGACTGATTAGGATTTCCAACACAGGACAAGGTGGAAGAAGAGTTGCAAGCACTGCAATCCTGTTCACAGTTGTGCCAAAAATAGGTCAGAAATCACATCCACTCACAAGGCTGTATGCTTGCTAAGGATCAGTTTCTTCTCCTTTGGAGTACTTACAAATAAGATGATAAAGCAAGAGGTATCTGTTACAAACTACTGTAATCATGTCAATCAGAGCCTCATTCCTAGAGAACTTCCTCCAGAGGCAGTGATGGGAAACAAAATGGAAAAGCAATCCAAATTACTGAACTCCTTTGGTGAAAAATGGCCTAACCAGTCGCCTGGAGATGCCTCCAGCAAACAAGACCCCAGCTGGTCCAGAGCTGCCCCACTCCTCTGCAGTGCTGAGGCAGTATGGCCAAAAAGCTCTGAACTTCACCCACCACTGCTTGGCTCTGTCCTGACATCTCTGCAGTGCCCATTCCCTTCAGCTTTCATGCAGGGCCCCTGCACAGTTGGACTCACTCACTTTCACCTTTGCTCTAGCAATGGCTAAATAAGAAATGAAAACTAATTTGTGCAGAAAAACACAGATGTGTTATTTTCAGAGAAACTCAGTAGCCAGCATAAAAATTACCTGTTGATTTATCAACAGAATTTAATTGGCTTTTGGAAGCAGCGAGCAGTATTGATTCTGAAAATCAGCAGGTACATCATTACACTTTCAAGGTAGGAGATCTAATTATCTCCTGGTATTATGAAACAGGATCAAATATTTATTAGGATGTACTTAATGGTTCATAACTGGGTACTATCTGATGCTGAGCCTTGTTCGTAACATAAAGTTGCATCAAAATGGCAAAACCAGAGAGATCAGGAGTACCAGCCCGTAACAGACCTGTACTACCAGCAGTGTTGATGGAGCTTCCTTCAGAACAGGACGTGAGCAATGCAGGCTCAGTATATTCAAGTTTTCACTGAATATGGTCCATAACTTTTTTCCGAAATGTAGGATTTTTTACAATGTCACGAGGCAGGTTTCACACAGCTCTGGATGTAACATCTGACAGCACTGGTCAGTCAGCTCCTGGATTAGAGCTTGGCAGCACTCGAACATACCCAGGCACGCCTTTTACCTTCTATGCTGTAACACACCAGCCCATCTAACCCACAGCAGCAAGAAGCAGAGGTATTTATTCCTGAAAGGTATTTACTCACATCTCTCCTCGGAAAGGTGCCCAGCAGCTTGTACTCCTCCCAAGGATATCCCTTGGAAGCTACAAAATCAAAGACAACTTGCAGCTTGCTGCTGGCCAGGAAACGCCGCTCAAAGAATTCTCCGCTGGGCGTCCGGATGCGGAGTTTGCTGACAGACTCAGTGCTCTCCTCCTTGGGCTCGGGAGGCAAAGACTGCTCCAGAGAGAGCCTGATAGCCTGGGGAAGGAAAAACAACCATTTAGGCTGCAATGCCAGCAACAGAAGAAAAGGACAGAAAGCTTTTCTTTTTATTTCTTCTAGAACTTCAAGACCTGTCGCAGTGCTCCAGAGCCTTTATATCTCAATGACAAAATAATTTTTATTCACTCCTTAATAACAGCCCACTAGACAACTAATTAAAATAAATCCTTCTTTATAACACATATTATTAGGTCTACAGTTAACGCACGATGGGATACGTAATTTAATCATTTGGCAGAAAGCCTTGGAAAAAAAATTGAATGAGAGAATAATTGTCAAGTGGCCAATTGCTTCCTTAAAGGGTATAAATTAAAAGGCAGTAAAAGTATTTCTTTAAATGCACTTGTCAAATCGCCTTCCTCTTGCAGCGAGTAATTGACCATTTGCAGTAGAGTGGACCCTTAATGGCAGTTCAGAGTGAAAAGAAATATATGCAAGAAATTTACTATAAATAAACTGAAACACTGTTAAAAGACGCAATTAAAAATGCCACGAATGTACATTAGATGCACAGTGCACATATAAAAGTAGGAATGGTCAAAGAAGAAAACTGGGAGAACAGAAATGTGAGCCTGAAGATTTAAAGCAAGCTGCTATTATTATTATTATTTATTTATTATTATTATTTGCAAGAAGATGGTTCCAAGTACAGGTAAGCACATTTTCTGCAACAACTTGCATGAAATCAGCCCCCAAACTGCAATGACACTACATGACTGAAAATGTGTATGACTGTCTTCCTGCTAACATTGCTGATGACAAGATTTTAAGGGCAGGACCCAGGTCTGTGTTCTCTGTCCTCTGTCTCTGGGAGCTGCTACAGCACCAATTCTTTGATTAGATATTTTTAATATATAAAATTAATGGCTAAAATCAGACTGCTGAATGAGGTGGCCTTGATTTTCAGGGGCATTTTTGGTACTCATGGGCAGGGTCAGCATCTGTCAAAAATTTGATCATACTCAGAAGCAGCTCTGTTACAATATCACCTCTCTTAAGGCAGCACTTAATGAGAAGGTAAATCAACGGAAGAAGCAGCACAAACACACTGCCTCCCCCAAAATGTGCCTAAAAGACAATTTTTCAAACTGAAGAGGCAGTCAGGCAGGGATTTACCCAGATTTTCAAGGAACTTTCAGGATACACAGTTGCTATTTGTGCCTTTGAAAACCCCCCCAAGGTCATTTAGCAACAGAAACTGATGGAGAGTGATTATATTGCAGAGAAAGGACTGGGCAGAAGCAAGATTATGAAGGGTTTTAAATAGTCTACTTCTTACACACGCACCTCTGAGCAAATTATATCTCAGTATAAATATTTATACATAGAACTTGTGTTCATTTTTGCTCATCTACTATGAGATTATATTTTAAATAGATTCTATTTTAATTTTCTCCCTCTCCATTCTAAACCACCTGCTTACTATCTTGCTGTTTTGACATTTCCCCACACAGTATAACAACAGATGCTACATTATTTACTGAACCCAATCAATTATATTATAGAAAAATAAACAACAGTAGCTCATTAGAGCTCCTTCCTTTGTGCAAAGAGTGCGTTGCTCCCCAAAGTAACCACCCTCCAACGCTTCACCGTAAAATGGCAATTTACAATAAATATTCTGTACCAGCAAACCAAGTCAGAAAACAATGACATGATGGATCACATTAAAAACTCTTGGACCTGAGCAAGCAATTTCAGTTTGTTGATAAAAAGATGTTCAGTATGTGAAGAGCTCAATAGTCAGATTTTAAAATACAAACTGAACATAAAGCCACTTCTGTAAGTAAACACTGTTGCAGAACAATTCAGTCCAAGTAATCTGTATACTTGAAAACAGGGAGTGTTAGTAAACATTATTGTTAAAATCCCTTTTGTTCTACTAAGCAAACAGATCCTATTATTTTCATTACTGCACTCTGCATTAAAACAGGGAAGCCCAGGTATATTTTGATAACATGGGCCAGAGTCTTGCAGCCTTTGCATAAAAAAAACCATTTCCAAAAGGCCAAGGTATCAGAAAAGGTTCAGGAGCAGATATAAAAAAGCAGAAAAAATTATTGTTTCTATGCACACAAAATTACTTAGGAAAGAAAAACGTATTTCTTACTTGAGCCTGAGTGTGAGCCTGTTCCTGCTACAGTAGATTCATGTTCGACTGCTATTAACCTCACAGAATTGCCATCCCACAAGTAGTCTAGACCTTGAAAGAAGCTGCAGGAGCCATCTCTGAGAGGCACTGGGACTCTCAGAATTTACAAAATTGAATCTACAAAATAACAGTTTGAGCAACAGTACTCTTCACAGCACAGGGTTTCTGTTTTCTTATAGAGGCCTAGAGACATAAAGTACTTGTTTAAACACAATTTTCATTCTAAGGAAGATTCTGTAGAAGACTGTCCAAAAATTTTTTAAAGTACCACAAATCCAAATTTCAAGATTTTGGATTTTATTTTCTTGAATTTTTGAAATAAGTACATTGTCTCCCAAATTAAATTTGGCAATTTGTTCGATCAGAATTGCAGGTAGGCTTTGTCCTACTTCCTGGAAAAAATGAAAGGGCTCCATGTTTTTAAAAGGAGTGGCCGCAGAAAACAGGTTAGAGCCTCCCAAAGATTCCAGCATTTATAGAGCTCATTTCACAGATCTCCTGTGAGCAGGTCTATCTAATACCTGGCTGTATTTGAGACCCAGATGATAAAACAGAAAATTAAAGAGTAGATGAAAATGATTCAGCCACACTTTGTTTCACAGATACATAGTAAGAAATCGATAATAAAAAAAATTGATCACATAAAAAGTATACTTTGAATTGAAGTTGCAGAGTGTGTTGAATGATAGTTTCAGTGTTCATAAGCTTCACGAATTTAAAAAGTTCTCAGAAAAGGTAAAACATCCCACCTCACGTTCTTCCTCCTGTTCTTTTCGGATTTGTTCCAAGCGAAACTGCTCTGCCATTTCTCTCTCTTGTGCTTCCCTCTAACAAACACAAAGGGCAATCCCACATAAATATGTGATAAATACAAATGCAAAGAAATTTCTCAACATTTCTGTAGAAATTAATATAAGAGATAGGATATTTATTAAGTGATATTTTCCTGTCATTCCTTTCCCAAATTCTATTATTAAACGAAGCCAGGATGGGTTTAGCTAAAACATGTAGCCAAGTCTAGTCCTAGTGACTTTATCTGGTGCCACTTTACAACACTGGGGACTTCAGGATCTCATGTTCAGAGCACAACTGAAGGTGGGCAGTCCTCTGCACCAGAGAGCATTCCCGAACTCCAAAGGGTTCCCATCCCATGGGGTCTCTCCCCCCGCACACACCTTGGCTCTGTCAGCCTCCAGCGAGATGCGGTACGCTTCATCCTGCTCTCTTTTCACATTTTCTCTGGCTTCACGTTCATCCTAAAGGTAAAAAAAAAGGAGAAAAAAAATCAGCACACAGTGGACCAGTATAATAAATATCTTTATGTTCACCAGAACTCTTTAATCTCAGTGACTTCAAAATCACCCAACTCTCGCCAGGAGAAACACGTTCAGAGATGCCTCAAGGGTGACTGTGGCTTTAGAAATTTCGACTACCTGAAGCTATGATTCAGTTGCCAGGTAAGGGAATGGCGTGTCCAAGCCCTGGCCTGAGGGCTGGATGAGGCACCCAGGCTCTGCACTGAGGGCCATGGCAGGCACAGAGACCCAGAGAAGAGCAGCCTCCAGGAGAGGCAGGGTCACTACAGGGGGGTGTGGGCTGGTGCTGGTGGGGATTTTCCTCCTGCACCCAACAGCTTGGATGATTTTGTAACAGGGAAGTGTGGTTTAGGTGCTGAGGCTGGATTTTCATTGGCTCTCTACTCAGACTGACAGTGGGTAATGGCTGGTCCTGACAGAGAAAGCCCAATCCCAGGTCCTTCCTGGGTCAAAAACTCCTCAGCAGGGTCCATCCAGGGTCACAACTATCAAACATTATCCAGAAGCCTCAACTCACAGTGTTGAATATTACACGAAGATGGGAAAGTTGCAGGTCCTGCTCTAAAGTATCTCAAATGGACAGAGGCAGGCAAGCAAGGAACAGGAGGTTACCATGCCAGCAAAAAGTATCTCATCAACAGTCACAGCACAAAAAAATAAAGGTTTACTAAAAAACACATGAATGACAAAGCTAGGCATCATCCACACAGTGGAGGATCAAAGAGTGGATATCCCCAAAAGCTGGAATAACTGCACTGGGGTGATGTCAAATAAAGCAAAGTGTACAATCAATAGCTTCATACTCTGCCTCTGAAGCTGAGACAGCGGCTGCTCCCCTGTGCTTACTCCTCTTACATCTCATAATCCCCCCAGAGCCCTGCAGAGGCTGCACTGGTCCCTACAAAAATCAATAGGATTTAGCTGTGAGACTGCTGGTGGGCTCAGCAGGGTCTCCCCTGCAGTTACCAGTAACACAGCACTGGCACCGGGGCAATCTGTCCCCTGTGTTTCACAGAAATTAAAGTCTACTACCTACTGCTTCTTGAAGAATTATTTTCATCTTCCCATTCAGCTGCAACGTTTATTCTACGTAACAGAATCATTTCGGTAAGCGATCAATTTTCTCCTCAAAACATCATTATTTTGGCAAAAACTCAATTCTGAATGGGAGGAGTTCATGCTAACTGTAATTATCACAACATACAAACATGCCAAGATGTTCCTCAAACAAAACTCAAACATCTCAGTGGTTAAATCTCTAAAGTAGAATGCAAACACAAGAGGAAAGGACAAACTGCAGGGAAATCTATACAACTTCCACTTGGAAAGTAGCAAAATCTCTTCAGAGGAAATTCTTCCTTACAGAAACAGGAGCCAAAGTTATTCTACAATCAGTGTGTCCTGAATTTCATTCCAAGAAGATTTAGAAACCACCACTTTTTTCAGCAGAGCCAAAACACGAGCAGAAGTAATTCTTGCAAAATGCAAAAAAGGACAAAAACCACCAAATAACCCTTCCCCTTCCTGGCTGCTCTGGACATTGATAAGTTTCATGTGCTCAGCTCATGGAACACTTTGAGAAATTAACTTGAACCGGACAGCAAAAAACTATCCTACAAGAATATCCCATTTCTGAGAAGAGGGGGCGTTGAACTAATTAAACAGCTCCCATTTTTATGTTATCCAAACATGAGGAAAGCTTCTTGAATACAGAGGTTTTCCCAGTTCTCATAGATGGAATGTAACATTAAAGGAAAAAATTTTGTGCTATGTATACTGAGACTTTTCATAAACATATTGAAAATTTATCTTAGAATAGTGAGAACCAAAACAACCTTTCCAAATCAGCTCACTAAAGGAAGACGACTTCTGGTAATCTGCCACAGGACAAGCCTTTAAAAAATACATTTAGAATTATTTCAGAGAGAATCTATTCAACTTCCAGGTTTTTCAACTTTGTGTATCACACCTAACTTCACATACTGATTTCAAAAGTCATGCAAGTCCAGTAATGCCCAAAAGAACTCTGAAAGATTAGATACAACTATTGCAACTACGGGCTATTCTCTCCATCAAAGACTGCTAGCAATTAAGATAGAGTTATTGTAGTTTGTCAAAAAATAAAATTAAAAAACCCACTGATGCTATAGATTCTACAACTAGAATTGACACATGAATTCCAGCCATTAAAAAAAGTTTAAATTCTTTCTTCATTATTCATTGCAGTTATCATCATCCTAGAAGTGGATTATGAAAAAGATGTCAGGAATGTGAAGAATTACCACGCATGACTGCCTGGTCCTCATAGAAATATGCGAGCCACATCTAAAAGTAAATGACCGTGCCACCGAGCCCTACACCTCATTGAAATAATACTGTCCTTACTGAAACAGACCTTAAAAACAAACCTGGAACCCAGAGTTCTTTGGGTTAGCACCAGATGTAATCCCATGAAACGCCTCTTTGTACCTACTTCTGTGTTAATACTTCTGTTTGTTAATACTGCTCACGCTTGGCAGGAACCACCTCCTCCACAGAGTTTACAGCTAAATTGTGGTATTGTTTGGTTCAGAGTTACACCTTGGACAAATTTTAAACATCAGATGAAGCAGTTCTCCCTTTTGTAATGCAGTTCTTATTTTAGTCATCTCTTCCTCTAGAGAAGAATGAGGATGCCTCAAGTTCACCAGAAGCAACAAAAGAAAACTCACAGTAGTGACAGGAAAAGTGGAAGAAAATATTTTGCAGAGAATCTTTCACTGCACTAACAAAGAACATGTGAAGAACAGTCATGCCACTAATAATTAATACGAAAAAATTCAGAAGTGGTATCCATCAGTAAAACTGGAGGCAGCTGAAAACTTTCCTATTACACACTACATAAATCGCAGTATTGACTGAACATCACTAAATGCATCTCCACAGTGCTTTTGCAATGAATTGCCACCTTCCTTTTTCAAGAAATCAGAGTATAAACAGACATGGCTTATCCTGGGTCACTTAAAAAGCCTTCATCAGAAACAGGGGTTACACAGCATTTGTGAATTCCACAGCAGTGGCTGAAGGCTGGTGTGAACGTAAACCATCCACATCCCAGGGCTTTTGGGCTTGAGACAAGGGGACAACTCTCCTTTGCACCTATAAAGGGGAAAAGTCACAGATTTCTGCTTTCCCGTTTTGACAATGAGACAACGGGAGGACATTCATTCAACGGAAGGTTGCAAATTTGAAAAAAATTGCTTTTATTCACAGAATATATTCTTTAGCTATGACTTTTCTTTGCTATTCTGTTTCTTAGAGATGCAGTCAACCCCAAAATAGCAAAAACTTATATTTATGAGATAGCTACAATCGACCAGGGAAAACCTTCTCCTGAGTTACATTCAGTGCATCAAGACTAAGAAAAACTGACAGATAAGATTAAGAAGAAATTTAGGATAACTCTCTCAAATAATTATTTCCTAAACCATTTGCTCAAGTTAATCCTGAAATACCTAGTGACAGGCATTTTCAGATGCAGGATAATGGACAAAGAGGGATTCTTGATTTAATATAGGACAGCTGATCCTACAAGTTAAAAATATTTGGCTTTTTGAATGGGATGTTTTGCTGGAAAAATCAGCATTGGCCCTTCTGGGCTTTTTTTTCTATTTATTATTGTCATTTCTGAAGGTAGGATTTAATGATTTAACCCCAGGAACCAGCTCTGCACCTGATTTGTCTCAGGGAGCTGTGTTGTATTATTCCCCACTGCCCTTTGGGATCAGTTTTACTGTGAAGTAAAACCAGACGAGACAACTTGAGATGAGAACCAGGAGCAGAAGACATTTCTCAGAGCACCAGTGAGTAAAGGGCTATTACAAGAAAGACAGAAAAAAAAGAGTGTATTTACAAATGCTGAATGCCTATCTGAAAGACAGTTCATTTCACTGAACCACTCCTGAAATTAAAATCTGCAAATGCTTGAGGCTATTCATGGGAGCGTTAAAGAGAAACACCCCTTTGTCCAAACAAACCAGTGCAAGAAAGGCATTAATTTGACTCACTAAGATGACAGACTTGCACATTGTATAACTTAAACATACTGATGGGGAATACATGGAAGGAAAACGTGTACACAGAGCGTGTTGGGTGGATGGGAATGACGACATCAAAGCAAATGGACGTTTCAGCGGTGGCAGAACCATGAGAAGAAGCAGGATGGGGCAGGGTGAAGGGCAGAACAGCACAGAACCACCACAGGATCCTGTCTGTCCACACTGAAGGCTGAAAACTCAGTTCCAGATACTGATTTTTGGGAATTAACTCGAGTGACAAGAAAAAAACCAACCCCAAAACCTTCAAGGAATCCTGCAGTGCCTTTCTGTGGGAAACGAGCCAGCCAGTCCTGATACATCTGCCCAGCTGGGCTGAATATTCAGTGACTGGAGCCATCAACATGTGTAGCCTAAAAGCCACAGGGACTAAAGATATTTTCTCTTCCTTCCTTCTTTCCTCTGTCACTGCCTTGCACTTTGCCAAAGCTCTAACCATGCTGGAAACTCTTGAAGGCAGCACTTGCACCTACTGGGGTGTGTGCAGTGAAGTGCTCAATGGGAAGTCCATCGTTTGGGCTGCTATCATATTACAAACACAAAACTGGAAAATTTAATCAAATAAATTTTGATTACTGTAGTTTAATTAGTTATAACTAGTAATAATTAGTAAATGTGTTAATTAGATTTTTGAGGGGTTAAATCCCAATCTTTGCTAGATGGCTGTCATCACCATAATGCTTTTGCGCTTTGGAATTTAATGAATTTCGTGTATTCTCATAATCTCTTGTTGTGCAAATACTATGCACCATGATACACATGACTGTGTTAGATGGAACACAGATTATCCAAGGTATTCAGATGCCTGATTTCTACTGACTTACATGTGAGCTTCAGTCCCTAGAAGAAATTGCAGAGGTTTCCTGCAGAGCTGATGGAAGCACTTCCCTTACATTTGACAGCAGTGAGGCAGAAAAGGAGGAAAAGATATAGTGACACCAGGCTTCTCACTGCACAGTTGTGAAAATTGGCCACTAAAGGCCTAAAGGACCGGGGCAAGGAAAAGAGGAAAAAGAATTTATGCTGCCATTCTGGAGTTTGGGTTTCCCTTCAAGTGTTTTTCAAATCCCCATCCAGATATTGGTGAGGAAGGACCTATGTTTTCCTCATGCTGTAGAAGTATCTAGTAAGGAGAGATGTCACCCAAGAACAGAGAGCAAAGATGGTGATTCTGCAGGCCTACATTTCTCTACAGTTTATCTTCAGTCAGAGTCTTTTCACAGCAGTTTTTCCAGTTTAAAAATTCTTAAGTGTCTCTCTTTTACATTAAAGACCAGTGTGCTGGCAGACATCGTTTAAAGTGAATTAAAGATTTTAACTGGTATTTGTAAAAATAAGAAGGTCTCTGAAGCAACTGTGGGTACTACAATTCCACCTTGAAGTCTAATCCGAGAGCAGGTGTGCCAGTGTTGCGTAACAACAAAAATAAACACGACCAGAGACCTACTGTTACTTAAATGTGGACAAGTTGGGCCAGCTGTGTAACAGTCAATGCTTCTACAGTAATAAATGTTGACAGCAAAAATAAAAAAATGCATTACTGAGGCATCATCAAATGAGCCCTGTCATTACATGGAAACTCCGCCCTGTATAAGCTTGTCAAAAAGTGTTACTGTAATCCTTTGAGAAGCCTCCTCCTCAGGCAATGGAGAAAAAATGTTGAGGATCAGCCCAGAACAGGTGTGTTGTGCTGTAATGCCAGGATTTAATCACAGATCTCTTCACATTAATCTCACAAAGGAACTAACTCAGATCTATTCGGGCCCATCACGCCACACCGAGATGATTATTTAACTATCTAATCAAAGCAAGCAAGCTCACAGGTTGTTTAAAAATGGACATTCCAGGGCATTACAATATTTTACAACTATTATTTGTTTTCCTAAGCCCAGCACCAGGCACTGACACTTAAGAGGAACTGATACTCAAGAGGAACTGATACTACATGCTCTTTTCAAAGTCAGTGCCCAAAAAATCTCAGTGCACACCTTGATCAACAGTGGCAGAGGCTGGTTATCCCTGCTCTGAGATACCCTCCCTTGCTTACAGGAGAAACTCCTTAATGACACTTATTTCCTTTCTGCAAAAACCCCCAGCCTCACTGCCTGAGCAGTAGCTGAGGTGTCAACTCTTGTAGTGGCGAGCAAACATGGTTATAAGAAGAAAGTATGTCCACTAGGTGCATGGAATCGTTCCTGTAGCTGCAGAGTAACTCTACATACACAGCATGAGGTTAGACTTCAGCCCTCAGTCCTGACTGCACTGGGAAGGGTGGGACTGAGTCCTGGCCAGCTGGCCTTGCTGGTGATGGTCACTGAACTCATCACTGAATTGTCCATCGGCCACTTCTTATCAGAAGAGCCATGCGAGCACATCAGCGTGCTGCTCATCCAATTTTGCTATTTGTGGCTTGTTCTTACAGCGACTTTAAGAGCAAAGTTATAAAAACAGACAGTAGGATGCCTAGACCATGTATCTACAATGGTACATCAACAGCATGGTCCAAAAGAGGAAGGAGGTTTCCGAAATGTCGTCTGGTCAACACAACAGCTCATGATTGACCCAGAACCCTGGAGAGGCAGGGAAAAGAACGCGACAGCAGCTTGATCTCCCTTTAAGAAAGCTTGGGAGAGAAAATAGGTGTAGAAGTTTCACACCAGCACAGGCATGTTGGGTTACTGAGTACACACGTGCATCTCAATGTTTTTAAGGTATTTCTTCGGAGATTATGTAAGAAAAAGCTTAATGGAGTGCAGTACACAAATCTAAAAATTAAATCCAACTCCTAGTTAAGTGATGGTATTTTAGCATTTGACGCTATAAAAACATGCAACAGATTTGTCCCATTAAAATGTTACGAGGCTAAACTGGTAAATTTTACCAATACATGGATACAAAAGCAAGGATTTAGCCAAACATACTATTACTACCACCAGCTAATGAGGGGGCTTATACAACTCAGGTGAGGTAAGTTGGTGATGTTGTTCTGAGCATCTCATCTACACTCCCAGTGGATGCTCAGCGACAGGGAGCTGCCTGTAGCTACAGCCAACATCAGCTGAACACCTGGACCAGCAGATGGAGTGGTACCAGCCCTCCTGTACCCAAATAACCATCAGAGGGCACTGCAAAACATGCTGTGCCAAACAGGATTATGCAGTGGCTGTGTTGGAAGCTTTCATGTGCATGAGAAGTTCAGCTGCATAAACTCACTCATTGCTGACTTCATGCTGTCATTTACAAGTGTTTCCAGTTCTGGTTCTCTCTCACGCACATTTCTGTTTACAACAACACTACACTGATGACTTTTCTTTTTAAAGCACGAAAGAATTTTCTGCTTATCTTCTTGTGGTTTTATGATGACTTATTGTTGCTAGTAAGAAAACAGTAACAGAAACCGGACTCTGTATCCTGTTAGCTATTGTAATATTTGGGAAAAAATTGCACCAACTGCAGTAAGATCTTAAAAAAGAAAAGGTGTTGATGTTTGAACACTTGAAGTTGTCAAGTACAAGGCTTACAAGAAAGCTACACATTATGTAGCAAACCACAAAAAGGCAATATTTTGTTTTCAGGCTGGAGCCCTCTATTGAGTACAGACTGCTTGTCAAATACTCCTTCTCTGGAATAGTAATTTCATAAAGTGAGGTTATTTTTTGTTTTTAAACTTCCTGCTTCAAAGGCAAAAGTGTCTGAGATCACCTTTTCAGTGTGCTTGTAATGAGCAGAGCCAAGGTGTAAGTAAATATCCTATTCGTGTATAGAACCCACAGTGTCTGGAAAGCTGCCCCCAAAGTTTATGAAATTTTCCATCAGTTTTCTGAATGTCAAAGTGTGTTAGAAAAAGCTCCTCTTGGGGAAGAAATGTCACCAGTGCTTTCAGTGACAGAAAAACAAAAGGAGAAGACTACAGAAGACTTGGACAAAGGTAGATTCTGGAGAAACGTAATTAAATTAATTTTCCATTCTCCCTGCATAGGAAGAGCACTTGGGGAAAGAAGCCAGGAGACAACAATCCCATGTGGGGACTGGACTGTCACTGTCACTGCTCTTGGCCATCCAGTGAAGGATGGAGAGCAGCCCAGGACAGGAGCCAGTTCCTGGTTCTTCATCCGATCTGGTGTCCTGTTCCTCACTCTGTTCCAATCCTATCACTTCTAGTTTCTTCTCCCATCCCTTGTTTGCTCTTATCTCTCTGCCTTTATATGCTTTTGTTTCCCTCAGTTTTCTTCCTTTTTATCAGCTTTTACAGTTTTTAATTCTGAATCTCTCTTGGAGCTCATCTGTGACGTAAATTTTACCTTCTTGTTAAAGCATTAAAAAAACTTCCATACTCAATATACTCCTGTTAAAATGCAATAAAAAATTCAGTTATATTACGCCTTGGATTTTTGTTGTAATCCTCATATTTAAATTTGTGTTCAGTATTAACAAAACTAAAGCCAATTTCTTTCCCATTGAATTACAGGTAGCATAAATAAAGAAGAAAAAGTGAATGACAGATACTGTGCAGATACTGTGCTTTCATATTACAGTCAGTAAATCTTGTACTAATGAGATACAAGATTTAAATGTGAAGAGTGTGTTTAGTGAATTATTGTCAATCAATGTCTATATAAGAGGATAAGAATAATCTTGAATGGCAACACACCTATTATTATAAATTCCTAAGTACTTCATTACTTCAAAATGTCACTCTCAATTTATAGAGTAACAGATAAAGATCTTTCAGCTGAGTAACTCACAGTGTCTGCTTCTGTGTAATTGAAACACTAGTTTTGAGAAGTCTTGTCATCATTTATGCATTCTGCATCATTCTGAACGGTGGTTCAGTACTGGTGTACTGGTTAAAGTTGGTTTCAGCCCCCTTTTAAGCAAACACATTTAAGATACAATAATCTATTTTTGTTTTCTACCTATGACTTGGAGCTGGTCACTGGGAAAAAAATCTGATTGTTGTTTCCTTGTATGAGCATGTTAAGCTCTATAATATCACTATGATGTAAACAGTCACTGATGACTAATGTCCAGAAAAAGGAAAGAAACTGAAAATGACAAGTCCAAAAAGGAGGAGCTGTTTTGAGAGACCCAAATAAATACACAAAGGAGACTAAACCTTTTTAATTTGTGACAGTGGAAGAGACACTAAAACATAGCATACCCAACTCCAGTGGCTAAAGAAACATCTGGTTAATTGATGTTCCCAGTGATTAGTGGAAGCCAGGAGGTATCTGCAGCAACTTTCAATGCTCACCTCATCCTTTATGTCTTCTTGCTGCTGGGCACTGAAGATCTCCATTGCAGCCATCAGCCTCATCATTAGCTCATCCACTGTTGTGTTACCTAGCAACAAAGGAAGATAGCTGAACTTCATTTCATTAAAGTTATTAAACAAAAAAGAAGTCATTTTACAATTAATCCATAAGAAATAGCCAGACTTAAAAAAAAAAAAGGCAAGAGTAGAAAATGCAAATATCTCAGTAGAATGCTTTCAGTTCACTTTTTTACTGAAAACTCAAAATTATTTTTACAAAGTTGATCACAGATTAAAATTTCAGGTGATGCAAATCTGAACAATTGCTTTCGTGCTTGCATAAATTAACTCTATCTTGTCATTTAGTCACTGATGTTAAAAGAAAGCAGTAGCTGTGGGATTCCCTTATGTGAAATTGATTTTACAGTTTTAGAACTCCCAGGTATAATCAGGGAGACTGAAGCAATTACTTAGTCAGGCAACAAAAGGTAGGATGTTGGCAGCAGCATCCAAGTGGATTGGTTTAAAAAAATGGAAAAACCCAAAATACAATGATTGAATGGATGTGTGCACACATTTCATTTGGGTATAACTAGTAATAAAATTTCAAATACTGTATTTTCTTCAGTGTATTTACATCTCATAAAACTTGCAATGCTAATGAAGTGGAAAAGTATGTCATTCATGTGTGTATCATGAAATAGAACACACACGTAGGAAAACAGACACCTGCTCATGTTTTTCTTCCAGCATGCCTCCAGTCTTCAAAAAGACTAAAAGATTACTTTAATTTCCTACTAAGATGCATTCTTTGGTTTCTCTTTCTAAACTGAAGACTACACTACCCACTAAAGCCACTTGTCATAGTAGTTAAAAGGTCTTAAACCATGAGAAATGGTCAAAAACTATAAAGTTTTAACATCTGCCAGCCTAAACAGCTGTTGGACCCCAGGAGAACAAGTACCACTAAAGAAAACAAGACTGTCCCCATAGTTTCCAACCCCAGTAAAAAAATAAAAATCAAAAGCAAACTTAGACAGTCTGCATTTCAATAAACGCCACTGGGGTCTTAGGTTTCTATATGGTTGTATCTCTTCTGTCAACATGCCTTCTCGCCCAGCCCTGAAAGGCCCTCATTGTTCCCATTTCTAACATTTGCTACCTTAGCAGAAAATGTTATCCCACATGCTACAACACGCAGGACTTCAGAGACTACCATTCATTTGGGGCAGTATTGTTAAAAGATACCAGTGTCCCCATCCCTGGGAAAATAACAAGCAGAGATTGTTTGATTTTTGTTAAGGGATAAATTTAAGCAAGGCTACAATAGGCAATCGTTTTTAGTTTAGTGCAAAAGATTGCAGAAAACCTGACAAATCCTTAATGAATGCAATTAAATAATCTGGATTATTTTGTAATATAAAGATGCATTGTATTATGACTGAATTGTTGCTAAAGCAGTTAAGTAATTTAAGTCAGTAGCACCACTGACTTCAGTGGGATGGCAAAGGTTCTGAATGGTACTGCAGAGTCAGAAAACCAAGCTATTTATAAGACTATTCCTATGAAATAAGTTTTATAAGTTACAGGCATTCATATCATGAATTACTGTTGTGCTGTACCTCGCACTGAGGAGACAAAATCCATGCAAAAATTAACCATTTTTCCACAGGAAGGAACACTGCGGATTCCTCAAGAAAATTATTAATCCCAGATGCAGAGAGAAACACTAATGCTTGTCTGCAAAAGGCAGCATTTTCTGAGGCTGAGCCTCCTCAGGAAAATAAGGAGATTACAATAAAGATTGCTAGATATAAGCAATAAAAAAATGAGGACACAGTGTCATGAAGGAAAACTTGTGGAGAAAGCAGAAATGAGAGGCAGCCATTCTTTGATGTGCTCTAATTTGAAGAGTTACTGAGAACAGCAGTCAAAGGGCAACACTCCACATCTAAGTCATCTTGCTGTCAGTGAAATCAGAGGAATGGTTACACCAGAAAGAACTGCTCACGTAAGTCAGAAAGCTTCATTTATGTGAGATTATATCAGGAATTTAAATCCTGATCTGATGTGGGGGGTCTCGATGCTGCAGGCAGGTCTGAAAAAGCAACTCACGTCCAAATATTAGCAACAGGAGCCCAGATATTAACAAGGAACTACACACGAAGAACCAAATGCATTCTGGCACTATGCAAAGAGTGCAGCCAAAATCGTTTGGAAATTAGGAATGTATCTGGACATAAATTCGGAAAACCAAGTGTAACTCTTTATTTAGGAAATTAAGCTTCCACTTTAAAAAAAAAGAAAAACTTAAACTATAATTCTACTACAGTCATGGCAACTCCCATCTCTAACACGCTGCTGATTAATACATTTATGATTAGTAGATAATTATAGCCTGGTCACTGAAAGTGTGTTTTGTGCAATAAATTCATATTCTGGACATGTTAAAGGACAAACAGTTAGCAAAGATCTCTTGTAACAGTTTCAATACTCACATTAGGAATACTTTTAATATAAAGAACTGTACCTTGTATTACATTCAACACTTCATTAGATGATCGTTTTCCCATAATAATAAGGAAAAGTGGAAACTGGTCTGTCTTCTGAGTTCGAATTGTTTGGGCTACAACACTCCCAAAATGCCTAGTGCACATTGTCAGAAACCTTGTGGGGGAAAAAAAAATAGTTAACATTGTAGAGGAGTTTTCAAAGTTAAGTTTTAAAAAATAATTATGCTAAATTCAGCAGTTTAACTGAGCTCTCTAACTCTTTTTATGACTAAATTATTACAATATTTATAAACATGATAGGGTCCAGGTTGTCTAAATTAAAACAATTAACAACTGCTTGAGACAGTGATTTATTTGATGGAGAATTCCATTTCCTGTTACACTACATGAAGACTATAATTCAAAACTACCCCCCTCAAATAATCATGCTAAATCGATTGTTAAAAACTTCTAGAGACACTAAGGAGAGCCACAATCTAATAAACATGGTGAAGTATAAAAATAGTGAATTTCATGCAAAAACATTATTTAATAATGAAAGATCAAGAAACTGGTTTTATCAGTCACAGAATTAAAACATGGTACTTCAGAATTGTATTTTCTTTTGTACTAGTGCCCTGCCAGCGACATACTTAGCAGTGTGGTCTAAAAAACAATAATTCTAAGCTTTTGACCAAAAAAAGCTCTTAGATATTAGCATACAGAAGTCTAACATTAGTATTCTTAACACGATCTTGAATAAATGAAAAAACTGATAAAGCTTTTCTCTTCCATTAAAGGACTGTTTGAAATTAGCATTTCTTTCAAGAGAAAAGGGTAGCTTATGATATGTTTTCAGATCTGATGGTAAAAAGTAAATGTCATAATAATAATGAATTATGAAAGACCAAATGCAAATATAGAATGCTTTAATAAGATCCAATTTAATAAAGTCTGTAAAAATAATGGACTTTTAATAACACGGGTCACAAAAGGCAAAACAGTGGAAATTCTGGGGACTAGCCACTGGTACAGGCTTATTAATTCTTAATTATGTTCATGAAAGGCAACTTAAATCGTGTGTTTTCTTATGCCTTATGATAATATTTTAGGTAACAACTACTCTGAAATGTATGCTCTAACTGAAGAGCAAAGTCCCGTTGTCACATGCATTAGAAGCCAAATGTATTTGAAAAGACAAACTGCACTAAAATGTCAAGTGCTCCAAGTAATTTCTTCTCAAAGACACTGAAAATATTCAAAATTGTAATTTTTTTAATCAATTTATATTGTTTCCAGTAAAACGGCTAAAAATGGATAAGCCTGACAAGTAGAGCATTGGGCTTATTCAAGGCAGCTGAAGTACTAAAACAGCTCTCCTCAGAGAGAATTTGTCTTTGGCTGTAGTTGGATGGAAGGCAATGGGTGGGGGTGGCAAGCATTTCAAAGCCATAAGTGTTACTCCTTGATTCTCTGTATTTTGCCACTCAGAACAATCACGCACAAAGAAGACATCAAAAAAGCTGAACAAACTCTGCTCTATCAGAAACAGCAACACAGACACATAACATCTGTGTTGGTAAAGATAAAATAGTGTCTGTAAAGTCTGGACATTTAAACTCTTCAGATAAATAATGGTTTCTGATGTTTTCCTTTCAAGGTGGGAACAGGTAAGTGAAATGTTGGCCCCACAGAAGTCACTGGTGATCTTCCATGGCAAAATAACTTCTGTGAGTTCAAGGTTTCACTCCTGGAACGAATATAGACAGTGGACAAGTGAATTGACTGGGACTTGTGTATTAAAACTGTTTAATAGTCTTCAACACACCACAGAAGAAAAGCAGTCAAGTTTCATGAAAAAACAAAATATTTAACTGGAAGTGAAAAAGTGCTGTAGAGAATAATGCTAGAAGAAACAAAACTAAAGAGACTCTTACAGTACTAGTTGTACTAGTCAAAGGTGTTGATTTGTTAATTTTTTTTTAAAAATCTATTTTGTATTTAGTCAACCCATAACTCAGTCCCCAAACATGCTTTTATAAGTATAGGTTTTGCATGCAGAGAATTCTGAATGAAGTAAGCATTTAAGTGTGTTAAGAAGACTTAATAACTTTTTTCTGGGAGATGAATTTTTATATGCAGAACTTCTGGCTGACTATACATAACCTAACAGGTTATGACACCTTGGGGTCCTCTATAATCCAGGCTGGAAACAGGTTTTAACTCCCCGGCTTCAGGGGATGACACACCCTGCCAGGCTGCTGTAAGGGCACACACACTTTCCTGGCTGAGTAGCAGCAGAACAGATGCCAGATGCCAACATCTCCCCTCATGGTGGGTTTTTTCTTCTTGGTGCCACTTCTTACAGCCACTGGTGCCATCTGTCCTGCTCTCACCAATCAGCTCCCTTCCTCTGCTGCTGTCACAATCTGCTCAGCTCACTCATGTACCAGTGACAAGAGCAGCTCATGCCAATTCTGGTGTGAATGCCACAGACTTTCTTAGGGGAGGAATGAGAATCTTCTCCACATATGACCAGATAATTCCCAAAGCCAACCTTAAAGAGACTTTAACATTTCAGAAATGGGTTTGGAAAAAAAGTAACTTCTTTGTTGAGCATGACGAAAACAATTATGAATACTAAATATGCAAGATTTCTGATTATTTTAAATAATAATTATGTAATGTGCAAAGTCAACATAAGACTCATTAAAATGTTAATGTAAAAATAACATTTTTCTATTAGGTTATTAACATTTTTAAAAGAGTAAAAGCTGAGGTCCTGAATTGAAAGAAGCTTGGTCTCCGTAATACAGTTACTGCCTTACCCACATTGCTGGGGGTCGTAACTGTTGACTCAAACACAAGGAGCAACAGAAACAAGGCACGTTTTAAAGATGTACAAGGCAGCCTAGATCAAATTATGTGGGTATCATCTTCAGGATCCACATGCTAAACATCAGATTCAGATGTCAAAAAGAATGATTTTACGCACTTTTTCTTCATGCAAGAGTAAAGCCTACATGAGTGGGTTATCTACATCTTCGTAAAACATGGAAGATTTGATTCCCATCCTGAAAGGTTCAAACAGATCAGATAAATACTTCATAACCTTGTTCAGACTAAAACACAGCAGTCTAAAAATCCATTAATCCATCCCTGGACACCAGGCAAAATCACTGGCAAAAGTATAAATAAAATATACCTCAACCCCTTGCTAGAACACTGCACAAAGAATGGAACACACAAGATGCACTTGCATCATCACCTATCATGTCCCGTATGATTTCCTAAGGAATAGCCAAGACTTGCCACAGGTAGATTTAATATATAGATTTAATAATAGCCTAGATAAGAACAGAGAATGTGTTCAGTTACTCTACAAATGTTGGTAAAGTGGGAGAAGCTACAATTGGAAGTCAGAGAATTCAGATTAATCTTCGCAGGAATCATGCTGACAAGTAAAATGCAATTCTGTAAGGTCAATGAGAGTCTCCAAACTGGAGGAAAGATTGCACAAATACAGCAGAAGAACCAAGCAATAAGAGAATACAATCAGATCCTTCCCCAAAACAGTTCAATGAATCTGTCTCGACCACCTGTTCTTCTGCCTTCACCTCTTTTGCACAGACACAAGAAAGTTGTACTTTTTCACCTTTTCTGTTTAACAAGCTTAATCAACTAGGTTGTAGTTTGAGTACAGTGGGACAGAACATTCTTTGAGACTTGGTTTTCTAGTGGGGACTTAAAACGTATGCTTACAAATCTATCAGTTCAAGGAATTCCGTGGGTTTAATAACTATTTTTCTCAGATGACCTTAAAGCATTGCTAAAGGCATATAAACGATGCACTGAAAACCTTGATAACATCAGAGAGGCTGCTTTCTATTTATAGTTGGATATTATAGACATCCATATCTTCCTAATCACGACCAGATCAAAATGCATTCCCTGCTGATTCTTAGTTTTCCAAATTTGGACATTTTTAGATTACTAACATGAAATTACCTTGAAGCACATAAATATTTAAGCAGGGATAGTTTACCTTTTGTGGTGGGTGTATAATAAACAGTTTAACCATCATCTATACACAGGCTGTTTTCTTCTCCTTCTAAAGAGACAATCACCTTTTATCCTTTTCCTTTTTCCCTTCGTTTCAGTGCTATTAGGAAACTATTCACAAGTGCAACCCTGAACAATACTGTGCAGTAATTATGACTAAATGACAAAGAGATGCGAACAATTACCGAGCCCATTTTGAAACCCTACACTAATAAAGTCATTAGATGCTGCCCTTGCCATGAGCCTTCTAAAAGCTTCTGAAGTTACAAGAACACACAGCATTGTTCGTTAGGACAATTGCTGCTGGCAGAATGCAAACCTTGAGTTAAACCATGCTGCAAATTCATCTTGACATTCTGTTAAGACCGCCACTAAAATCAAAAGCAAAGGAGAAAAGGAGAAAATGAGCGGGTGGGATGTAATCATGGAACAGAAGGGTTCCCTCCTCACCTTCTTTCCTCTTCCTCCTCAAAACAAACCATACAGAAAATGACAAACTCGCCTGGTGTTTGAGAACCTTTATTTTTAAAACATTAATTAGACTTCTGACCTGTTTTTATTGACTGGCACTGTATTGCTATTAAAGTAAATTAAATAAAAAATTGCAGAATACAATAGAAAAGGTTTTCACACTGTTCTGCGAAACCTGTTAAGGATTTAGCGCCCAAAGAACATGTCCAACAGTTTTGCAAGCAACATATACAGAATCTGTGGTCACTCCTGAAGAGGCAGTGAGAAATTAACTCACTTCCTCCTGCTCCCACAGACCCCACACCTGCAATATATTTCCTGAAGGATCAAATGGGATTGGGGAGCTGGAGTAATATGGTCAACTGGTCTTCATCCAGGCATGCATCATTCAGTAGGTTAGAATTATGGGTCAGCAACTGTGAATATGGCTAATTACTTCATGCAGGTGAAGACAACCTGCTGCTGAGAAGCACTTTGGTGAATTAACTCTTTCCTAAGGTCAAGAAAAGTGAAAAACTATCATTTGAACATTAAAACTAACAAGTACCTGTCATGAAAGCAAAGCTGGCAACGCCTTGAAATACGGTGCCCAAAGGCAATGATACCAAAAGCTAAAAAGCTGCTAGAGATTTTTGAATCACTGTCTCATGGTTTTGGCTTCGCTTTGCTTGGCAAACACTATATGTGCTGGAAAGCTCTTAATATTATGCATTATCTATGTTTGTAAATGTTGTGTGTACAAACATAAGGTATGTGTGCCCATGTATGTATATATCACTATACATCTTTCCTGGATACAAATATATTAATGCACACTAATGAATTAACAAAACCAGGTAGGCAGGTGTTTGCATAAATATAGAATAGAATAGATGCATAGAAAAATCTCCGTTGGAAGGGACACACAAGGATGATCAAGTCCAACTCTTGAGTGAATGGCCCATACAGGGACTGAACCCACAACCTTGGTGATATTAGTACCATGCTCTAACCAACTGAGCTAATACATCCAACTCTCATGCACACAGTTATATTAGAACAATGGTATTGACTCAACTCTTTGAAGTCAAAAAGTGCCAGAACTAGAGCTGTTCACGTCTGGCTCTCCCACTTATTTATCCTGGAATCCCTCTGGAAACCTGAGGAATTGCTCAGCCCAGGTGATGGCCCAAAGCAGCTGCGAGTGTGGACCAAATGGTAGGGCCAGAATTGCCAGCACCACTGCAGTCAAACCCCACTGCCACTGCCCTGATACCTCCCCCCATACTTCTGCTGTCTGAAGCGCCATGGTAGCAATCTTCACTGCAAGCAGTTGAAAGGAAACAGTGATTTTTAAGCTCATGATTCACCTCAAATTGATTGAGATACAACAAGAGCTGAAGTTAGAGATATATGTGTAGCTTTGAGGCCTTTTTCCTCCTTTGATCACAAGAATATGTCAAAGAGCTTCTCACTAAACTGAAGTCTAAACTACAGGAGATAAAGATTTCATGCATGTTCCTTAACAGTATTATAAAAGCACCACATTATTTTCCTAAATGAAGGCTACTTATTTTATTTTATCTTTATTATAATTTTATTATGATTAATGAAAAAATTCATAATCACAGAACTTACTCAAAGTAATTGCTCCCTTCACGGCAAACCTGATGTCAGAGGCAATTAAAACCCATGGAAGCCAAAACAAAACCTCCCCTTAACTGTATTAACTAGACTTCTCCTTCACTTTGACAAAGTGACAGTCCTGGGTGGCTGCAGAAAGAAATTTTTTAGTATTTGACTCCCAAAGCTGTAATGATTGTGCTCTTGCACTACCACTGGCACGCACTCAGTGCTCACACAGCATTTTACTCCTACCTACAGACTCTTCAATCTGTTGGAATGGGTATTGAAGATTGAGAGATTCCAGAAGAAGCACGCTATTGTACAGTAACATAGCTTTTAAAGCACATTCCTGTATCAATGTCAGCCAACAAACACATTACAAACTGGAGAAAACGGCAAAATCTTGGAACTGGTTTTGCTGTGCAGTGTTCAGGATGGACCCCGATTTTGTTCATCAGAAAAATGGAAACAATTATTAGGACAAATTTTGGAATAGAATGACATCTGTAGATCAGAACATTCGGAAGATTTTTTGGCTTATACAAGGAAAGTCTTTCTATCTGTTTGAACTTACTCATGTCATTCTACAGTACTGAAACCATGTCTTTTACTACTGACATTGAGGTGTCCCTGTTGACTGCTGTAAATCAAGTGGGCCTGATTCCTCTGCTGTCCCACCCTGGCTTTTCCAGCATTTTTACAGTGCAATTTTAAGAGTACAAATGAGTTGCTCTTGGACTACAACAGCAGGCAAAACCCAGTTCCTCCTGTTGTTGCTGTTGTCTTCTCATCATTCAAATAAAAAGCTACATTTAACCGTGTTCACAAGGATACAGAACAGAATGGGCTCCAAGACCACTGTCACTGTGTCACATGAAGGGTAGTGATTGAACAGAGGGACTGAGTATTTATTTATGGGAATGTCCACAGTGCACTGGCACTTTGCAAAGGGAGAAGGAAGCATCATGCCCCCTCTGAAGAAATCACAGTCTAAGGAGCATGATGTGACACTAAACACAACTGAGAAATTATTCTAATTTGAGCCAGCATGCCTTGTTTACCCTTTACTATTTTTTGACCTCACTGTTAATATGACAGTTTCTTTGTTGTTGTTAACAGAAAGCAAAAAAATGAAGGCTTAAAAACCCTATCGTCCAGCACAATCGGTGACTAAGTTCATTGAGAGCAGCTATAAAGCCTTAAACAAGCCCTTTATTTTGTGTTTTAAGAAGTGTCATGAGGAGTTAATAGGACACAGCTGTACAGGCTCTTTCTAACAAGCAGCTTCTGTCGCTTTGGTCACCACAGGTGTCTGTGTAACCTGCAAACTCTTATTACTAGTGTATCAAAGTTGTGCTACTTAATAGATTTCTTTAGTAAAACACAACAAAGCAATTACATGGCTGTTGATCGTCAGTCATAAAAAACCCCTCAAACACAGTTTTTCAAAAGAAACTACACTGCAATTTTTTGTCATTGTAAAATAAAAGAAACTAGAGAATTAAATAGAAAAGCAGACAATAGAACAGCAGGTAGTCAACTGAACTTAGCCACTACAGATGGTTTAGAAATAGTGTTTCCTTCTACACCAACTTGTGGGATAAAAGAAAAGGAGGAGGCTCCTTAGTGCCCATGAATGGCAATACCAAAAGACTTAAGCAACTTTCCAGTCTCTGTATTTGGTCCCATGAAAGAACCTATATGTTTCTTTTTCCTCTCTTACTTTTTTTCTTTTTTAGAAACTTTTAATCTGTTTTCACAACTGCTTTTTTCCATAACCTTTTACACTTCTCTAGAATAACTTAAACTAGAAACATTGCTGCTGATCCCTCCAATGACAAAATGCAGAAGGTCAAGTGAGGAATTCCTGAGAAACACAAGTGTCATTTAAAAAGTGCATTAGAAAAAGAGATTGTTCCATTCTCCAAGGCCACTTCAGTAAAGAAATATTAACTATAATTTACATAGTGAAGACTAGAAATACATAAATGCTCTATTCTAATAATCCACAAGAGAAAGAAACATAAATGTATAATTTTCACAGTTCAATAATCACTGGAATTGTGTAAAGAAGTGTCAACCTTATTCCAGGCCAAATGACTGTTGCATTTTTCAGTCAAAAGTTAGGATAACTCTACTTATAGTAACATACATAAGACGTTATCCTGGTAAGACATTATCGGTCATCTTTTGGGTAAAAAAAGGTTATGAAATAAGGTCCAAGTTAGAGAACCAAACAAGTCTGATTTCTAAATGTAATAATACTACTACTAATTAAAATCATTATTTTCAGTAGATCATGATCAACTGATAAACAGCTGGAGAAGAGAGAGGCCTTAGCATAACACTAAGAAAATTTGTTGGTAATCTACAGAAGATGTAAAAGGAGGTGGAATTTAATTTCTTTACTCATCAGCAATATTATGATCTAAGACATAAGATAGCTTTTATTATACTAAAACCTTTATTATATTAAAACCAAAACATCTGAACATTCCCAAAGGAATGCTCTGTAAGAAAACTGTAGTTCAAAAATGTTCATATGAATTGCAAGCATTTAACTTTTTGCATAATCTGTTCTTAATACTGATTTATCACATGAATGTTATTTTTTAAATAAGATTTTCATTAACAACAACAGTTATTACCCCAGACAGCTCTCATGCAGTTACACCAACAGTCACACAATTAATGTCATGTAATATAATGGCACTGCAATGCAAAACTGTGAAGGCATGTGTTTGAATATAAAATTATGTTTGAAAATAAACTAAAAAAAAAAAAAAGAAATAATTTCTTCAACTACTTTTTCCTGCACAGGAATAAGAAGTCACTTTGTGATGAACACAAGGCCAGTCCAATTCTCAATGAATGTCAGACAGCACAGGTTCACTGATCAGCTGAGAATGAGCATGAAGTTTTAGTTTAAACAGATATTAAGCACCAAAAGATTTGATAGCCAGAGATAAGAGCCTTCCTTGAGAAAAGCTGCTCACTCAGAGTCCAGAGAGTCTTACCTTGCTCTGTTCGCTTCTTTCGTCATGTCCCATGCCCAGGTTATGAAGTTCTGACTCAGGTAGGAGACAATAGATTCAGCACAAAGCATTTGTGAGCAGAAGACGTTGGTTAGTACACTTTCATCATGGTGGAGGTAGATAGCAAGAAGCTTTCTCTGGAAAAGACATGACAAGAGATGAGTGAAAAGTTCCTCAGGCTACTTAGCAACTTAAAGTTGCTGCTGCAGGTCTGTGCGTTAGTACCAATGATGGGGTTTATCAAGGGTGACAAGTATCTCAAGGTTCACACACAGAAAACAACCAGCAGATTTCAAGTCAAATGGTCCATCCTTGCAAATTTTTAAATATTCTTGACGCTTCCTAATATTTTGAGTACTCAAATACAATATATTATATGCTTAGAACATGAAAAGAACAACAAATGAATGAAAAACAAAAACCTTATTAACAGACCTAAGAAATGAATTCACTTTTTTAGCTTGCTGCCCAATAAAAATAACATATGGAACATCTCCCTGAGCAAGGAACACGCCCCTTGATAGAGCAGCATCTACCACAAAAAACAGTTATCGACAACCTGAAAAAAAATGATAGTGCATTGCTATCACCACCTCTGTGGTGAAATAAAGAGGCAAATGAGTAAGTAACAATACAGCTGCCTACAGACCCAAACGCTGTAGCTCAATATGCCGGATGTTCTGGCAGCTCTCCATCCAGCCAAATGATGTGGGGAGCCCACACCTCACCTCACTGAAAAGGTGGCCAGGCATTGGAACAAGCTGCCCAGGGAAGGGGTGGAATCACCATCCCTGGAAGTGTTCAAAAGGTGTGCACATGGCACCTGGGGATATGGGTTAGTGGTGGGCACGGTGGCACTGGGTTAATGGCTGGATTTGGTGTCTTTGAAGCTTTTTCCAATCTCAACAATTCTATCACTACATGTTGAGATGGTGTCTATGGTCTCTCGAAACAAAACATTCTGTGCTGTTCTTCTACAACCCTATCAACTAAAATTTGAGCTTTGCTGCCAGCAGGTGTGTCCCCATGAAAATCTCAGGCCACCTTTCGGAAAGCAAGTCCGTGTGCATGCAAATATAAAAAGCAGGATGCAAAAATACAGGGAGACTATGAGCTAGCTGAAGACTGTGATTCTGCAACTGGCATTCAATGAGTTATAAATGTAATTTAGAAAATTACAGCTTTCCATTCCCCGATACCCATATAAATTACTTACTTCATTTTAAAATAGTACTTGAACATATTTGCTGAGATTATATGGTGCTATTTTCAGACTTTTATTTAAAGTAATTTCAAATCTCTTCATCAGAAATAACACTGAACCCTAGATATTGATGTGTATTGATACAGCAAGACATGGGATGCAATTTTGAGACAAGCTGTCTTTGCAAAAAAACCCTGTATGGCTCTTGCCTCACGGACTGGCTTTAGATAAAATTTAATGACTGTTTATAGAAGGAACAGTTGAACATTAGACTTTGGGAAAAGGATTAGTAATTTGCATTACTGTTTGTCTAATTTAATTTAAATGTTCTTCAGAACCACGTACACATGTGCCAGGAAGGGCCATTAATAAGCCCAACATGCAGAGATCCATATAAGTGCAGCCAACAATGTTGACTGAAACTAAACTTGAAAATCCAGGGCACTGATGCACAATATCATGCAATAAAACAGCATTTCTGTGGTGATATTTAATTTAAAAAGAAGAAAGAGGCAGGGGAAGATCAGGCACTGTCTGTTTTTGAGGATCAGCTGTTCTGCATTTCAAAGCGTCGATCCCTGCAATATCCAGGTTACTGTGCTAGAATCTCGACTATTATATAGCAGTTGTAAGAGAGGGAGGGCAAAGATGTGTTTACTCAGTGATTAGGGCCTTAGAATAAGCCTCTAGCTCCTAGAGAGACAGCTCACCACTTATTCATTTGGACCAATTCACAAAGCCTAGAAAGATTAAACATCCATGCTGAGAAGACAAGCGAATGCAGACGGTGAAAAAGAAATAAAAATTCTTTAAAAACTCTGAGATGACTTCATTATTTTTTCCACAAGGAAACTTTAGGAAAGTGTTTAGTTAGAGAAAAACCCACATTGACCTCTCTCTAAACCCTTAATCTTTCCTTTGTGGTGGCACTGCTTTGTGGTAAGCGGATGGCTTTGCTCTCCTCTTTTCACTAGGAGCGGACAGAAAAAAAGGCTCTTGAGAAACACTTTTACTTCCAAAGAAACAACCCCATGAAACTGTTAAATATGAGATTCCGTACAACAGAATGTTTCAAAATATGTACAGTTTTAGGCTTAAAGATTTAGGGACAAATTTTAGTAAACAGAACAGGCACAGACACAATGGAGATTTACACTGAGTTATTTCCCAAGGGAATGTAATTTTTGTTGCATCAACAAATCTCACCATACAAAGACTAAACTCCATCACATATAAAAGACTATACTTGTTTCTGATACTTCATCCAAAATGTTAAGGGTGGGCACAGGCATACTGCTATGATAAATGCAAAGAGGTAGCAGGAGGAACTGAAGTGCTAAAACATGATTTTGAAAAGTATTCGTGAAAGCCAGGGACATTTTTTCCTTGGAAAAATACATGATTGCAAAAGGCTCACAGCTTGAAGTTTGTTGTTGTTGTTGTGTGGGTTTGTTTTCATGTTTGTTTATTTTACATGGTAGTACATATTTATAAGCAAGTTTTGGCTGTGTTTATTTCAAGCCTTTGAAAAGTCCTAAATTCTAGGATTCTATTATGTCTAATACTGGGTATTTTTCAGTCAATACTATTAAAATAGCCTTACAAAACTGTTGAACAGTCTCGAATTCCACAAAAGAAGTCTACTAATGGAGCACTAGACTGTTCTGTGCTGTATTTCTCAAAAATACGACTCAGAGGCTATATACTTGGCATGAAAGTTTAGCCAAGAAAAATAAAATACAACAGAGAAAAAGTTTTATTAGTCCCTACAACAGTATGGGATACCAAAAAAGTTTTAAGCACTGAATACCTGACGGACTTCCAAAGGCCTTAGGACTTGAGGAACTTAAGCCAACAAGGGATATATTTTTCAGACTATGTGCATGCTGAAGACCAGGCATTTTTGAGCTTCAGAGAAGTTAACACCCTTTGTACAGAATTAGAAGAAAAGTTGTCATTGATGCAAAGTTGAAGGAAAAGTTGTCACCGAGGCAAAAAAGACATAGATCTTGAGGTGACTAAATTGGCATCACTGGGTAATGAGATTTCCAAGCTTCTCAGCCAGTTCTTAATACTGTGAATAACTCAGGTAACTCAAAAGAATACGAACTTGAATGGGAATAGCAATGCAGTCATAAGGGTCAGCAAAACCACGGACCTGAATGGCTATTTTTGAATCTTAAGTTTACAAGTTTAAGTAATGACTGAGACAGAAAAGTTCATGATGTAACAGCTGCTAGAGGCATGAATGTTCTGTCAAGCTGGTAGGCCAACATATCAAAATCTTGAGTTTTTCCCCCAGGTTTTATGCAATGAGAGCTAATTCAAATAAACAAAGGGACTCATTTTGCACTTCTTTAAATCTTTGAAGTGCACAATCTGATCCACCTGTCCAAGGTGATCCTGGAGATCATGGGATCAGCCTTGGACACAGCTACTTTATCTAGCCTTGTAGAAGAGATCTGAAATAAACTGTACCCAACAGGTTCCTAAAGTAGGAGCGAGGTGATCCCTGTAACCTTCTGATCCCATATTTTGTATTATACATGGCATAAGACATCGTCAAACTAATTCCTAATTTAATCTTCCTGTAATTTTACCTTTCAGTAAAACATCTAGTCTCAAGAATCCATCAGTGATGAAGAATCCATAAGAACCATGGTAAGGTGTTCAAACAGCTACCCACTCTCCCAGGTAAAGGTGTGTTAAAGCCTGATTTAGCCTACTTTCATCTTCCAACTATTTGATCCTATTATACTGTTGTATCTCCATTTCAATCAACTGCACTTGTAGTGATATCTTACACAATACAAATAGTATCCAGTAATTAACACCAAACTCGGGTAAGATCTGTAATCACAAGCTTTGAAAGAGGAGAAAATGTGGAGTGTGGCAGACAATTTCAAAAAACATCCATTACTTAGTATCAAATACAGAGGATGCTGAAGAGAGACCCATACCCAGGAGCAACCCTCCAGATAAGAAAGATGAAGCTGTTCTTCAGATATGGAAAATGAAGGGTGTGTAGGTAAACAGTGAAGCTACTAAGCTGGTATGCTGTAGCAGAAATTTCTAAACAACAGTTATCCACAAATTCAGAAATAATTTACAAATTAAAGGACAGAACTGCTAACACACATCAGGCAAGACTGGAAAGAAAATGGTGACCAACATGGGACTTAACTGGAGCTTATGTACTGACATTTACCACAGTGCAGTTGCTTCACTCTTCCTGAAAACCTAGAATTATACTTCTATACCTGTCCTCCAGTTTCAACCAGATCATGTAGATTAGTGGTCAGGTTATTTCCGTTTAATCAGAATCTGTAAAGTGGTGATTCATCCACCTGTAATCTGTAATAAGTTCAGTATAAACTTAATTAGCTGAAATAATAAGGGACATTTTTCTGAGTTACACAGATAAAAATGATGCTACAGAAAACCCTGTATGAAGGAATATTCTACTACCACCAAGGAAAAGAAAAGGTAAAAAAAACCTTTTATTTGAACACACCAGATCATGGAAGGAGCATACTTTGCTCTAGGTATTCAGGAAATAAAGAACCCATATGTGAGAGAGATGGTACTGCCTCAAAATTGAACCTAAAAGACAGAATTCAAGGAGAAGAAAAACACGGTTCATTTTCAGAATGCAGCAATATATATTGAGGTGACAATACCAATCTGTGCTACGAGAGATGTTTCACATATTTATTAAAAGTCAGTGGACAGAAAGGTTGAGAGAGGAGCAGGAGGTGAGCTGACAGAGGTATATAAAGATAAAGCTCCCGAAAAGGCAAAGCCAATGTCTTTATTCCTTCTCATAATAAAACAGTAGCAACCACCTATAAAAATGAAAAGACAAACAAGCTCCAAAAAAAGAAAATACTTCAGTATTATTCATATGTATAACTCAGTAAGCTCCAACATAGCAATTAAAATCCAGTATTAATAACAATACCACCCTAAGTTAGGATAAACCCTCTGCTGTGTCGGAACACAAGACACCCACAAAGTGCTTTCAGACACAAAGCAACCTCCCCCAAACACCTTGTTAAAAAATGTCTATTATAGGATTTCTTCCATGGCATCAGGTGTAGCAATTCCTACGGCAGTGCAGCTACTTGAGCAAGCGTAAGCTCATTCTTCAGGAACTAATGTGACAGGGAAACTCTTCTTTCCAACAGACAGAGGAAGCCTTTCACAAAACCCAGTTTAATTGTTAATTTAATAAACCTCTGTATCTCTTTCTCTTCCTGACCCCATTAAAAGAAATACTGAAAATATTTTCTTGTCATATATACAGTAAGTCTTGGAAGTGAACACACAACACCCTTAACTATCGGGCTGCTAGAGGCAGCTGAGAATTTCATGGCCAAGGACAGAGGTTTTCAAAAGCAAGGCTCTGTAACTCGGGTATTGTATTTTTGTGCTAAAGAGTTACACAGGTTTTAAAGCAGAGCTACATTTGACCTCATTCCACCTCTCCTACCAAAAACTGGCATTGCTGTGGCAGCAGTTGCTCTAGAGGTTAAAAGACACCATCATGTATGTTACTCTTCACTGTCGAACAACTCAAACGCAGCAGATAAACACCTTGACTTTTTTTACAAGGTATTTCTTTTTCAAGCAACATTTTGTTAAATAACTATGAATTACCAGCCTTTCCAACACATGAGAAGACAATGAGATTTAACAGGAAACATCTATTTTCTCACAAAGATTTTGAACTCATATTCTGCATTCAAAACACATGTTCAGACATAAGTTAATTGTCTTAAAATAACCCAAATTAAAAATATTTCTGGAAAAAAGCCTCGTGTTTTTATATACTGGATTTTTTTTTTGAGGTAAAAAGTATCCACCATACAGATTTAAAACACAGCTGATGGCTGTCTCACTAGACATGAACCGTAGAGTGCACCTTCTGCTCTGGACAGCGTCGAGAATTTGTCAAGAAAAGGCCAAGATCTCTGAGCACTCAAGCTGCCAAGTGCTCTCAAATTAAATCAGTTTGAAGCGGTTTTCATTAAGATGGATTGAGTGTGGCATCGTGAGAAACACTCTATCAAATGTAGTGTTTTACTTAGTGATTAAGTATATACCAGTTGATGAAGCTGCCCAAATCCTTCGTAATCCCACCACTCCAATAAACATTTAATGAGTATATAAGTTCAAAAAGCCTAGTAGAGGATTTAAACCTTCAATCTTGTTTTTATTTACTCTTGGAACTCAATTTCTCACTTCAAGTGAAGAATGCTGGTGCCTGAAGCTCATCTGTTGCCCTGGTAAAATTAAGTGCTCTCCATAGTACAAATTAGAAGACAAGACATACAGGTTGCAATTTCTCCTAAGCTTTTTTTTAATACTGATGTAGATATTTAATTATTTTATGAAATGCAATTATAAAAATATAAAATAATGTGTCCCTTTCCTCAGTTATGAATTCCAGGAGGCAGTACTGAAAAAATTACTTTGTAACAGGAAAAAGCAGGGAAAATAAATGGTATTTCCACATTCTCATATCTTTGCTTAAAATCAGAATGTTACAATAAAAATAACGCCTTTCCACAGGGTAGGTGGGAGGGAGAGCTTTAAAAATAAGGCAATATTCAGAAAAAAATACAACAATCCAAAAACCACAAACAATACAATAATTTCCTAAATACACACACACACTCTCTCTAACATATATATGTATGTATATATATACACACAAATACTCAATAACTTTATGATGAGGTTCTGGTCTGAATATATCACAAAATATTAAAAATATAAGGTGACATGAATTTCAGAAGCACTATGTAAGTAGTACAAGAAGCACTTCGATTAACAAAAAACTAAGTAACTGCACTGCATTAATATCAGATTTAGAGGTATAAAACTATTCATGAAAGTTCTTAATGGGTTTTGTCCACTATTACATGGTTACACTGTCAACCATTTCTCATGAAATGACACAAAATGAACTTCCCAACTCACACCCTTTCCTTGTTCAATTCATAGGATTTTTTTCTCTGCGTAAAGACATGAAAATACTCACTAAACTTAGAGTGTTAAGTATGTGTTAACTTCAGCTATACAGTGTGGATTTATAACTCTCACACTTATCAGAAGAGCCCCTAACATAATACAGATGCTCCTTCCAATATGAATAACTACGTTCTTCATTTTAAAATTAAACATCTATCAAGAAAACAAAACGTAAACTCAAACAGCATGATTTTCTTGTTTGTGTTTCAGCTTTATCTGTGCTTAATTATGCAGGGTTTTGGGTTTCTCCTTAGTGAATCAAGTCACCAAAACTTAAATAAACTGTCCCCATTCTAATTTTATTAAAATACTGATTTTAAAACTGTGCATGGAATAACAGAAATCTGAGATGCCTGGCTGGATGTACAGAAAAACTAAACAACCAAACCTTAGTACTGGAACTTACTTGGCAGATAAAGGCTGTACAAAGGGGGAAAAAAAGCACACTGTATTTCAGAGACCTTTCAATTCAAATTTACAATTTCATTAGCCATTCTTCAAAGGAGTTACCAACATGCAACAGTGAACTTGTCAACCACAAGACTCGTAGGCAGGGTTATCTGGTGCTAGGACACCATTATTTCAGGAAGAAAAGGGAGGAGGGGAAAAGAAAAAGAGTAGCTTTGACAACTAAAGAACTCCAGTAAAAACACAGCCTGAATGATTGGAAAGTATTAGTTATTCATTGCAATTTCAGCAACCACCAAGGTAAGTGTTTCCGTCAGTCAACTGAATGAGTGCAACTCTTCCCAAACAATAAAACCAGGATAACTCCAAAATGTAGCTCAGCTTTTTTTTTAAATAATGATGACACCCTTAAGGTGATTTCCATTCCCCCACTATATTAAATAAAGTAGTTCTAATACACACTTACATCTCTAGCTTTCCCATAGAAGGCCTCTTGAAAAGCAGCCTCTAATGATCCAATAAAATAAACAGGATGGCAGTCACCGTATCTATTTGAGATAAATTTCCAATTAATAAAAAATTACAAAATTAAGTCATTTCAATATTCTATCTTTTCATATATTCTGTAAATATAATGCATTGGCTAAACCCTCAGGAAGATTAAGTATTACACCTCTACAGGACAAAAGGCAAGTTTTTAGAAGCCATTCATTTTCTGACACTAAAAAATTCAAAGTAATGAACTACTACCTTACAAACTTTATCATGAAAACATTCTATTTACAGGTTGACACCTTAAGTTCTACACAATTTTCTACAAAACTTTTCAACCATAACTTATTTCCTCTCTTTAGTATATTCTTAAAGGTTAATTGAAGGCTATTCTTGAATTACACGTTAATGCATCTCATACACATAAAGGAACATTTCATCACACGAGTAAAGACAAAAGGCACATAAACTTTGCATTACTTCGCAGCTTCTACGTATTCAGTGAAACAAGCAACTGTTTAACAGTGCATGATTTGGTAGCACAAAGTTTTTTAAAAATTGAGAATTTCTATGTTTTTTAAAAGTCAATATTTACCCAATCACTTTGTTATTGTGAAAACTCTTACAGCAACTCTGTATATATTTTTCAATACTAATCAGTTTCAGCTTTTCTGTTGCTGTATATCATAATAAAATTATCATATATAACCAGTCTTTCTCATCCTTCTGGACCTTTACATAATTAAGTAATGACACTAAATAGTGGCAAAATAAATAAGACGAGAATCAGCCACTGCAGCTTGGACTGAGAAATAATTTTATTTCAGAAGCAGTTCTAGTAGCAAAGCTAGAATTAAAATAAATTAGATTAGGATGTCTAAATATGCTATAATCTCACAAGGAAAATACTACATTTGGTTTATTTATATTTTCATTATTTACTAACTTTAACTTAGTTTGTAATAAGAACTGCACAGTGAACAGGCTATGCTTACCTTGAAGAAAACTCTGCTGTAAATTGTAATAAGGCATCTCCTTCATTTTCAGCATTTTCTGGCACTTAAAAAATGAAAAAAAAAAAAAAAGAAATGCAACCTTATGGAAACAGATTGTAATACGCAAACACATTTGCTTCACAGGTCCCAGCTTACTGAAGTGTTACCAAGAGACCATACAGATTTCATGAAAGACTATCAACTATGAACTTTTGGAAAGACAAGAAATTTCCAGAGAATCTCATGAATATATTCAGGTTTTCCAAACAGTAAAATCCTCAGGTCCAGTGTAATGTGATATATCAGTTGTTCAGAGTTATCACTCTGGATTTACTTGAAGGTTTGAAAGGCTCGACCCTTCCTACACACACTGTTAGAAAGTTTTCCATATTATTACATATATTTGCTGTCAAAAAACTTCTAACCTAGTAACCCTAAAACAAGCCTAAAGTAAATAAAGAGTATGCAAGAGCTGCACATCAGAGGTAACTGACTGCTCCTGCTCAATCCTTTTCATAATAAAAGGGCAAATAATCACTGAGAAACTTGATTAGCATAATGACTAAAACATTAATCAAAAATAGAATCTCTAGAATTTTCAAAACAGGGAAGTGGAGATCCAGTTGTCTACAGACACATTTGCATAGAGATCACAATTTCTCTGGGTTTAATTGTTACTCTTCAATTTTAAGTTAAATAATTATTCTTCAGTTGCAAGGTTAAAAATTTCCCTCCACAGGAAGGTGCTTTCATAGTTGCCAGTTATGTCTGCAGTATTTTCTTTTGAGGCATCCATCAGACATGACATTCACACAATTCTACCATTCCTATACAAAGATACTTTACAGTTTCTAATTCTGCAGATTCATCACACCTCTCTGCCTTCACCTTTGCTGTACAACCTCCAGTTAACTGTAAATCAACTCTTACTCATTGGCGATTTCCTCAAGGCAGATGATGCTACTCCAAACATTTCTCCATCATCAACTCCAAACTCAGTAGCATCTTCAAAGTCATCTCCATCACTATCACTAACCATATGAACATCAGTGCATTGCTGTATTAAAAAAAAAAAACAAAATCCACCTATCAACCAAAATCCTTCTATGACAGACATCTTCAGTGAAATACAAAATACATGCACAGTGACAAATACTTATATATTTCTATAAAAACATAATTTACTGCATTTTATTTTACTATTTTATACAGCATTATCAGAGGTAATTTTTAACAGAAGTCCGGTTGGCAGCAATATTACATGACAAAATGCATTACTAAAGAATGAACTTTCTCTGCATACACATAGTTGAGCAAATTTTATCCAAAGTTAATGCTGTTTTCCATCTAATGGTACCAGAGCTGGTCTAACTCCATAAGAAGGAGTGAGAAAAGCCACACAATGGTGGCTTTTATATTGGTACTTGGCATACCAATATAAAGGAGAAAAATTAACATTTTTGTGCAAGGAGCTAAGGTCTCATCTCCCACCATCAGATCCTTTGCTGTGATTTGCTTGTTTTTCCTCTTTTTTTCAATGACTCGTTTGCCCAGTTCCTTACTTTGTCGCAATTTCATGTTGCAGGAACTGTAAATTGATTGTTTTAAGATGCAATTCTATTGACACAGTTGACAACAGAAGGGATGGTGCCCACTGCATAAGAAAATGTCCCCGCTTCTTCCTAGAGTAGCCTGGTAAAATAAAGATGATGTCCTTACCTCCTCTGACTGTTCTCTTGTTTGTACAGGCGAAGATCTTCTTCCAACCGTAAGTCGATGGCAAGGAAAAGTCAGTCCCGACGCAGCTAGAGTCACCTACAAAGCAAGCAACGGTCCTTCATTAAGCCACGGTCTCAATTAAAGTTTGGGGGGGGAGGTTTAAGGTCGTTTAGCAATTCAAACTAAAGACTGCATTATTTAAACACACATTAAGAAGCCTGAAAAACTAAAATGATTCCTGACATTAAATTATTCAAGGAAACATCAACTGAGTTTTACTGAGGTGTATGCACAGAGTATCAAAACAAACTCCACGGAACTGCAAACTCAAAAGTGCCTTGAATTGTTATTTTCTCGTAAATCAGTACTGAAGTTTGAAACGTTACGGTACATGGCAACTTTTACAGCGCTATGCTTTGATGATGCAAATGTAAATTTTTTATTGCTAATCAAGAAGCAAATGTTCAAGTGAAGATGATAAGTGCTGATAAAACTAATTAGAAACAGGTAAGTCATCTTGAAAAAACAGTATTTTGAAAGAACAGTTTATCAGCAGATATTGCAATAGACACAATCACATTGGCAACTTAAAAATATATTTCATCTCCTTTTTGGTCACTTTAAATGTCAAGGGTGCACGCCATGTTCCTCATATGAACAAAGACACACAAACCAAACAGTGCTGGTGACACTGCACTCAGCACAGTCCACAGGATGTTCAGCAGCCAGTACCAAGAGAAACTGTTGCCCACTGCTGTATGCCTAAATCTCAATTTTTAAGAACTGTCAAGGCAGGAAATAGAAAAATTCTGGTGTCATTTGAAAGACAAAGTTACGATGATGCCCGCAAACACACAGCAATAATATTTGAAAATCTGATCCTACACTGCATTTAAAAATGCACTAATTATAATGCCTAAAAATGAGAACTGTCCACTCTGTGACCAGAACCACCGGTGCCATCCCTGCATTTAAAGCTTTTGCCCAGCTTCCTGCCTCTTCTGGAGAGCACATCAGTCCAGGAGAAGTGAGGCTGATGACCACAAATAGGACTTTCAGAAGCACCTAAGACCTATCTGGACTGATTTTACAATGTGAGTAGCTCTTAAATAAAGATAGTTGATTATTTTTGGCACTGAAAAAGTATTTAATGCTATGCAATTTTCAGTGATGTGGAGAAGGATAGTCCTGGCTGTACATTTAAAATATTGTTTCTAATGGTTCCCTCAGATGAAACACAGAGAGGACAGAAAACCACCCAGATCCTGTAAAACTTATTAGTATTTTTGCAGGGCACAGAATGAAAGATTTACCTTATACATTTCAGAAATATAGCACTCTCCTAATTGGACTGCAAAAATATTAGGGTAAAATACATTTCAATCATTCTCAACAAAAATCCAAGAATAAATCATAAGCCTTAAATTTCATTTACTGCCATGAGCACTGAAATACCCCATTTATTTTTTATACATAATTCAGAGCGACTTCATCACTTGTCTGCTAGAACTCACAAAGATTTAATTTGCTGCAGGTTGAAGCAGGCTGATTAAGCAGGCTAGTTACCAAATGAATGTTAACCTGTCTGAACTAGCCTACTGTCACATTCTCATAGCAAGGTTAAACAGAAGTTTAGCTGTGTAAAAAGCCCAGCAATCGTCTTAAAGGAAGTGAATTATAACGCTCTGGAGCAAATGAAATATTAAAGACGACATACAGGTCAAGACCAATTACCTACGAAACTCCTGTGACAAGGGCGTAAGAACTGCATTCTCTGTAATAATCCACCACTTCAACTATTATTTTTATAAGCTTTTAATAATAAACAAAACCCAACTGTTATAAAACCTGAAACTTCGCCCTGTAGTTAGCACACTATATAAAACGCTGGTGAAACACACACACACACACACGTTAACCACACACAGACCACAGTTCCCTCTCTCGCAGCATCAAATACCCTGACAGATGCCTGGAAAGGCTCCCAGTATCTTTTACGTGCACATTAAAGAGAGAGTGGTAAGATCAAGCAGGCAGTTATTGTGCTGCTTCATCACTTGGCCCAATTGCAGGGTGTTGCAATTCCAATTTGCAACCCTATATTATAGTGTCAAAGCGTCTCTCAAACACGAGCTAACAGCAGAAGGGGTTCCACATCAGAGCCTGTTTCATCCTACTCTCCAGACAGTTGCCGGAATGTTGGCAGTTTGTGCACATTGGCGTGAGAAATCACCCTTCCCTTTGCTTTCTCTTTTTCTTTATTTTTTTTCCTTTCTGAGAAGATTTTCTTAGCAAAAGAAATAGCAGCTCTGCCTGCATCCCAAAATAAACTAGCAGCATCAACATTCTTCTAGAATAAAGTTATCTTCACTCAAAGACAGAGAGTCCTCTTGTAAAGAAAGATTCTTGCACCACAAAAGCTTATGCTTTATTTTGGAAATCGTTAAGAACACCAAGACTAAGCAAAATATTGTTTTCCAGGCAGCTCAGCAAACCTTTTCCTAGTACTGGGAATGCAGGCCAAGGTACTGATGGGAGCACCCACTGACGTGTCTCAGTGGCAAGAACTGTAGATCTCACACTGCTCTTGGAGAGCTTTTTCTTTCTGAATACTGCACCTGCCACCTCCCAAACAGAGAAGCAGTACATTATCACTGCAATAAATTATCATTGTGTTTCAGCCACCTTCCCACGGGAATGGACACAATCTTTATACCAAGCCCATAACTGAAAAAGCTGGTTTGTAGCCTGAGTACCTGATTACCCATATTCTCTACTTTGTGAGTCCATCTGGCAGTGCAAAAACTCAAAAGTCAGTCACTCTTCAGAATTTTCCCTTTTTTGCATGAAAATCACCACTACGTGAGTACAAGAGCTTGAATGAGATGGCTTCCACGTGCACAAGAAGATGCATATGCACTGGAAGATGCATATGCAGGACTCGTGCACGAATGACAAGCTAGATATAGGTTATGAAAGAAATAATATACTAAAGCAAAAATAAATAAGGTTACTCTATTTTTCTAGGCAGGAAACGTACACATGTGCAAATCAAACTGTCTCAGCGCTGAAAGGTACGTGAGGTGGAAAGTGAAACAGAATCAGAAATAAGGAAAATTACTTGCAAAAAGTAACTCCAGAGCCTGATCTCTTGTCCAGCAGTGTTTAGACACTGCTTGTGCTTGTTGAAAAATTTAAGTAGTCTCCTACTTGGCCTCCTGTAACTTTTAGGGAGAAGGACAATAAAATTCAAGATTTCAAACATTTCAGGGAGAGTGGCAGCAGGAGAGTCTCCTTCTAGGAGACAGCAGAGATACTAAATGGTTTCAATGTCTCTGGTATTCAAAAAGGTAATGGTACAACCTGGACTAAAAGCACACAAAGGTTACTTGAAATAGATTTTAACTATTAAGAGAAAGATCACTACAAAATCTAACAATTTAGAGAGGAAAGAAATAGTCTGGTGCTCACTTGTGCTTTCCAACTCTAGGACACTAATACTATTTGTAAATGCTCAGTGTGAGATGATTTGTTTTTCAATTGCCAGCATTAGAAATCAAGGGATAAAGTTAAGCAACATCTTTTCTGATCCAATATGCAGGATTCTTTGTCAACCTTCCAGATTAACTCAGAAATATTTGCCAAATCTTGAGTGAGACCAGATGCCTTAAACAATAAATTATTCTTTATGTTAGAAATTATTATTATTTTTGTGTAGAAGCTTCTAGAAATATCATTCAGAACAATCTAAACCCACTGGTTTTTTTCAAATATTTCATGATAAAAATATGTCTGCAGGAGAGAAAGAAATCATTGAGGCACGTAATTCCAGAGTGTTGCCATCTCATGCTCAGAATAATATGAAAAATTACAAGCCCATAATCTCAAAAGCTTGTATCTTCTAGAAAGAGTTTGTTGGCACAACTTAACTCCCACTCTTGCAGACTTCTGAAATTACAAATGAAGGAACAAACTCAGTCTCTTGTACCAGTCCAGAGACATTTCAAGATACTGAAGATGTGAGAAAGATAAACAGTAGAAGGAACATGAAGGAATGACACCAGCAGAGAACTCCAGCTGCAGAACTCACTCCCTGAGAAACGCTGATACAAAAATTATAAGCTCGGTGGACTGCATCAGGAAAGCAGTAATTGGATGTGACAAATTGGCCTTCCTCATGTTCAGCCACACACTGATGGAGAAAAACAGCATCTCAAAAGAGATTTGAATGGCAACCATATCTAATGAGGAAAGTGAAGGAAGCTCTAAGAGCTTTCTAATGCCTTACAGAATACAGCTGGGACATCCAAAGTGTCCAGCTTAAGGGAATAATCTGTAAAGAACTGGACATTCTTCCTCATCCTCAGTTACTGAAAGCTTGCTGTTCACAGGATACTTGCCATTAAGGGATCCCTTCTCTGTAAAGAGATAAAGCTTCTTGTAAACAAGAACTATTCAGAACAAGCAAGTGTAAGTTATAATATTTACGGAAGGTAGGAATATTGGTTTATTTTGTGCTCTTTGTTAACCTTTGGATTGCTACAAGAGCAATGAGAGTTTTGATGTTTTGGAGTATGTGTACACTCTGATTTGCTTTAATGTACATTAATGCATCTATCTGAACATACAGACACTTAGCTGTTAATTGGGGCAAGTTATAAAACTGAGCCCTTCAGCTGTATTATCTAGTACTTCTCAATTAAAAAAAAAACAGCTTTTGGCTGTTTAAAAGACCACTGAAAAGGAGAAACTCTTTCAGTCACTGTAACAAGGTGATTTTATTGTTTGAGCTACCCAAATGACAAATTCTTTCCAACTCACTGGAGAGGTATTTTTCCATGACAAAATATTTTCTAATACCATTTTTTTGGACATAAAATAGCGATTCTTGATTATTTGTTCTCAGAAATTCAAAGGTCAAACCGTAAATCTTACAAAGCATCAGACAGAAATTCAGAGAACACTTGATCCATATGCAGAGGAGAAGAATCTATCAATGATGCCAGATTTCACTTCTTCACACACAGCAAGTGAAGCAACAGACATTACCTGACAATGGCAAACCAAATCCAAAACCTTGCAGTGGACAAACCTCCTGGATTTTTAATATAAAGTAAAAATACCATAAAAAGAAATGTAATTTCTGTATAACTTCACTGCTATGAATCAGTCAAATCATTCAAGTAGCTGCACTTCTAATACAGAATCATGTCTGGCTGTATACAATCTGCTTCAACAGGAAACTAAATAGGGGAACTCTCATAGCATGATTTTCTCCTGAGGTCAAGGTAAAAAAAATCCATTTTCTGCTTTTAATACTCAGAGATAAAGTAAGCAAACAGACTCTGGTGTACAAAATAAAAAGCATGTTTTCAGATACGTGACTCTCCCCCATAAATCTCCCATAAAAAGGGCTCTTACTAGAGGTTGCTTAGCAGGCTGCAGTACACACAGGGGGGTTTGTAATACACATATATCACACAAAATATTCTTAACCAGAAACGAATGCAGTGTTACCTACAGACTGAAACCTAATCCTGGTTCAAATACTCCATGTGACAGCCCTTCCACCACGCCCAAAATGTGAGTTGCTTACCTTTTCCATTTACTGGTTTGCTCACTGATACACGGCTTAAGAAAAAGAAACAAACACGACCAAGTACATTTCACAGCATTCAATTATTCAAAATAACCTAAGAGAGGTGCCTGTAGCAAAATACTCAATGACTGGCAGGTGTCTCCTCTGTGAAAATTTCACTCCCATATATTTTGATCCTTTTTCTTGTTGGAGAAGTTACTATGATGTTTTTCTGCCCTCATCAGGTAGGAGAAGGGGTAAGGATAGAGGGGTGAGCAAGCAGCATTATCAAGCATTTCAATTTTCATATTAAATTTATTATTCCATTATGTGACCTTTCATTATAGCATAAGCTAATTCCCTGAGTATGATAAATGCCAATATATCAGATGGATGGATGGATGGATGGATGGGTGGATGGATGGATTTTCTTGAAGATACAGAAAAAAAAAGTTGCATTTTGAACACAACTATGCGAAGTTTGAGAAGAAACAAAAACTCTGAGAAGGAACATTTCTGCCCTAATTTTTCTATCATAATTTCTATGTATATGGTGCTACTAGCTGGACTTGGATACTAGGTATTTTAGGGATCAAATGCTTTCATAGCCCAAGTGCACCAACAGTAGGTAAGGTGATAAGACAAAACAAATTATAAACCAATCTAGTTGGAACACCTAGAAAACAAGTTATTCTTCTTGCTGCTTAAAGACTGGTCAGGCTGCTCCACAGCTGAGGCTCACTCACATTTCCATTTTCCTTTTGCAACCTATTGTTTTCAGGATTGAAGAAGCAAGGAAAAGCAAGGAATATTTGTGTAGTGGACAGGATATAGTAATTAATGTGGCATACAGGAAAAATCCAAGTATACAGGGAAGAGGGGAGAGGTAGAGCAAGTTTTGGTTTTGCACTTGAAACACAAAGAGTGGGAAGTTTTTCATTAAACAAACAGTTGAATAAAATTGTGGTCTCTAAGTGCATTCAGCATAGTCCTTGCACATGAATATTGAAGCAGGAGAAATAAGAGTATGGGAACTCTGGCAATCTTCTGCAGTTCTCCAGAGATTATCAGATGGCTCTACACTCTTTCCTGGCTGGAGATCCAAGCAGAGTAACCAATCCATGCAAGAAAGAGGTGGTGAACTCCCAAGCAACTCATGTTATTTCTGAGGATACTCAAAGCCTCATCATTTCAAGAAAAATGACACTATGACATGAGAGAGCTTTCATGTGAGCTTCTTGCCATGGCAGCAGTTCCTGGTGTTTAACCAAGCATTATTAACAGTGCGTGGGCAGCCTGTTGTGCTCAGACAAACCCTTACTGAATTCCTTGGGAATAAACAGGTGATCAACACTTCTAAACCCATCGCTTGTCACTGTATAATTATTCAATAAATAACCTGTCTTCCTTTCAGTGTATAATCTCACAAAGTCAAAGTGATACATGATTTAAGAATTCCTGCATGTTCGTGTTCAAAACTAATGTTTAAAGCTTCAAGAGATTAAAGATTTTCTGTGAATTAATGTTTATCCTTTGGCTTGCTCTTTCTCAAAAGTTAGCAAGTATTCTTCCAGTAGTAACAGACTGTAAAATTACTTCTATCCATACTGAAATACATTGTATACATAAAACAAACGTTATCACACCAACAAAGAGCAAGTATCCCACTGTAAAATGAAGGGACACTGCAATTCAAACACCAAATCTATTAAACACATTATTTTAGTTAACTGAAACAAGGGCATTTTTGTACTGTGCAACTAAGTGACTCAGAAAGATTTACTACCCAGAACTGAAGGGCTCTCTTCAGTCTGTACTGCTCAACTAGACATTGTTATCCAAGTTCAGTACACAATATTAAAAAAAGAGAAATCAAACATCCAAAGCTCATCTACTGCCATGTAAGCCCTTATCCCTCCCTGAACAACAATAAAAAGTGAATGTAATTCCACATTAACCACTTTGTCTTTTGACATCAAATAGCATTAGCTGGGAAAAACAGTCAAGTATGCTTGAGGTTTGTTTGTTTTATTAAACTATTGCACAAATATGAAAATGAACAGAGGAGTTTAAAAAATTTGACAGCCCTTGAAATTAACTTCCTCTGGAAAATAACTTCATTTTCATTATGCATCTCCATAAAGAGAACAAAGTCTTGACAGGTATTCAACGTTTCATTTTAAACACTAACTGGATGAAAAAAACATCTCTAGCATGGAGTGTGTTCAGGTTATAAATCAGTAATGCTTATTTTAACTCCTCACGAAGTGTTGTTGAGATAATTACTGCTGACAGCTTTATTCAAGGTTCATTTCACTTTTTCTACTGTTTTTCCCCTGTTAGAAGTTCAGCAGGGCCCATGGGAAGATCCACCCCTCACACCTGTTAGGGTTCTTCATGTTACTGAGGCCAGTTTGGACACGTCACTTCAAATTAGCATTGTGCCAGCGCGCTGTGACAATTACTTATCGCAGGTTTAACTCGAAAAAAAGTTTCTAATCCAGCCACAAGAACAGTGTCAGAGTGCGTAATTTAAACCTGTCAACACAGGTTGTAGGAAATTCATTCCGGGGATTTCAGTCATGTTCCCATGGTAGATCTCTGAACTATAATGAAGCTTAAAATCACAAAGGAATGCTATAGAGTTAAAACACAGAACCCGAAAGTTTCCTTCCTAACTGAAGGAAAAAAAGGTGTCTGAACTATTACTCATGTTTTAAAATTTGATAAATTCTTTAGATTAGGATTAAGAGATTCTCTGCAAATCCAAAAGGCTGCATATAAAAGGTATGTATCTTATTCTGCTGCAGTGTGAAGGCACAATCCTGGCAGACCTTTACACATGCTGAAGGCAGAAGTATGGTGAAGAAGCTCTGGAATCACCTTGGGGATGGTGTGGGAGACTGGAGGAGACACATGGCATGGGTCTTTCAGACACCAGGCGAGGGACGCTGGAGTTGCAGCAACAACCACTCTAAAGGCAGCTCCACAAAACACTGCGAGATTCTTACGAGCTTGAGTAAAAGTGGTGCTTGGTGCTCTGGGAACACCCAGCCCTGGTGTGCTGGTTGAACACACATGCCAATTTTTGCTACGGCCCCTGTTAATCACCAGCCGTGTTACTGTGCATCTACCCCTCTCGTTTGCTGGCTGAATGAAAATTATCCCTGGTTTTGATTATTTCTCATTTGATTGAGCCTAGTTAGGCAAATTAGGAATTAAAGCAGAAGGACAGCTACTGTAGTACTTAATGTTGCTTCAAACCACAAATATATTTAAAGGAAACAAAAAGAAAATAATATTTCCTCGTACAAGAGATTCTGCTAAAAAGGATATATACTTGAGAGACTGAAATAAATACCCATGATCACTTACAGAGCTCATTCTTCTTCTTAGACAAAAACTGTAAATATTAAAAAGGACGAAAAATCTGCCAAGCCATTTGCAGCTATTTGAAACACAGGGTAACAGAATTAAATAAACGCTGAAAGACCTGGAACACAGTTAAGTATGAGCCATGAGGCTAATTGTGGATCTTGAGTTAATTACTTTCCACTGATACGTTTTCTCAATGGTCTTTTACATGAGTTTTTTCTTTCCTCAGTCTGAACCCCAAGGCAATTCAGCATGCTAGCCTCCAAACTCTGGGTGATTCATTGTGTACTTCTGCCTTAGGATTTTTAGTTCACGCAGAGAAAGCCAGGCTTTCACATCAAGTTGATGTTAATGTGCACTGACAAAGCAACAGTAAAGGAGCTTCATGTTTGTCACAACGTGCACTCTTTAATTTAGTAATTGCTTTATACTGATATGCAAATAATGACACATTTCCCAAATTTCCAGTTCCTCAGCAATGCTTTCACTAATTACTCAGTGGTTAAAACTTAAGCATGTAAATTGGTTCAGTGAGTTTATTAATAAGTACACCTGTGTGAACTGATCTATAAAACACACATGCCTGGGAACAGGTCATAACTCACTGTACATTCCTGAAGGTCTCTGGAACTGAAAAAACCAATTCTCTCACTAAAACAAGATAAATTACAACTAACAGAGCATAATTCATAGATAAACTGGGATTCCCAACCTTTCCTAAGCTAACAAGAGACTGTCTTCGGGTGACAAGAAATATCAGGAGTCAAAGCATTCCTCCATTTTATTTTGCCAAATGAGAGATGGATCAAGGTAAAGAAAAGAAAAGGTCAATTAAAAAAAAGGACACGAATCCCTCTAGCACCTGAAAACAAGGGGAAGGGCCAATGTCCACTCATCCATCAGTTCTTTGTGGACAACCACAGGCTTTGAAGTCTGGTTATGGTATTTTGTGGTATTGTGTACTCCTACTTTTGATACTCTAACATGAAAAATTCAGCTGCACTTAACACAGATTCAGACTGATAACAACTGCAAAAACACTGAACAGAGTTAACCTGTCTTCATACATTTCCTTTCTTCAAAACAGTCCTGTTTTATTTGCTGGCTTCTATGTTGACACACAGTATTTGTTAAATTTCTGGTAATTTTTAAGTAACTATGTAACTGCCACAGAATACAGACAGTGTAGTAATTGTTTTTACTAAGCCTCATCTCAAACCGTTTATTTTTTGCTATTCAGAAGAGACACAAAGCCATTAACAGGTTTTTAAGCTCAGAAACAAGTAAAATAAAAAACAGTATAAACTAACAACAATTCATCTACATCACATGTTGCCCACAGATATTCACAGATACACCTTGGGAACTGCTTTGCATTCACAAAGAGTATCAGCCAAATACTTGGCACGTTTCTTGTCTATGGTGGGATGCCATTTACTTCACAACATTGTACAACGCTTTGGATGGCAAATAGAGAAGTGCCTGGCTATGTTTCCAGCACTATATAATTCCTTGGCACAGTTCAAGCAATTGTGCTAGCAGAACTGCTTCCAACAAATGGTTCAAACACTGATAGGATTTTCATGCTGCCTCTTCTTCATGGATATCGTTTTCTGAGGAATTGGATTTTTGCAATGTTAGCTCTTGAAAACACAGTGTTATTGACTTCTAAAAATGAGCTTCTAAAAAGGATGATTGTTTCCTATTTTCTGTTTCTCTTACCTGGAATGTGTATCTTCTAGTGAAGTTCTGCTCTGCTTATAATAGCGGAGCTTCATTACAAAGAAACAAGCACCACTGTGATAATCCTCCAGGAATAATGCAATTACCACTTATCAAACAGGTGTCTGCTGTATTCTAAGGAGATTATCATTTCCTATTCTGCTCTCAGAGAGCACAGAATAAAAGAGAAGCTGCTACTATTAAATGACTAAGGGGAAAAGGAGTCTTTGATAACAGCTCCTGCCAGCATCTCTCAGCAGGGCATGAAGCAAATGTAGTCCTTCTATAACAACTTGGCATTGAAATGAGTACTTTGGTTTCTGTAAAATGAGTTAAAGCACCTAAAGAAGACCACTCCTGTTAACTCAGTCAGAAGCATCTCTCTATGTTTCTTCATGGAACATTCCAAGAATCTCAGCACCTCCAGCCTTAGGCCAAACTGTGCCCTTTGTGAGCAGTCCTGAAGAGGAACTCGGCCTGCTCCAGCAAAAACGGGCTGCAGGGCTGCTCTGTGAAACACATCATCATTCAGAGATGCTTCTGTGACAATCCAGAGCTTGATGAAGGTACAAAAGGATCTCCAAGTTGGAGTTCCAAAAGTGCAGAGAATGAAATCCTTCTACCAAGATACATTTGTAAGTTAAACCACAGCTGGGTGTAATTGATCAGCAAAGGCAATTTTTTACCTTATTTCCAAAGCAGCTTCTTGAGTAGGAGTTATCTCAGGAGTGGATTTCTAAAACCAATAGCAAAAGCACTCTTCTATGAAATCCGGGATACAGCTTAACATACAGAAGGTGCTATTACTCCATGATAAAACATATAATTGGTTTGGAAACAAGCCCAGCTAAGCATCAAGGGCAGAGGAGGAGTGACGAGGGTAAACACGTGCAGGAGACAAGAGGCTACTCCAGTTACTGGTGATGTCCAGAGGTCGTGAGGGCCAGCAACTGTCCATAGGTAGGTGCTTCAAAGAAAGTAGGACACTGGTGATCCTGTAAAAACCCTGTCCAGTGAAGATTACCACTCCTTGGGTATAAACTCAAGGAAGAAGAGTAGTTCCTCCTGCTGCCTCTGCTGGGACACAAAAAGCTCCAATGCAGTTTGTGTGCATGTAGATGGAGAGGTGGAGTGGTGATGTGGATACAATATATTCCCCCAGGACTTTTCCCATGGTGTACTTCAGAGATCTGGATTGTCCTGATCCAACCTAGAGATACTTCTCTATGCATATGGTCATGTCTATCACATTTTGATTTGCAGGTTCTGTCAATAAAAGGACAGAAATAGGAAGCAACGTTGAAGCAGCAAATAGAAAGCATCAGTTGGTCCTTGTTTACTAATTTTAAACTCTACTCCCTTTAATAAGTTCTATGAACATGACATTTTTAATAAAAATAACTTTCATGCCTATGAGTTTCAAAGCAAGAACAGCTAAAAACATCTCAACAGATCAAGCAGATCTGCCAATCTCTTGCAAAGGAAGAAAGCAGTAAAAGATGACAAATAATTATGTCTATAGCATCGCTGCTGTTTCTTATGCTTTAAAATTACAATGACAAAAGAACTTAGTACTGAACAAATTAACTGCTAACAGTAACCTCAAAATTTGCTTCCAGCTTTTCCTAAAAAACTAAGGTTGATTACAACAGGTCGCACTGAAATGGGGTGGAATTCTGGTAGAAACCAATGCAATTTTAGTTGATGGTGCTTGTCTTATACCAGCAATCAATTTGACTTTTTGAGTCCTTTTAGTAAAAGATCATAATGCACTGCGCAAACTCATTTAAATCGACATTCTTGAGATTAAATGCAACAGTTATTTAGCAACACAATCATGCTTTACAGCTTATGAGGGAAGCAGCACTTGAAACTGATAGGTCACACTTTAGAATGCACAAGGAATTAATGCAAACACTTTGAAATGGCACAGGAGAGCGTAAAACTTTCCTTAAAGTTATTCCTCATGAGAAGTAATGGGATGAAACACCAGAAACTCACAACATAACGTGGTATCAAAAATTAAACAAATGCAAGATTTGAAGTGTCAGCATTTCTTAGACAATAAATTTTACTCCATTCCATAAATACATGCATTCTAAAATATTAGAATTTTATTAGTAGTAGAAAAGACAATTGAAAATTCAAAGAAAAAACTGAACCTTGCTCCACAGGAAAACAAAATTTGGAGTTTATGAAAGAGAATTTAGATAATAGATTACTTAGTTCTCTATCAGAAACAGGTTATGGAATAGTCTGCATTTATATCTTTATATCTAGAGAGGAAGTACCTCTCAGCAAGCACCAAGAAAACAGCCATGACAAGTGGCAAATGGTTTCTCAGATCTCAGTGTTAGCTGGAAATAACATTTTCATCTTTCTGCGCCTTCCTGTCACCTGAAATATCTGAAGAGAACTTCAGAAATCCAGACTCAGTTTGAAAATGCCA
>VZTD01003312.1:3641194-3723694 GCA_013397725.1 Rhagologus leucostigma | reverse complement strand
TATTTTCTAGGATTATTTTCAAGACTTCACTGTTTCACTTGATGATATAGACGCAAAAATAGATAAATTAACATTTTGAATATATTAAAGTTTTACTTACGTAAATGCATTAAAATAAAAAAGAATGAGTTAAAACTCATACATCTACTTTGAACTTTAATGAGCAGAACAGATATAATTTGTGGCATTAAAGTCATTCAGGCACAATAAAAGCTAGAACTTGTCCTTGCCGAACGGTGAAACGAGATTTGCACGGCCTGTGCATGCCTTGTTTCCCACAATCAAACTGTCACAGCATGAAAACATTCTCCTGCATGGGGAGGTTTTGATACCCATTTCCCTGGTGAAAGTGTGCAAAAGGATCTGCAAGAGTTATTGACAATTCATACAGTATCCCATATTCCATTAGATAGTACAAGCAGAGAACATATCTTAACTCTGAAGGGAGATGAAGCAACAATGTTTTAAATTACTATTGACTCCACTAAATTTCCTGATAATGTCAGAACACTGTAGTCTGGCAGGTTCATAAGAGACACAAGATGATACAGGAATCCAATTATGCCAAGTCTATTTAGTTGTCCTGTTTGCTAAGCCAAAGGTTAACGAGAACTGCACTGAAAAAACCTCCTGTGGTATTACAAAGTATTTCTTATGCTGCATAACATGCAAATGAAAAAGTATTTTAATCAAGTCTTTCTTTAACTCCTTAATTGCAATGGGGTACCCTACAAGACAGCAAATTAAAAACTCATGATGGAAAAAGTGATCTTAAAAATCTGCCACTGAACTCAAGAGATCATCGTTAATTACTGAAGTAATTATTACCGAGTATTTCTAATTTGGGAAAAAAAAAGTTCAGATCACAGAAGCAGAGATAGTCACTGCTATCATTAAATCTTTATAAATAGTAAGCTATGGCCTCTAATTTTAGACAGAAATTAATTATATTTTTGTTGGCAACACATTCAAATCTGTTTACACAGCTGACAAGTTCCAGCTCCACCAGACTCGAGCAGTGAGCTTTGAGGTCTCCTCTGCTTCAGAGCAGATGACTCAACATTCACCAGTTTCATTAAAGATGAAAAGGGGAAAAATTCACCTGCAACAATGTCACTTATAAAAACAGACTTAAAGCAGATTCATGAGTTTTACATATGTGAGGTATCCTATTCAAAAGAAAAGGAGGGGAAAAAATATGTGAAAACCTAACAGCTGTGAGAAAACAGATTAGAAGTGTTGAGTTTCCAATTCTTTTTCGGGCTAATGTAAACTAATAAAATGTTAAAATGGATCCACATTTCAAAGACTGTAATTACCACATGACACCATGCTGTTATTTCAGACCTTACATCTATGGGCTCAGATATGCCCTTGAATACATGGACAGAGATTTACCCACCTTTCTCAAACTTAAGTACTGTTTCTGCAAACACCACTACAGATATATTTCACAAGTGCATTAGAAATTCAGACAGCTTTTGCCTTTTTTTTTTTAATTGGCATGAATCTTTTACCCAGAGCAAAAAAAGGAGCAGTCATATTCAAACAGCAATTCTCCCTTTACAAGATGAGAGTAGAAATGGACAGGAAAGTAATGCATGGCAGATAATGGCAATATGTCAGAAAGTAAACTCCAAATCCATTTCCACTTTGTAGAATACTCAGGTTCAATTAAATACTTAACTTTTCTATATTTTTCTCAGGTCACAGAATCTACATACAACATAACTACATAATTATTTCGGCCTTTTAGGCTTTTTTTTAGTGGCTTGGTTGGGGGTTTTTCTAAAGAAAGGCAGACCTCACTAGCTGGCATAGGGAACATACCAGCAGAAGAAAATTATCTAAACAAAACTGAAAGACATGCTGTAAAACACACTGTAAGGACGACCACGCAAGGAAGCAAATCTAATACTTAATGGGATACTGCAGGTAAGTCTCACAATTTCATGAATTTGTGGGCAATTCTCAGTCAGTGGATTCTGTCACCGGTGGTGACTCCTCACTGATTTCAGCAGGAACACCTCCTGCTCTGAAGCCAAGCAGAGGCTCAAGCATGAAGTGGGTGAGCTAACGCACTGTGCGTGGAAAATATCTCGATGTGCACTCAGAGCGTACATAAAAATCAGGGCTTTTTTCCTTAAGTTCAATCACTCAATAGACTTCAACTTCCAAAATGCTGTGCAGCTTTGCTTCAGTGTAGAACATGTCTCTTCTTGTCTAAGACGTGCACTGAATCTGATACACAGGAATCACTTCCACATGCTTCAGCCATCCAAATCTCGAGCATTTGTATCTTCCAAGACAAAACTCTGAAGTGTGTGTAATGTTAAGGTACTACATATGAGACAGTAAATGCTACTGAGTGATTCCAATCAAAAATCCACGTAAAACCAGCCATTTGCAGGAAGGAATGACATGAGAAACAAAGGAACTCACCGAGTCGTCTGTGGCAGAAGAAGGCCAACCTTCCCATAGCTGGTGACGGACAGGGATACTGGTCAGGTCATACACATTCCGCTTTACCTGGAAAAAAACCAAAAATAAATCAGAACTTGCTGTAAAAAAGGCAGCCAAACTGCATTGTTTTCATCACAGCCCCAAGTTTTTTCTTTTTTCTGGTTAACACTGGTTCCTTCAATGCTCTTAGATTCAGATCTGATCAGCAGGTTTACACACAATACAGCAAAAAGCAACTGAAGAAACTGTGTTAAAGAAAAAAAAATTAAAATCTAAAAATTACCATTCAAAATTATTCATTAGTACTTCAGCATTATAAAAGTGCAAAAAAAATTCATAACGTAAAATTTCCAAGTAAAAAGTATTACAAAGTAATGAAAAAAAGTTAAGGGAAACAGAAGGTAATAATAAAAATTCTGCTGAATGTTTTGCTAGTTAATTTTCACCTGAAAATACTGGTTGAAAATCTAATCAAATAAGAAATACAACTAATTTTGCATAAGTTTCTTAAATGGGATCCAAAAATAAAAATTAGTATATTAAACCTGAAAATATTAATTAATAAGCACATTTTCAATTAAGACAACACATTTCAAATATTTATTAACAAAATGCTAAGTAACTAATATTTACATCAACTCTTTTCTCATGCTATTAAATTAGAAGTCGCTACTGTCAATCATCCCACATGATGGTTAACAGAGGGAAGGGAGGGGAAAAAGAAGAAAGAGTTGAAAATGTCGAATACAGGAAGAATACTGCAAAATACAAAACTCCTTCCATGAAAACATTACCATAGATAGAAAAGCAGACAAGTTTTATTGAAGGTTTTGTGATAAACAATTATTTAAATCACAAAAAGATATATTTCGGTACTTAAGATAGTGGTCTCAAATTCTGAACAATGTCTCACACCTGAACATAAAGACTGCACAAATAATTTAAATATTGCCCAGCTGGACCATAATTGTGAACAACAAAATCTTCCAGTGAGCCATGGTGGCTTTCCATAGAAATCACAGAATGGTCTGGGATTGGAAGGAACCTTAAAGATCCTCTCATTCCAACCCCTTGGCCCAGGCAGAGACAAGTTCCACTACACCAGGTTGCTCAGAGCCCCATCCAACCTGGTTTTTTTTGGTTTGCCTTTTCATAAAACTGCTGTGTGGGAATACAAGGTCCTCCCACATTTTCACAGGTCTAGACAGATCCCAACCACCTATATTGCATCCAGAAAAACATCCTCAAAGGTTTGATACTTTTTAATAATATTTTGTTCGACCATTCTCTAGACAAAGTATCTGAGCAAGTCACAAGTTCTGCATCCTGGTGTTGGCTTCCAGAGGGCTGCAGAGTCCAACACTAACAGACATGAGAACCCATTAAACCAAAAGATATTAAGGCAGATGGCTAATATTTGACCTAAAGCAAACGACAAGGCTACTCCAAAAACTGTCTTTTGATGCCTTCTTTAGATTTTCACTTGCTCACTTGTCAGCAGGAAACAAACAGCAATTACTTGTGTTCTACCTTCTGCTATGAGAATTACTAAAAGTTCCATGAACTGAAAAAAATTATATTTACTATATTATAGCTGTCAGCAGAAAAAGATCTTTGAGCTAGCACCTCGCCTGCCATCTAGGGCACTTACCCTGAGTTAACAACTTTTTCTGAACAGAAGAACAGTTTGCAAAAATCAGAAAGAAAGCTTAAATTTGCCAAAATGGGAAATGCTAACATAATCCATATAGATAAAGGTTTCATACTCCAGAAATGAATGAGAGATGATTCTAAACTACCATTCTTAGGAAGATAATACAATAAAAGAGACATTTTATATCATTTGATCCTACCTATTAATCAGTACTTGACATACCTTCAGCACTGAAGCACAGTTCAGGTTTGACTCCATGGTAAAGTAATATAAGCATATGGAATGTACATATGCTCCCTCTAAAATTTGTCATTTATTTTTAGCACAGGATGTATATGAAACATCTGGCAATAGATATTCATCTAAAAATATTTTTGCATAATGAAATTGCACCAAAACTCTTTCCCTGGATCATCTTTAGAGACAAATGCTCCATGGATCCTTTCTTTTAAAGTCCGCACAACAATAAATGGATGAAGAATATGTGTGCAGACATTAAGCAGTGAAACAATTGTTCTAATCACTGTAAAGATCCTAAGGAGGGTGAGGGACAAGGCAGGGATTTCCACAAATAGTCTTCCTCACAAATGTTGATTGGGGCCACATTCTTCAGGATTCTTAATGGCACAGTCACGAGGTTGCCAACAAACACCCACAATTGAGAAAATTCAGGGCATATTAAGATTCAACACAAAATACTGTGCTCTTACTGTATTTTCAGATCTTCCATTCAATTACTGTTGCTCTTTCTCATTATTTTTACCACTAGCAGTTATTTCATGCTAATAAAGTGCCCCTTAGGAAAAACTGTGAAGCACTGTCTCACATTTCTGGATAGATTTCATATACAGGCTATGCAGATAATAATTTCAGTAGTATCAGTTTAAAGCTTTATGAACATAAATATTCTGCACAGGTGAGTGGGAAAGAAGAGCTTCAACTCATTCTCCAAGAGTAAGAGACAATACTTCCACCTCTTGACTCTGTATCTCACTAAAGAATGAAAGTTAGACCATGCGGGTTTCTTACCTGGACATTTCAGTATCATAACAAGCTGAGCTTAGATTTCCAGCTCAGATTTGCATTCACTGCATGTTTTAGAATCATTACGATATCTCTCAATTTTTTCCTATAACTGGTAAATTACATGTACACATGATAACCTTTATGTTAATATTGGTTTTGTTCAGGAGTTTTTGCAGGGAGACTGGCCTGGTAACTAAGCTTCAATTTAAAAAAAAAAAATTACAAATATATTTTAACTAAAAAAATTGAAACAAGAAGACTGGGTTTTTAAGACACAGAATACTGAAGTATCTATTAACAATTCAAGTGGACTTCATTTTAGTGCTTCCTCGTAGTGTCCTTGCTGGCTTTGTAAAGAAATGTTGCTTCATACTGACCCCACAACAGCGCAAAATGTAACAATCCTGATCTGTGTGTTATCACGAGAACATAGCTCTCGCTGGTTGAGTTTTCTTGCATTAAAAACCAGGATAAACTGTCCCTGTGAAATATTTATTTTCCATTTACACACCAGAAATAATATTATTTTCACAATATAAAACTCTAAAGTGCGCTATTTTTAAATAACAAGTGAAACTTATTTACAGAAACACGGGATCAATAGGACTACATAATATTGTTTTCAAAAAGCCTTCAGAAGTAAAAATAAATAACTCGGAAGTCACATTCCTCAAATTCCCTTTTAATTCCAAAGTACAACAGAAAGGCATTATGAAAAAAACAGTATTTCCCTTCTTTCATTAACTCATCTGTAACTGCACTGAATTCAATAACATTCCTCTGCTATTCTAAGCTTGAAAGGCATGCTTGGGGTAAAGTGTTATGTTGGTATAAAGCACAATGCCAGACTGATGTGCTGGACAAAAGTGATCAAAGTTGAAGTAATTTTAGCCAACGCACAAGTATTCTGCTGCATTATTCTACCAGAATGACATCTGTTGAGCAACTCGTCGCAGAATAAACCAGTTGTTATAGGCAGGCCTGGCTGGGTAGGGGACCATGTAAGACTGATTAGAGTAATGTTTGATTAAACAAACTGCTTGAGTTAAGATCATAACTGGATTTGGAATTCATGCCAAAGTACTCCTCTTCCAAACAACAAGCCACAATCAATTATTTAACATAAAATAAGCTTGATTTTAAATAATGATTTGATTTTTGGTTTCTTTGATAATTAGAACACTATTACAAAAGCAGACTGTAAAATGTTTTAGAGATGAGAATATTTATCCAGTAGAGAAAACCACTTTTCTTCATTAACTGCCTTAATTTCAGTTTAAGGTGAAAAACTCCATGAGGAGTAAAAAGTCCTAAAGATTCATATAAAGCATAACCATAAACTGCTCCTTCACTGGGCCAATAAAAATCTACAGCTACACTCTTCACATAAAGTCTGTCTTAAGGATTTTACTTATAAATTCACTTGGCATTGAGAGGAGGACCAAAGTCTTTATTGCATAAAAAAACCTCTAAATTGCAGTGCCATCCACTGAGCTACATTTATTGGCAAACTTTTTGGTCCCCCACTTTTGATCACTTTGAAATACGAATTGGTGGCATTGTCTTTGTGCAGCTCAGAATGTCTTTTCATAATGTTCAGATGCCATGGTGACTGGCATTACTATGGCAGCCACCCTTCAGATTATCATCTCCAGAACATAAGAGATCATTTAAAAACAAATTAAAGGCACATCTATTTGGTTTCACAACTCAGCTGTAAACAGTATCAATACAACCATTTAAACAAAAAATGAAAAAAATAGCCCATATATTTCAGATGCACTCTTACTTGGAAAATTATGTGTAATTCCCGCAGAATGCGCTGCCTTGCGGCCATACATTGATGCTGGAAAACCACGTGAAGTTTTACCTTCAGCTCATTTTCACTGGTTTTAGAAGGGAGTTAAAATATTAAACAACTTCTAATATTTTAAGAAAACCCATATGTCAAAGTAGCCAACACACTCAGAAAACCTCCCAGATAAGAAAGTAACACTCTGCCTCTATCTTTCACTGGTTTCTTTAAGCAGATGAACATGTTGCTTTAAAAGTAAGGTTAAAACCAAAAGACACACTTTGTTTGCAGATATGAAGCTAATCCAACATTCAAAGTCCTTCCACATTCATATTAGTAAGGGTAAAGTGAAGCAAAATATACCACAGGGTAAAAAAGTCTGTACCTGGTAATGTGATGACAAGGACCCTGTGGTGATTGCACTTAGCAGGAATAAGTAGCTATTTTCTCATCTCTGAATGAGAAAAATCTGAAACCCACTGTCAGAAAACAAAAATCTAACACTTACTAAATGATTAAATAAATTAAATTTATGCTGAATCATCAAAGAACTGTCATGCCTGAAACTTTATCTTTGAATCACAACAAATCACAACAAAGTTTAACAGTAGTTTCCCTCGGGCTGTTTTCCGCTTATGCAGGTACAAAGTTAAGTGAAATAATGTACATAATGAACTTTTGTTAGTCTTATTATTAAATATAATTTATGCAAAGCTGTAAATTGGCTGAGATGCTAAAGACTGTTCCAGGCACATAGGCAGCATGAAAGACAGTGCAAAAATGAGTGCATGAAAGGCAGACAAAAGGAGCAATAAAGTCAGAGGACTGTGAGGAATGTGGAATGTGAGTTGGGGGACGCAGGGAAATGAGATCAGATGCAGACAGGCCAAGGTTGCACGGGGCACCGATGGTACAGTGGAAATCTTGACTTTGACATTGTAACAGGGAAGAAGCCAAGACAAGTAACCAAAATCTTTAGGAGACAGCAACGATATGGGCAGGGCAGTGCCAGGAAGAATTGCAAAGTAAGCAGAAGCATTTTGGTGAAGAAAGATGGAAAGAATAGAGGCAAACCCAGCTAAAGCGATAGGCTTAAAGATTATAGATGAAAGCATTTAACATCTCTGCCAGGCAAAATTCCAACAGATAGCAAAGAGCACTGGGAATCTGGCAGGAATAGATGAGACGCAGGCACAGAATCAACCAAGTTTCTAAGCATAGAGAAGAACCAAAGGTGATAAAATGGTGAATTTGAAAAGATAATGATCTTATCAACAGCTATGAACAAAAGATTGGTTAGATAATAGGGTGATTTCAGTTAACTGTGGACTAAAAAGAATTATTAAAAATACAGAGATGCAAAACTAGAGAGAAAGAATTTCTGAATTTCTTAACTTTAAAAGTAATTTTTAGCCAGCTACCCACAGATAGGATACATTCATATACAGTAATGTAGAGCACTGTGTGAACCACCACTAACATTAACACCCAAACCAGAACTCTCATGTTACTCTGCCCAAGATTCATTTAAGGGAAGAGTTATAAATCTGTTCCTCTCACAATTTTGTCTGCATTCTTGTCTTTCCAATACATAATATAATAAACTATACTAAAGCATAAAAAAAAAAGGTTCTTTAAATCACCAAATTTTAATTTTACTGTAAGTTTTACTTCAGTAATAAGAGTGCAATTCTAAAGACATCAATGATAACCTGCCTCTTCTTGTAGCAGCTGACTGAAGTTTAAATTACAGAATGATTCCAATTAATGAATTAAGATGTCAGAATTGGGCTATTTTTAAATAACAGCATCTGCTTCTCGCAAGTTTTATACCACTGAAACTCTCTAAGGAAGACTCACTATGCTATTTACATTTACACATACTCAATTCACTCCGTTGTAAGCTAAAGGAAAAAATACACTTCCAATGTAAATATTTAAAATCTATATCGAATGCAAAAGAAAACCTCACCTGCCCAAGCCTATCAGCCAAAAGTCAGTCGTGATTCAGCACTTTTATAAAATGCACAGGAACTCCACTGTGTGTTTTACTAAAATACATTTTATAATTAATTTTTTATTTCATATCTCTTCCTTTAAAGTACTATTTTTGCTTTTAATATCTCTGAAAATATTCAGGTCTGCATTTATTAAGTTTTCCCATTTAGTAGGCTAAAGCTTTGAAACCTTGTTTCTTGTTTAATGCACAATAGGAATGCTTTATATTCTAATATAATTTATTTAACTTCAATGTCCAAAATACATTACTTGCTTATTCTACTATGACAAATAAAACTGAAACAAATAAAAGCACCAAAACATGCATAGCTCATGAAAGTAGTATTCTCTTCCCTCTCATTAGAACTGTTTCATTTTCAAATCAAAAACAATATGCAATTTCAGGCCTTCCCAAAGGGCCCTAAGACAACCTGAATGTCCACTGTACTTCAGCCACATACAAAGCAGAATTCATCAGTGAGTTACAACACACACAGACAAAACCAATAGAAAATTTTATGCCAAGTTTTTGTGCACCATTTTTCTACAATTAAACCCATTTTATGTACAGAAATGCCACTAATGCATCCAACTTTAAAGTGTATGGAACAGTGTTTGAACCCAAATAAACCCAGTTTAAACTATGTCAAAAATGGGTTGCATTGTACTGTAGCACTCAATAAATACTCTGCCTATATCTTTATTAAAAAGCTTGGTGAAATTGTTCAAATTAACTTAGATCTGGAAAATAATGTGCAATTTTTGGTGACATTTTGCTGGTAAGAGTTCAAACCAAGAAGATTATATCATATTAAACACAGAGCAAATATATTTTCTGATGTTTCCCATTCTTTCATTTCAGTATTTAGAAGAGAGATTGAAGAACATGAAGTTTGCCTCTCATGGTTGGAAAGGTGGAGTAAGAACTTAATGTATCTAGGGATTAAATGAATATTTTAATGTAAACACTACGTTCAGTTTGAGAGATGAGGCAAGGAGAAACAGGTAACTACTTTGACAGATTAAGTGGCTGGATAAGTAAATGCAAAGTTAGTGTATTACTTGGCTAATACGTATTTTTAAACGGCAGAGGGAGGAAAACTTTCAGGAGAAGGAATATGTAAGCAGACAGTAACCTTAACAGAGAGATGATTCACCAAAGCAATTTAGTAAAAACATCTCATTTAGGAAAATAAGGTACCAAATATGAGGAATCAGCACCACTTCCAGAAAGTCATATGGATTTTTTACTCCCCAACTAAGCACTTATAGCCTCATTCCCCCAGATTTACATTCATCATAATGTGTCATCAAACAAACAAAAAAAACCCCAATTAATTCGATTTCATTTATACAAATTCTTGATGACCACACCTAGTCCAAATAACTTACGTGAAATACTACTGGCAAACTTTAAATGTCCTAAATTCAGAAAATAAACTGGTTTTTCCTAAGCTACCTGGCTATGCTCTGTCCTCTTGTTCTACAGCTGAGACACATCTTCCACGACACCACCTACTCACTTCACAGCCTCATTGAGCAACTGTATTTCTGAGCTGTAACACTTATTCAAATGATTTAGAAATCTTTGTCAACTAGGAGTTACTAAAAGCTCATCCAGTTTGGAAATCACCAGGTTATTTAAAAATTCATTAACTAATGACATTTAAGATTCATTATAATCCGTATATTTTTGCAAAAAAGTGTTTGGCAGTTTCCTTTCAGCAATAGAAATAACATTGTGAATAAATTATTTTCATAGATTTTCCAATTATTCATACTTCATTATCCCTATTTAATTAATTTGATCTCATATTTTAAACCTCTTTTAAACCAACCCTTCTCGGATGCAATTTGACCTTTTATAATGGATCTGTGCCAAGTGTGTATCTTAACATTAAAATCCACAATAAAATGGTTCATTAGGTAATACTAGTATATTTTTGGTTAAAACCTGAAAATTTTGAAACAGAAAATAAAAGCAAGGCTACAACTAAACTTTACTGGACCTTCTGATGTGCGAATTTCTGATTGCCTCATGCAATACATATATGTGTGTGTGTAGATATATATATACACACCTACAACAAAATCTGAAAAGATGGATGCCCCAAGCACAGATGTTCCCTCAAATACTTAGCAAGATATTTTTCCAACCTCAACTTCCTGTCCAGACAACTTTGAGAATTAACCTGAGCTCTCTTCAAGCTACCAGATACTACTTTCTGCCACTGCCCTGGATCAGCCTTCTCATGGGCTGCAGCATGTGGCAAATGTTAAGTACATTCACAATTTTATATTATACACTATACTAAAATTCTATATACAGCTGTCTGGCTGTCTTTAAAATGTGAGCTTAGTCCTCAATGCCTCAGTTTTCCGACAGCATGCACGCATGTTTTAATTCTGTAAAATAAAGAAACTTCTTTGCTGATGTCCATCTTTAAATCCCTAAAATTAGCTATCCTTGTAGAGCAGCATTATTGCCAAATGCAAGGCACAATCTCCTGAACTTGCTGAAGTTCCTGGATGCTGCTATATGGCCTGCACTGTGCAAAGGTTCAGCTCACATAATTATTATTATTCATTGCTTGTAGTGCCTAGGAGACCTAATTGTGATAATCCCCTCTGAACTTTAAACTGCATGACCCTTTGATTTTTTTAATAGAAGGTTAAAAGAAGAAACAAATTCCTAGAGAAGGAGAAGGGAAAACACATTCTTAAGAAATTGGGGCAAGAGACATGAGTATTTAAAAAAAAAAATCATTTTAGCAGCACACAAGCATGAGGTTGAAATAGGGTATGAAAGAATTAAGACTGTGAGCTAGCTGTGACACTAGAGATTGAAAGGAAGATGTGATTAGGGTTAAAAGAGATCAAACAACAAAGACGTACTGCCAAAACAATTTTACGAATTTATTTGAAAACGCCTTAAACACTTCTACTAACAAAATAAAACTGCTGATAATACTTGAAGTTTGTCTGTTTGCTTGTTTGATTATTCGACATGCAGTGACACAGAAAAGATACATTTTGAAGTCCTAGCTTGTTTTTCCATTCAGTAGGAATGGTCATTTGAGAAAGTATCACTTATTAGTTACCTAAATGACACAACACTGCCCTCTGGAAACTTTTAACTGACCTCTATGCACATTATGAAAGACAACAGCTAACTGCTCCTCAGGCATCTATTACCAGATCACCATCAATAGGCATCTACTCTTTCGGCAAAACATTCAGTTGCAATATGAAGGGTAAATACAGTTTGTAATATTTTTACCCCCAAGGTCCCAATTCCAGTTGATTTCACGTCCTGAAACATCGAGAGATTGCCAAATACCTTGATACTTCCTGATCATGAAGTCAAGTACGTGCCAAGAGCATTAACTTTGATCCAAGCTATTCAAAATTGGTATGAAAACACAATTTCAACTATTAAATACACGTTCTGTCCATGCTAACATGTCTCAGACTTATCAGAAGCTACTGTCACGACTGGGTAATGGTAAAATATGAACTAAAGCTGAGAAACAAGAAAAAAGCCCCACGCCTGTTACACAGGCTTGGTCCCACCTTGTCCACATCACTTGTGCATATATTCATTTACAGCACAGTGACTCTCGTCAATAAAGTCAGGCTCCCATTCATAAGGACATTAAAGATTATTTCTAGGGTCTGAATTATCACTGGAAATGAAAGAGAGAGTTGATGTGACTCTTGCAGTGGAAAGGAGATCTGTTACATTTTCACAGCTGTCATGTTCTGAACAAAAAAATGTTTGGACAAATGTATTTCTAGTCAAACACCCTCATGTTCATTTAAAAAGTAACCAGTTTGCAACAGCCCAAGCATGAGAAATACATAAATTGGTCTTTGGTCACTTCCCTGCTTGGAAATTTTCAAGGGTTTCAAAAGTATCACTCAAACCAATGAATGGTAAAACAAATGGTCATTTTAGGGACTAATACGGAGAAGAATGGAGGCTAAAAGTCCAATTCTTACTGCATTATTAATCACAGTAAAGAGCACCATTTAGATACATACAGGGGGAAAAGGGAAAAAAAACCAAAACCCAACCAAAAAACTCCCACTTAAAAGTTTCTTTCCACTTCGGTTCAAAGAGGGAAGAAATTCTACTGCCTTCTCCAAATCTCAGACTATGGCTCCAAGAAATACGCTCCTTAACACATTTCACTGACTAACAGTATCTTCCTCCACTCCTACCCAACTACGCTTCAAAATAGAAACTGATTCAGTTTCAGTCTTAAAAAATGCATAAACTACATTTGCTTCATCAATCCTTAATTTAAGTGATAAGCGTACCAATTTTGGTCTAAGAAAGAGAACATCACAAAATCAGTATTTTCTCATCTGTTTTTACTTGTTCTCTAGACAATCAATAAAATAAACTTTTGTGAGAGACCGTGTTTTCTTTCTCCTAGAGACAACATAAAATCTATTCAAATTTTTGTAAACAGTCAATAATTATAAAGTATTTGCAAATTTACACATTATATGAAAAATAGTTCAATCTATTAACTTTGTGAAGCCAAGTACCACAGTCACACAGAGAGTCGTGAAGTACTTTCGCATAAAGAAATCTCCCAGTACCTCTAACTTCAATGTTTTACTTCTCTCTTCCCACCACTTTTACACTTAAAAGTCACAGCAAACCTGCTGCTTAATGAAGAGAGATGAGCAGACTCACTCTGCAGCCCTTTTATTCCTAGGGCCAGCACACAAGGTGCATCTAAAAAGGAAGATGAGCCACAGATATAAAAGGTCTTGTGCATTATATTAATTTCCCAAAGCAAAAATTATGTGCGAAGTGCATTTTTTCTGAAGACTCACTGGTATTATCACAATAAAAAGAGAAGATGGGTCATCCAGAAACCCATCAATAACTCAAGTGCTGACTTGCTTAGTTCACTTCAGTTTTTGATATCAGGTAGTTGGCAGACTCTTATGTGAAAGCTCTGTAGGAAGTCAACTCTAAAGTAAACTGTGACATCTTTTCTCAGTCACTCTAACTATGAATTTAATAAATTCTTTGATGTGGTTGCATTTGAATAGATATTCTATTCATGTTATTCTGAATTCAAGTTAAACTATAAAACAATGTCCATTGAGCTGTCAGTCCAATTTCTACCAACAAAAACATATCTGGGTACTTCCTCCATTTCATTTTCATGTCTACCAAATCAAAACTTCTTCTGGGGTTTTTCTTTCTATCAACAATACTCAGAAGTAATCTGAAATTGATTTCTGCTTTAATGAAGTAATGGCTGGTTGCTCCACAATTGAAAAGAATTGCAGACAAATCTTCCCAGTGTGTTTTAAGAATATCAGCATACACATATCAGTTACAAATACAGTTACTAATACTGCTACGTTTAAGCTATATGCATGTAAGGTGCCCGAATATACTATTAACAAGCAGCTCTCCTATACACATATACATTTTTAGAAAGAGAATTCAGTCTATTTAACAATTCACTAACAAAGCTATTCCTTAGCTCATCCCTGCCATAACCTGCTCTATTCAGAAACATATGGGAAAAGACATTAAATAACCAGTGAAAACCATGGACTTCTGGTATTAGTGCTACACATTGCATACCCCTATTCATTATTCCACCTCCCTTGTTTAATCTATCATTAAGACTCAGTGACCCTACACTAAATTTAAAGCAGATCCTTCCTTCCTCCCATGCCTAAATTCACATACTTTTCTAGTTGGGGATGCCCTCAAGTATTAGCCACTCTACAGGGTTTCTCTAATCTCAGCTCTGAACTATGTTGTGCTATAGAAGCAAGAAATTGCTGGTTTACATCTTTAACTATGGAATCTTCCACCCAAAAAAATCCCCTCCTTTACTTAATAAGATAGAGAAAAATCTTTCATGTAGAACATATTTAACATGTTTTAAAATTATGTATTTTCCTCTATACGATATAGAATATAAGTTATAAAGTATATTATTTTAAAGTACTGCTTCCCTGATTTGTTTCCCAAACAGAGTTCCATTGGAAGCAATTTTAAAAGTTTCAAAAGTTTATTGTTATAGCGTAGAAAGCTAGATCTTTATTTGTATTCAAAGTCAATATGAAACAGGTTTCTAATAAACAAATTTAAAAAAAATAAAGCAAGAAGATGACCAAAAATCTGATATTAGACTTGCTTTTGTTTTTTAACGTAGGAACTAAAAACATACAGAAACATTAAGACCTCTACCTCTTTCACTTCTTTTTACTGACACAGTTTGCAGTTTAACAGTAACGGCAACACAGGTGAAAACACACCATGAGTTTTCCGAATGAGGGACAAGAATTATTATTGTTGTCATCTGTACTATTTGTCAACTATACTCCCACCCTCCTCTTCCACAATAAGGTGAGCATTGATCTGCACCAGGATTTTAAAAAGTTAAAAACACTAAGACTGTGAGTGAATCAGAGATGAAATTCTGTTGAGTTAACAAAATGAGTCAGGCAAAGGTACAATCCAAACACAGACTTTTACATCTACCAAAAGAAGCCATAAAAATTTGTTCCGTTTTCATGAGTAATACCACTTTTAGCATATTTTAAAAAGTTTAAACACATTTCCTCAAAAAACAGAATAAAGTTGAAAAAAGCAGCTGCAACCTGGCCAAAAAGCCCAGTCTGCTTTCTCTCCGGCTCTTCTTTCTTTAATTTAAGACTTTCCCCAAACAAGTCAGTACTTGAACAAGTATACACGAGTCATAAGTACTTGTAGAATACAAAAAGTTGATGGGAAAAGCAAATTAGTAAGGTTCAAGTTGTCAGGTTATCAGATAACAGAAAAATATTAGGAACAGTTAAAATAAACACATTAAGCCAAGAGCAACACTAGAAAACCTGAAGTCTAAGTTCTACACAGGTGCAGACATGGGAAGATGAAGGGAAAGTGTTACTGGGGAATGAAAATAAACAGTAACTGTGAACTCCATACATCAATTTGGAGACAAAAATTATCTGGAAGCCTCTCCAAGAAGAAGTTTTCTTTACAAACAGCAAGACTTTTATGAAGAAAAGAGGTGCCGCTAAGGCCCCAGTCCTGCAACCTCTACTTCAGGCATGTTTCCTGAACTGGACTGGCTTCCAGACCTGGACTGCTTAAATTAAAAATACAAGTAGTCTACAATATTGAAATCACATTTTCCTTTAGAGATCCAAAATATTAAAAGAAAACTACATTATCTTATTGCATTAAAGGAGGGCACAGCTGTCTTGCTCAATGCAACAAGTTTATTCGCTGTATCTTCAACAGCGGCCACCTTCATGAATAGTCTGGTTTGAGTGACCCAGAAACACACAAAGCTGTTTCATGATGGAGGAGTCAGTATTTCTTGAATATACAACTAACTGCAATTTCATTAGTGTTTGACCAAAACACTACAGGAGTTACCTCTTCTGTAGATTCCAGTCTTTACAAAGCTCACCATTCATTTGCTGCAGAACAACAGAAAACTTAATGATCACTTCAGAAAACGAGCTAATATAAAGCTATTCTGACCATTTTCACTATTCTATTGTGGAAACTTGTCATCTCACTGAAATGGAAAGACTCGAAGAAAGGTTAACTTAATTAATTAAACATACTATTATTTTCTCCGCACTTTTCAGTCTTAGCTTGACATGCAATTCTATAACTATTAAATAAGCAGTGAACACTATTCCATTTAATGAAAAAAAATTACTTAATTTACAGATTAGTGAATCTCAGCTACTCATTTCCCCCAAAACACCTCCAATACTGCACAGAATTAACATAGTCTCCATTAGAATTCCTTTATCTAAAATAAAACTAGAAACTATGTATTACAAAACAAGATTCACAGATAACAAATATTAAGATCTGAAAAGATCTATTCAGCTCAAATTAACACATTTCTATAAATCAAAGCAAAATTCATCCTCACGTTCATTCCTGTTACAGAATTGTCACCTCAATAGCCAATAAAAAGAAAGAACTAATGAGGTATTTCAGTATCTCCCAAAGAAATATTTTCAGCTCTGTTTTTCTTTTAAGTGCTTGAAAGGAAAAGAGTAATGAATTGCTCCCACACAGTCTTTTTATTATTCTGTTACAGCAACAAGAGAGTTACACCAAGTCTTTATTTTTCACATACTCCAAGATATTTTTTTGTGTCACTGCAACAATGACAAAGGAAGCAGACCAGGAAGGACACTTACTTATCAGCACCAGGGAAGTGCTGCTCGAAGCAGCAAATGGCCCTGTTTCTACTAATGGGTAACAGGGTGAGACGACACATTTATTGGGTAACTAAGTGACATCTGAGAGCTCTGCACTAATATCCAGACAACAATCCAAGATACCTTGGAAATACGTTTCCACAAGAGACAAGGATCTAGACTTCTACCAAAAATCAGGTCACTCAGGTATATCTTGTCGAGTTTCCAGGACTACTTCTCCCTATTAGGATGAACATCCCCTAATGGAGATGAGGTATCCTCTAACCCTGAAAGTATCCACATTCATCACAGGGGCCATGGATTTGAGATGGGGAAGACAAATCTGTTAACAGTCCAGCAATAACAAGCTGGAAATTTGAAGAAAGGACTGAGAGATTTCACTGGTCACTCAACTGCACAGAGAGTATGCCCTAGACCTGAAATTGTTTTAAACAGGACAGTGAAATCATAATCACTTCTTTCATGATCTACACAATAATATTTAGATAGAGGCACATCCAACAGATCAATGTATATAACAGGCAGGCTAAAGAGACTTAAGGACTAGAAAAGATTTATTAGCAGGTTTTTTTTGTTGTATCTGGAACTAAAAGATCAGCCTTGAGTAATCACAACATGGACAGTTTTGAGGATATCCTCCCAGGACTCTCCTCAGAAATGTTCCATGCATAAGAAGGGAATGGGCCTTTTCTGACAGGCCAAATGCTTTCTAAGAAAGAAGTCTGGTGTCTGATCACTTATTAAAGTATGATCACAACCATGACACTGGTGTAATGTGAGGCTTAAGCACACACACTACCAACAGCAGCTGAAAAACATCTCATAAAGAGCTTGTGATCCTGCCTGGGCCAGTGAGCTGCCACTTACCCACCAACCATCAGAAGAGGGTCAGAAAGCTATGTATCTATCCAGTCACAAGGAAGGCATGACTGATGACAATAAATCTGGTGAGATTACGTTGCAGCCTTGTGTTTTTAAGTAACGCATGCATGAATAGCAGCCCTGACTCAATAAGAACCAGAACAGTTACAATGTACACAGACAGGAATCTGGCACAGAATGACCACCTCGAGCAGCAAAACCAGCTCAGTAACATAAAAACCCTCCACATGAATGCAAAAATAAAGGCTTTTGGATGCTCTGTTTTAAAGATAGTTATCATCATCTTGTATTCATTTTGGATGTTTCAAATAGTTTCTGTAAAATCCTCTTCCCTTTAAATAAGAGGTCATTACTAAAGCCCAATGGATTAGAAGAGCCAGAAAACGTTTGCCTGCAGATGTCTTATGAAAACGAATTCCTGAAAAGCAGCAGGAAAACACATGGCAGGGATGGCAGAAAGCCAACAAAAAGCTAAGAGCTGCTGGTCATGGTGTCACAGTGACAGGCATTTAAAATTGAAATTCCAGATTAGGAGAATAGTCTGTAATCTGTCACCAAAGCTATGGAGAAAACGGAGAGATGAGATTGGAAGGGAAGTAAGTCACTCCTTTCCAAAATTTTCAAAACATTTTGGAAAGTAGAGATTAAGAGTGATTGAGATACCAGCTACTAAATATAAATTCACCTATGGTGGCTTTGCCAGTGATGATAACCCAAGGCCTCTATGACAATTTGCAAGGAAGCTGTGGGAGCAGGAAGGCATTCAAAGACATCTGCAGTTAGTTCTGCCACACATCTTTGACCTTGTTGGAGACTCTGAAAGCATAGAATCAATCTATGCCTGAAGAAAAATCCTCAGTTACTCACTGAAATTCAAAAGTTCAGTTGTGTAAGTGATGAAAAAAGATCCTGTTTCTAGATTTTGGTATACAGGCAATGTCAGAAAAACAGGAAGCTCCTGTTCATATCACCACCTCTTTGAGATTGGTATTCCAGATCCAGTTCCTTGGAAATAGGTCACTAAAAGACTAGAATCTGGGATGGAGATTTTGAGGATATGCAAATGTTACATTATCTTAAAAACGCTTACAAATGCACATGGGACATTAGCCTTGGGAAAGATGTAAAATTAACCTGTAAGACAGCAGCAATACCATTCAAATGAACAAGATGAACAGTAGAAATTACCACCTTACACTTCTGTTTTTCAGTATCTATCTCTGATTCAGAAGATCTTAAGGCATTTTTACTGTGCCGGGATAGAGAGGGATAGAAAAGCACATTTCAGAATAAAAATTGTGTAGAAATACTCGCAAATTAAATGCCTCTTTTTACTTTCATCAGAGCTTTCCTTTTAAAAAAGAATCAATAAAGCTTCAGAACAGTAAACCATGTGTGGTTTGTTCTTCCTGTATCAGCATCAGTGCCAATTAAATTCTGAACCCTAAATCTTTATTGTTTCCTATTAGCTGCTAACTAGAAGGAACACTGTGATTTTCTGAGATCCCAGGCTGAGACTTGTCGTAGCAGCAGTTAGAAAAGAAATGATCTTGTTTTGACTTGTCTGCTGGGTAAACTTGACATTGAAGCTACATGGTGGAAAATAAATACATAATACCAAGATGTTAATTTTGCAGCAACGCTTAACTCTTGTGACCACAATTAACACTCAGGGAGGGGAAAGAAAAGCCATTGACAGGTCTGCCTGGCTCCTGCTTCTGCACTGCTTCCCAGGCTCCCTCTCTGAGCAGTGGCTCAGCTCCTGCACAAGCCAGGCTGGCACTGACCACAGGGGCTGCCTTCAAAGCAGCACGGGGGGAGCAAGAGAGGAGCAGGATGACAGGGAGTTAAATACAGCTGCAAAATGACGTTGACTCCCAGCTAGGACACAAAACAGAAGTCTAAGAGCAAAGGGTTGCTGAGAACAGCTCATCCTCTCCTCCTCCCTCTCCTACCCTCAAGCTCTGGGAACACCTCTAGGAGGAGGGCAGCAGGACACGAGTTCCAGAGAACAACAAGAGTTTTGTGGGAGCTATATCCTGTTTCTGAGGCAGAATTGGCCTTCAAATTATGATGCTACAAGGTCTTCATCTTTTATAAAATTACCAAAAAAAGGTGCATTTTGAGAACACAGCTGTTTGTTTTGTATAAACACTGCTCCAAATCCCTCACTCCACTCCCTGAGAGCACAGACCCACTGCTGCAACACTGAACTCCTTCAAAATACCATGAACTTCATGATACGGTAGAGTATTTTTACATCTTTTCTATAACAGTGACATTTATCACTACACTGGAAAAAGAACTGAAAAGAAAACCCGAAGAAGTCATAATTTTAACAGTGGAAGAACACGGATAGCATGCTTACAGAAACTAACAGTGAAAGCATGTTTCTAGTTATGATATGAACACTAAACTTTCTAGTAATTTCTAATGTATCAATGTATTACTTTCTAGCAACTCCTAATATTACACTTAAATTGCCAAGCAGTCAAAGAAGAGAGTGCAAAACAGACTTTTTTCATCTTATTCCAGCTGCATTACAGTAAGCTGGCAATGAGTCACAAATGGGAGAACAAAAGAATGCAAGGAACTAAGAGCTTTTAAGAAGTCTGAGTAGCTTTTTTTTTTTGTCTATGGAACCATCCTAAATCAAAGGATGGATCCAAAGTCCTTTTGGTTGAAGAAGAAAGTCATCATGGAAAGAAATCCCTGAGGGGACAATAAAACTTATATAAAGAACATGCCAGCTTTTTCCACTTACTCATTAATATAATAAAGGTAACAATTTGCTACATTAAATCAATGAAGACTGTGGAAGGTCATCGAATCAAAACGGCAACCTCAAGAAATGCCAACTAACTATTGACCAAACCCAACCTGGTTCAAGGATGTAAATGCCTACCAAACCTTAATAATTAAGTAATAAATCCCTTTAAATCAATATATTTGGAAGACTAATTCAAAATTATTAAAGAAGCAGATAACATTCAGAATTAAAATACAGAGCACATAATATGTAAACATCAAGCACAAAATATTATTAATTGTTATATACTTCTCATGTATTTGCACTACACTCATATTTCAAATGCAAATATTAATTTGGAGAGAAATACCTACTGTATATGCACACACTGAAACAGTTTGCTCAGCTATACTGCATCAATGGTTATTTGACAAGTTATAGCATCACAAGCTGCTCATTTACATATTCAGCTATTCTGTCTGGTTTTTCCTTGAGAATAAATTAATAAAACAACTATTTGACAGATCCATACTAGCAGCTTCTCCTCTGAACCACAAGGATACTCATAGTTATGCAAATTCAGTGTATAAAATACACACCAACAAAATGACATCAAAAATGTAAAAATAATTCCTTTCTAAATCCTAGGAATGTGTAATATTTTTTTAACTATGACAATTAACACCAGCAATAAAAATTTAGTTGACAGAAAAAATTTTGACTTGATATTCATATAATAATCAGTGAAAATTCAGTCTCTGAAATACTAACATGCACTATACTGACACACGAGAACAGTTTTCAAGTATAATTCAACACACAAGCACTCTGCAGAAAAAAAGTGTAAGAAGAACAATACTTTAAAAGTTTCTGACTTAGAGTATTTTTCTCTGTACTGTATTGTAAGGAGAAAATAGTATTTAGAAAAGTTAGGCCAGACATTGATATTTTATTTAACCAAACAGCAATGAAAATATTCTTAAAACTGTTTTCTTTAAAACCTGCAAAAGTCAATAAAACAGAAGATGAAAAGCAGAAATGAGAAAGCAATACAACATGTATGTGGACTACCAAAAAAAAAAAAGAAACAGAAGGAAAAACAAACCCTAAAAAGATGACGAAAAAAAAAGAACAAGATACTGTTTACAAAACAAGCAAAAGGACCTATAGAGTTAAAAATACGGTTGGGTGACTGTCAGATGTTGTAAGTCATATCTGAGTGATCCTAGATCTGACCTATAAACTGACACAAGGCAAAAGACACAAAATGAGAACTGAAATTGGGTTTTCAGTTCTCATCTGATACCAATGTCTTGAGACAACAGATGCTTATTTTGGACTATGCTAAAATTATCCCCTACTTCAAACAGTTTGCACTTAGGCTGCAGAATAAACATTTAATTTCCAACTTTTATTGTTCCTCACTTCAAACTGATCTTGAGAAAAAAAATTAACAAAACATAATGCTAATGTAGTTCTCTAAGGCAAAAACTGTTTCTTTTTGGGTATTTAAAAGGCTCGTCTTACTGCTCATGGTGATTCTTTGCATGGCTACTCTGCAGTGAGTTGAAAACACCCAGCACTTTTCATGCACTTTTCACTAAATCTTTCATTTATTTGTTCCTATTCAAGAAGAATTCTACCACCTCTGTTTACAAAATTATTTTTAAAATTACCCTGTTTCTGCTACAATGGAGGTTTCCCAATGCTACAAGATTTGAAAATACTGATTTGCACCAAGGGACTGATGCAGATCTAGCCCTTGCAAAATTGAATTGCATTGGTGTTTCACTTCAAACACACACTCCTGATCTTAACCCTCCCACCTGTCCAACGTACTGCACACTTCAGCTTGGAGGACAAAACAGTCTGAGCAGGCAAACCAACTACCATTAAGACCAAAGTAAAAGAGAAGATGCACAATTTTGAAATTTCAATTAATAAGAAACACCCAATCCACAGGACCAGCTAGAAATGGTCACCGTTAAAATGCCAGCGAAGATAAATGGCAGAGATCTTTCCCATCAACAGGCTTTCTCTGCAGATCTCTTATTGCACTGTCCTCTGTGCTAATGCAGCCACAGCTGTGAACTACAACTTGGTCTGTGGGAAGATTTAAGGAGGAGAGTAAAGGCATCTCCATAGCAATTCAAGTTTCATTTCAGTCTATTACTCTCAGTTCATCAAAAAAAGAAACTTTCAGCTCACCCCAAACCTCACAGAATGTTCTAGAAAATTTACATATTTTCCACTGGCATCCTAAGAGCCATCCTTGAAAAATTAATGTGGACCTGCCCGACTTGGCAGGTTATCTTCTGTATCAGGGTGAGAAGTTTCACTGTATTGCTTTGTATTACAAAAAAAGGTGTCCTCTTCCATTCTTCTGTTGCTGCTTTTTGTGAATGTCAGAGCTTCTCCATTTTGTTTGCCTTAGTCCTGGCCTAGGCTGCCCTGTGGTCAGAGCTCTCAGCTGCAGTCTGGTCTTTTCTCTGCCAGCCCAAGGTCAATGCAAAGAATAAAAAAGAGCCAAGACCTTTTAAGCAGAGTGGGTGAAAGAGACTGTTAGTTATAGGTGAAATTGTCAACACACAAAACCCTCCCCAGATTAATCCAAGCGCTTCTTACACTCCCCACTTTTGAATTATTCAGGAATAAGTCCTTCTTGCCTTTAAAGAGGAACTGTGTGAGTAAGTGCAAACAGAAGTTTATGCAAGACACAGAGGGAAGATGTTGAACTGAAATTCAGCTAACAGAAAAAGTAGCAACAGGACACAAACACAGCTCACAATGTTTCTTAAGTAAGAGTTACTGTGTTACAGCCACTGAGATCAGTAAAAGGTAGCTTGTCATCAGAAATGTGTGAAGTAAGATCAATATAAAACTTTTCTGTTTCTCCTGAAAGAAACTGCAGAGATATTTGGGGTGTTATATTTTGCCCTGATGCTGTGAACAAAATAACTGAAATTAAGTCAGTCCTTGGGTTGTTGGGGTTGGAGTAAGGTATGTACAGCTCTGCCATGTGATATCAGACAGACTTACTGCTATTTTATTAGTACATATTTGTAGGAAGGAGATCTCTCTTCCCTACATAGAAATTGTAGAAAAATAGTAAAAAATCCTTGTTCTTCATAATCCTCTTTCACTTTTTTTTAAGACTTTTTCTTTTCAACCTTATACAGTAAGAAGTGATTCATGAACACACTCCTGATTATTCATAAAGTTCCAGTTCCCTAAATGTGATAAGAACAAAAAACATAATAAAGCAACAACAAAAAGTCTTTGGTCATAGTTCAACCCCCTTTCCAGGCAGCACCTACCCCAAAGCTCTTCTCCTAAGCTTTTCACAGGGCCACATAACCAGGCCCTGCTCTGGATGGCATTTTCTTGATATTTCTGGTTGTTCTTTTCTCTTACCTTTACTCCCTTTTCTTTATTTTTTTAAATCTTTTTACCAGTTGAACAAAACTTTTATATAATAGTAGCAACAGGAATCTCAATGTCATTTTGTTTGGGGCAATCATACATAGGTGTTTTTGGGGTGAGGAATCAGCTGGTTTGGGTCACTCATGGTCTGAAGAGAAGCACATCAAGCCAGAAATCACTGAAGCCAACAGTTTCATCCACATAACAATGGAAACACTGGACATATGTCCTAGGTCTTGTGGGGTTCTTTGTCAGGTTGATCGTTTTCCTAGGGTGGACATCAAAATGTTGTCTACTGAAATCTGAGCCCCAGAGAAGCAGAAAAATGATGAACAGGTTGGTTTTTTTTTTGCAAGCTCTGTTGAGCTTGCAAAACAGAAAAGTGCACTGAACACAGAGCTCTTCTCCTTCTTCCTGTCTACAGGAGCAAGTTCTACAGAACTGGGAATTAATCTTTGGTCAGAAGGTGGATGATCTGACCAAAAATGGGCAGATTTCATACAGGAACACACTTACGGTGTGCTCATGTCCCTTTGTGAACATTGTCCTCAGAAGGCTTTTAGAGTGTTCAAGATCAACTCTTTGCTGATCTGACATGGAGGTAACCACAAACTTCACTCAAGTTGACAGATCTTGTGGCAGCTGCTTCTTTTCTGGAGGATTTGGTTTTCCTTTCCTTTCTTTTTAAGCCTAGTTTGCCCCTATGGCTATGTCTAGCTGCGTTTTAATTAGCTTGCCTCCACCATACCCGGAGGAGGTCGAACTTGAGAAACATCTGCACCCTATTTTTATTTATTTCTATGTCCCCACAACAGTGGACGCAGCCTCAAATAACTTCCTGTGCCATGCCTACTGTGATGCTCCTCTAGTTGGAAACTGGGTGGTTCGATTTGTCTATACATGAAACTGGGTGTTTACACTACAAGTTTGTATCGTTTCTGCTGTCCAACACCATCCCTGTGTAACTTCCAGCATCACTGCTTTCAAAACAAGGTAAGAGTAAGTTCACTTTGGTCTGCTAATCTAGGCAGAGTAAAATAAAAGTAGATTTGAGGCTTGGTACAAACCCAAAAATTGTGATCAAACTATATAGTTAGTAAATTGTTTGTCTAAATCTTTCATGTGTGATGAAAGATTATTATCATAATTCATTAGCAAATTACAGACTTTGTAATGCAGGCAGTCACAAATTTGGCTTTGTATCAATCAGTTGAGACCAGCTGGGTAGAAATTAACACAACTCTGGGATACATAAAATGAAGTGCTCTTTCATTTTTAATTCACTGGAAACTTTGAAGGAAAGAAATGGAAGCCCTTTCAAAAATGTCAGTTTTCTCTGCTTTTTGTAAATCATTCCATTTCACTGCAGAGATACAGAGATACAAATAAACATACATGGGACGTATGTAACCGAATGCCACAGAAACTGCTCAATCAAAATAAATTTAATATAAAGGATATGTAAAGAAAAGCAGTGCAGTTTAAAAAATCCCCTCCTTTCATTATTTCTGAGACGCTCATACACATCAGTGACCACCAGAATTATTAAACAAACACAAAAGCTAATAGCCAAGCTACTCACAAGATACAATATTGTCAAAATTCCTGCTCTGAGCTCTCTCAGTCTAACTAATGACCTTGTACAAAAATGCTTGTTTTGATTATGTCTCCTTTTGCCTAAGCTACAAGGCTGTGTATAGTGACAGCTGCATTTGGGAGCAACTTAAAACAAATTTTATCTTAGTGGCACCTAATCCAGAGACTGGTACAAGCAGCATGGAAAAGTCAGTGTCAAAATTAAACAATGAAGGCTTTTCTAGGAACAGATGCTTTTTCCCTGCAGCTGTAAAAACCTTAAAACAATCCTATGCCCCACTGTCTGGTCACGCAACTACCACAAAGCAAGGCATAAATTCTGCCACTTATTGCAAATATTTGCTAAGAGCTGCTATAACCCTTTTTAAAAACAGTAACAGGGATTTCTTGTGCGTGATTATGAGGCCATTTTATCCTCTAAATGAGTGCAAGGCTCTCCAATTTATGCCCACGATTCCTGGTACAAAAACAAAACGATAACTTTTCAAGTTCATGTTTTACACAGACATAGGAACGTAACTGAAAAACCCTAAAAAACAGGTTTACTACAGAGATGGTGCCTGTGTCACTAAGATGTTATGGATGGGATAAACATTATTAATTCACAGTTGAAACAGCAACTGAGTGTTTTCTTTGCAGAGTAATTACAAAGCAACATAGAGCAGCACTATCATTGCAGTGCTGCTTCAAGATTCTGTTGACCATTTTGGTGTTGTAACTCCACAACCACTACTTTAAATATCCTTATTACCATAACTATCCAAAAAATTACCTCTTTCTATTCAGTGATTGCAGTGATAAACTTCAAGTTGAAATATTAGCTCGTAGGAAACAACTTCTGTAACTTAATGAATATAAGTAAATCCTCAGTTCCCAATTAAGTGAGCAATTTACAATGTCAAGAATGTAGTTACGCTCCATATGAACTGATGGGGATTTTAGATTAGCTTCTGTTGTGTATTTAAAAGTGATAGCACCAACATGATTTACATAAGTAAAATATTTTCAAATATTTTCTCACCAAGCAAGCACTCTAAAATTGTGAAGTGTTTCCTTTCTTACCCAACTTAAAAAAAAAAAAATCAACTTTTCCAGAACAACAGTTCATTAGCACCTCACTATTTATAAGTATAATTGGGTTGTTTGATGAGAAAACATGAGAGAACACTGTGCCTACTATAATTTGCACAAATACAGATTTCATTGTTTGAAAACAAATCAGCAATTCAACGAATGTGTTTTTTTAATATAAGTGTATATCATGCAATAATAGAAGTGATCATATTATAGTTAACACAGGATAGAAAGGTTAAACCATGCTCTAAACCACTTCAATTTACAAGCTGTAAATTAATTTTTTTTAATTGCAAAAAAATGCTAACTTGGATTTTTCATTTGTTATTCAACTAAATATAATTCACACAGATAACAGCACTGTGCTATTTAGCTACAGAGTGCTGCTTTCCCACTCTAAACAGCACAGGAGCTGGGGACATAGCTGTTTAATATGTTCATAAAGCTGCTTAGGTTTTCTTGTCATTTCATGCTAACACCTTTTTAATAGCTAGCATTATGATAGAAGCCTTGCATAAAAATCCACCACCCTGAAAGTAAAACACAGCAAATATTCAAAATCAGAATAGCAAGCGATGGTTTTAATTGCAGTTTTTTAAAAATTCAGGGTTTTAAATTAGGTCTTGATCCCCAAAATCCTTAGCATCCTTAAATTACACAAGCAAAGCCATTCAATTCAACATGATTACTTCTAAAATAAGGACAACTCACATGACTGAGCATTTACAGACCCATAACCAAAATTATAACAATGACTCCTCATTATTTTCACATTCAAATAAATTGATCCTTATCCTTTGAGAGTTTCTCTCCAACCCAACTGACACTTACGGACAGAGGGGAATAGAGACAGAGAAGGAGAGAAAGGAAGAAGAGATATAAACACACGCACACACTAAACTGAGTGCTGACAAACTGAACGTTAACAGATGTGTGACTTCTAATTAGTTATAATAATCTGCGCTATTGGAACCTGCCTCACCTTCCCTTGCAAATCAAACAGCTTCCTTTGGAGTTTTAAACTCTCTAGGTGCTTCTAAATTTATGCAAAGAAAAAAACCTTGCTTTCAGCAAATTTTAGATAAACTACAGTGATAACTTTATGAAAGGAAAATATTAAATTATAATTATCCTAAACAGACACAGTCTTGTGAAACTAACCCTACATTCATATGAAAATACAAAGCATTGACTATAATGAATTTGATTCATCCTTGGACACAAAGCTTTACCACAGTAAACTCAGTCAACTGTTGCTCTTGCTTTTATATTCATAGTACTTAAATAGCGCACTTTAAAACAAAAAAAACTCCAATTGGCTTTTCATACATCCACCCTCCCCAAAAATAACGCACTTGAAAAACCCAAATGATATGAAAAGGCTTCAAGGCCTCTTTTCTCCTTTTCACAGCACTTTTTTTTTATTTCTGTTTGCAGTAATCTGCCTTTCACTTTCTCATTGCTACAGAACAAACGAGGAGGCTCAGCACTTTGAAAAGGGGGCTCAATGTGTAATGGGTCCACTAGAATTAATTTAGTTGCACCAAATCCATTGAGCAGTGAGGTTTTTTTCTCTTCTCAAATCATTTTGAGTCGGATGCAGCCCCCAGCCTTTGTAATTCTAGTAAAGCACTTAAAGTGCACAGTAGGTGTTCATCAGGACCATCTGGTCAAAAGCAAAACAAGCTGCTGATTTTGCCTTTGAATAGAATGAAGCAAGTGTGAATTAGTCTCTTCAATTAGCACTATTACAACCTGTCAAGTGCATATTGTAAAACAGGATTATTACAGTATTGGTCACCAGTGCAATTATTTACTCTCTGCCTTTTCTTGCATATAAAAATCTCCATGTTTACTAGTTTTTAATAACTGAAGATCGTTTCTTTAATGATATGCACGTCCAAACCCACCAAAATCAAATTACAGGTTATGAAACATATTCTGTCAGGAATATATTAAGTTTCATAATTAAGTGAGAAGTAGTGCCCTTTCTTTATCTCATATTGCTGTTTCTGTTGCAGAAAAAGAAAAATAGTTATATACCTTTTTCAGTGGGATATCTTTGAAAGAGATCTCTTCAGTCAGGTATTAAGATATTTTAAGCGCCTAATAAAGTTATCACTGTTGAACAGTACCTAAAAGGTATTTTCTCTTTATTTCCCAAGGAACTTCCTTTTCATATAATTCCCAACACATCACCACTTGCAAAAAGTTTATCAAGGATTTCTTTCAGCGAATACATTTTACCTTAGGAATGTGCTGGTTTTCTATAATACAAAGGCAAGAAATCAAATCAAGAAGTTGATTTAGCTTTTTAAAAATAGATTTTTCTCTCCTTGCTGAAAAAGTCAAAGCCTGGCTTGCTAGCCGGTCCTCATTTACCACTGTAGAACACTGAGGCTATCACAGTGATGTTTAAATTATCTATACAGCTGTTACGCCTTGTTATAAATGGAATATAATTTTAACATGATAGATTTCTTCAAAAAGCAAACAAAATGTTCAAATTTCATAAAAAAATATGGATCTTGAGTACAATGAGTATAGCAATGTATTTTAATAGCTTGACTGATACTAAGACCATTTGAACAATAAAAGGTTTGTGCACCTCCTATTAAATACCAAAAAGTGCTAGTTACTGATTTTTATTACAATAATAGTTTTCAACAATTTTAAAGCAAGTATAAAATGTCAAAATATAAAACAACCGTTTCTGAAACTATTAGTATATGTACCATATTTGGGTATGTCTATTCTGGCAAATGTATTTTATTGTAATTATTTAGCTACAGCATAAAAAAGAACAGCATTATTTATATATGCATTTCATGTCTCCATGTCAGTGTCTGACGTTTACTTTGAATGATCTCACTCACCAACAACTGGCTTGAAAATATTTTGTTCAGACACCAAAAAACAGATCTGAAAAAGGTACAAGACCTTCAGCCGGATTATTTTTCTGCCTGCTGCAGGTAATTCATCTGCCTACCTATATTTATATATTACATTTATTGAGGCCTTTTAAATGAGGCTTCTGCCTGCATGTTCGTAATGGTGATTCTGCATCTGGTTTAACATTCATCCACTTATGAAAAAAGTTAAAAGAAATTCATCACAAAGGATTTGGTTAGGGTCTGTCAACACAGAATTTACAGTTTATCTCAGCCCAAGCAGTCGTGTGCACAAATAGTTCCTCCTCCTGCCTGGAGGGCTATTGGATACATTGCTTTCCATACTCCACCTTAGCCGGTGAGTCTGTAGGGAACAGAGAACAAATATATTACCTAGCACAGGTGACAGGGATGCTGAGCAGGCAGCCTCTGGTTAAGTTATTGGCTAAAGGAATGGAATAAAGAGCAGAGGCAGCTATGCAGAGACAGCCAGTATTTAAAGACCCATCTTCTCTGCATTGTTTGCACAGATTTTATGTTTTACCAAGAATTCTAGTGCCCAGTACATGCTCTGCATAGTATTCTCAACTGGAATTTCCAGCAGTTACAAAATAAGATCACCAATCTGTGAGAGGACTGAGGGTTCTGCATATTTAACTCATCCATCCTTTAGCAGCCACAGCTTGTGTACACTGGATATTTTTGTAATCCTGCACACAGGAATCACAAAAAGGCTTCAAAGTCTGTATCAAAAGAGTAAAACAGACAAATGCAAAGTCTTTGTTTTTAATGGAGCAATCCAGTTTGTTAAAAATGTTTGATTTTTTTTTCTATGTCACTGACTAAAACAAAAAGTGTAGAGCACATTATTGTGACAAGAACTCAAGTCCATTAAGTTTTTCACAAATTAGTTTGTCTGCTCCAAGATCAGAACACAAACTTGCTTTTAACACACATTTAAATATTCCCCCCTCTGAAAAAGGCTTTCCCTCATTTCTGTCAAATAATGTAACTACAACTTGTAAAAATGAAAAGTAGTAAAAATGTTCATTTCTAAATGAGAACAAGGTGGTAAGAATAGATAGAAAAGAAATTATTGTGAATGTGGCAATGACTTGTAATAATTTAGCACAGAGCTTCTCAAACCTAAAGCTAAAAAAATCCCTCAAATTGCAGACAGCCTCTACAAATTATCTTAGCAGAATAAAGAACAAGTCTTCAGACAGAAAACTCCTTTTAGTCTTGTATTAGGAGTTAAATTTGTCAAATTGTCTTTATTTAACTGTCTAATATACCAGAAATGTATTCATTTACAGTCTCCAAACTGGCACAAAACCTACCAATTTCCAATTTAAAATGCAGATCATGGAAAAAAGTAACCATGATATTTCCCAGAACAGTATCTGCCCAGAATTAATTTAATACTGCAATTTTACAAGAACAAACAGATGTCAGAAACCTGTGACACAGATTAATTTGCAATTTAGACCATGGTGTTATCATTAACTTTCCAAGTTAACTACTCCCCTGCCCAACTCAAAAAAAAAATTTAAATCAAATGTACAGAATTCTTGACAAGTTCCATTTAATTTTTTATTTCATTTCCAAAGTCTGTATAAGTTCATGATCCCAAAACAATATAACTGAACGCAACTTATTTTTTTTAAGATGACAAATCAGATCTTAATATGTAAAGAGTCAGATATTTTGATAAAGAATGTTAAAATAAAACAAAGGCATTTTCAAGTACCATCCAAAATCCAACTATTAAAATAATATGCAAGAAATTGCGGAAGCAGACATGAGCACTACGGCATCCAGCTTCTCTCAGATAATTTTTTGGGTTATAATTTAATGGGTTTCCCCATTAAACACCACAATTTCTTTGAAAAAGCAATTCATCCAAATATCATTTACTATTAAACATGCATTCTAAACAACAAAAAACCCAGAGAACTGCAGCAGTAGTAGTTTAGGAAAGCACAGTTGTGAGCTCACTTGATTTTGTATTTAATCCATTGCAAAATATTTATGCCTTCTGAAAGAGTGGTGGGGTTGAGTTTTTGGTGTGAGTTTGGGGGGGTTTTGAGACCCTTGGAAAAAATACCTATTCCTTAAAATTTGCAGTACTAATAACAACAACGCGCTGAACCAGTAGCCCTTGAGAGACAATTGCACCCAACTGTGGCAAGAAGTAGAACATTTCTAGAATCTTAAATATTTCTTTTAATAATTGATGTAGTCATTTTGAATCTTTCTGCATAGGATATGGCGTGTGAGTAGATTGCATTAACACTGCTTAAACATTTCAACTTGTCAGTATGGCCAAGTCGATTTCTGAAATATTTGCAGTATTTTCCCATCGAAACAGTAATAAAGGTAGAATAAATATATGCCACTGCTTTATAATCACTGAACATTAATGAATATTTTATGTCTTTTTAAATCTCCCTGTTTAATTTAAAAGGGTGAAATTAAGTCTCCTCCCTGCAATATGCCAATTATCTGTAAATCAAACAATAACTTGGCCATTATAGTCCTTTTTGTTAATATACCAGAAGCTAATTTGAAAACACTGAGCGGCATTTTTAGGTAATAATTGAATAGTCCTTCCTGCCCTCTTGTGGTTGGCAACTGCATCACTGAGCTTCTCCACCGTTACAAAAATACACCAGGAGGAAAGTAAACTATTAATTTGTTAAAGTGCGAACAAGAGAGCGAAGAGAAAAAAAAAATCTAACAGTCCCTGGAGAGGACAGAGACAAAGGAGACGAGGAAAGATACCACCGACTCCTCCAAACCACAAGGACTGCCTAGATTTGTTACAATGATCACTCTATATGCTAAAAGAAAAAAATTAAATTAAGAAGCCATTAGGGAGTTAACATTCAAAACAGTGCTTGTTTTCTATAATTAGACAAATGTTCGCCAACCCTTTTACCTCAGCCAAATCCCCAGGGATTTCCAGGAGACTTTGCACAGACAGACACGTTCACCTGTTCAGCATCAGCTGCACAACAAGGGCCACAGAGCCCTTTTCATTTTAGCCCCTGAATTGGTCCTCACAAATTTATACACCCTATTGGGTGTGATACTTAGATACAAGAAAGGCAAGGAAAGGTTTTCTGCTCATGCTGCGTATGGGGTGGTAGGGGTTTTATTTTGGTTGTTTAAGGGAAAGATCATAATTAACTTTTAAATTATGTTGATTTCATATGGCAACGTGTTGACTGTAACCTGCCATTACCAACAAACAAGAAAACTTCAGTGCATGGGAAGGCAGCTTAGATTGCCCTGTCACAGCTTTCTGGTTCCTTCAAGCCAGGTAAGCCCCAACAGCAAAGAAGTAAATGATATAGCACTGATAAAAACCAAACAGACAATATATATGTATGTGTTTTCTTTTAGAATGTCACCATTTTAAAATTAAAACCACATATTTGGATGATTTATTTCCATAAACATTCAAATTCTTTATAGTTGTAGATAGTCAAAGCTCAGCCCCTCAAAAGTCAAACTGGTTCAAGTATGTTGGTTTACTTGTATCACCACAAAAAGCAAAACAGAACTTACTATAGTAGATCTAAAACTAAGAAGTAGAAAACAGGCTTTCACATGGGGAAAAATCAGAATTTAGCTCCTAAGAATAACAGGATTCACAATGAAAACAGTTAGTGATCATTTTTCATTGTTGTATGAGATACTACTCCCATAGCTAAAATTACAGAACTTAAATTAATTCTGTCTACTATGTCAGCATGTGACACGAAAAACTTCAATAAAATCTGCTCAACCCTAAAAGACTGAGAGAAGTCTCAGACCAATAATAGCAAACATACATTTAATTTGAAAAGCAAACATTTAACCTTAATATTTTGTAATGTGAATTCTGAAGATTCACATTTCTAGGTTGTTTGTCAAGTTTCCAGAAGGCAGTGGGTTATATGGAAAATAACATCCAAAACATCTGACATTAGACATACCATGGAGCACTAGACAACAACCTTTGGGCTTGGAAAGGAGTTTAAAAAATATGCAAGGGACTCTTTGTTCTGAATTCAGAGAGTCCAGAGTCACATCAGAGATATTTGTTCCTTTAGGACTTAATTCTGATGAAGTTCTCTCCAACATCACCCCTTGCTGGCCATTCCACAGAACGGCAGCAACGTCCATTATACACAAAACCATTTGGCTACCAGGCCAGTAAGAATTACAGCACTCCAACAGCAACCAGCAATGCTTGAGGTGCCTACAAAATGGAGATGGAGCTGGTTAAAAGAAAGGAAGACAGAGGGAGTTTCAAGGGGCTTCAAGTAAAGTGCAATTTGAATAACTCAATAGATGCTGTTTGCATATTTTGCTACTACAATGCAAAAAGAAACATCCTTTCTGTATAATTTCACAGAACACCTTTTTCTGACCGAATTCTTTAATCAAATTACAGCAAATCTTGATGATCCAGTTGATTAAAAAAAAAAAGACTAATAAAATACAGGAATATCCATCAAGACTATGCAAACCCCCTTTAACAGAGCTGGCATTAGCTATAATGAGCTACATTTATTCTTCAGCCGTGAAACAGCACTCACCTCCTGAATGGTACTGCTTCCTGAGAAGTTGAGGTTGTACTCCCGCTGGACTTCTCGATGGGTGACAATCAGCATGAAGTTTTGATTTAATGACTCCTGCAGGGCCCTGAAATGGTTGAAAGAAAAACAGGAAAATCAGAGATAAGCATGTTATAGCTTGTTTTACAGTTAGATGCAAAAACCCCAGGGTACCCTAAACTCCACATGGACAAGTCCAGGCACAACATTATCATCTCTCTTTTCACTCTTAAATGCAAGGAAGCATGCTGAGAATGACCAAAGGCCATTCCTGAACTCCTTCCTTAATAAGGTGACTGCAGCCTTTAAAGCTCTTCTAATGTTAAGTATTTTCAAAATGGAGAGAGTCCCATTATCTTCACAAACATCGGGTGTATTTAGCACTCCTAATGCCATTAATAACAGGCTTGTCAGCATATTGATGACCAGACCAAATATCAAGCTATGATGCACATTAAGAACTGATGGTAAGTAGAACAAGGCAAAGCATGCTCTTGCTTCTCTAGGGTTACCTGAAGCAGAAACCAAATGGAAATTCTTCAGCTTAGTTTCATTCAAAGCACATAAACCCAGCTAATTAGAACTGGAAAAGTAACCACGGCACAATTTCTCGTGTGCGTACTGAGCATTTAGAAAAGTCAGTTCTGCTTGCATCATTTTAAATGTACATTACAGAGGTTTTAATCATCAGAAATAAATTTAAAAAAAAATCTTAAGATACAGTTTAAACAGGCCAACTATATCTTCATGTTGTTAGAAACTTGGGGGTTTTTTTTCTGATCTTCCAGGTAGCAAAACATCTAGACGTTAAAAAGGCATCCTGCTTGCTTAATTAGGTACAAAATCATGCAGCTATCTACTTTTCAAAGTAGAAGGCAGGACTTCTGTTATAGACATGGCAATTATGGCTGTGTGCAATCTTACACATGGTACAAAACTGCAGCGACATTGTACCATAGCCTGAGTTTCTAAACAATATTTGAGCAGCCTTGATTTGTTCAGTGGCATATGAAATTTAATTGGGCCTATGCAATCCTTTTTTTTCTTATCACATACGCTTAGAAGAATGACAGACTGTGGTTTTTTCCTTCACATCTTCACTATTCCATGACACTTCAACATGCCATTCCTCTTAGCAGTAAAGGATAAATTCTGCATGCAGATCAGCACAGCTGTATATTATGATACAAGAAGACAAGAAAGATTCCTAAACCATTTGAGAACTGATTTGTCAGTTTTAACTCCTACTGGAATTACTGATCTGCTCAGATGGGAAGGAACTCATACAATACTGGATGCTTTAGCAAGAGATACACAATTTGCTTGAACATCTCAGGGAAATTTACCTTACCTTCACTAGGCAACTTAATTTGGTTCCTGTGACATCTCAGTAATCACATACTACAAAACAAAATCATTAAGTGCTATTTCTTGTCTTTTATGGTTTTCCAATATGGAAGATAAATATAATTCATTGTCAATGCTAAGCATTATCGTGTGCATGAGAGACATTACAAATGTAACTGGAGTCGTCTATGCTGAACACGTAGTTTTCTGCACTTCCACAAAATCTTCTACAAAAGGCCTAAAATTTCTTTAAATACTTAACAGTCCCTCACAAGAGGGGAAAAAATAAAAAGAGGAGTTCTGAGAAGTTGTATGCCTATTTTCAAAGCTAATTCTAATTCGACTGTTAATAAGTTTCGCATCGCCATAACCATATTTTCTATTGGCAAATCTTCAGTAGCAACTAAAATATCCTGCTGTGCTTTTTCAGATTCTGATTTTTTTATTTGTTTTCAGCAAATACTGGAGGCAAATGACATATTTAATTGCTCTGAAAACATTAATTACAGCATATGTGAATGGCTCTGGATTCCATACAGACTCACACAAGGTTCTGTTATAGCTAATTTTGACTCTATCTGAAAATCTGTAGATGCTAACTGATAACATGACTCATGTTTTCATTCTGTAATTGATGTAAACATAGAAGGAAACAGGCCAGTCTGATCAAACCCTCAGTCTCTCCAGTTATGCATGATACCCACACTTCAGTACAACTCAAAATACAGCTTGCTAATAAAAAGCATCCACTCATAGGAAAAGTTTTCCACTTGTAAGAGCAGGAAGTATTTTGGAAAGGAAAAAATAGTCTTCAAACAAATTTAAATGAAGTGCCTAAAAATTAAAAGCTTTAATTTTTGAAGTAACTAACAATTTTGACACCTCTACTTTTGGGATTTCTAAGTAACACAAGCTGAATGTTGTTAACAAGCAAATTCTCAGCACATATTCATCAACAAACAGAGTGAAAAAAGAGGCTGAAAATTAACCTGGCTAAAAAAAAAAAACCCTGAAAAAAACTGAGGAAAAACTGGGTTTGAAAGTGTTAGCAAACACAGTGCATGGTTAATTGTTCACTTTTTCTTCAGAAAAATAACATAACAAGGAACATTACTTCTGCTTACACAGAAATGCACTGGTCAACTGCTCAGTCCTTGGAGCTGCTACATCAAAATCTCACATGGTCTGACAGCTGTAAGACTTGGACAGCGTCCACTAGAAAGTCAAAGGGAGGAGGAATTGATGGCACAACTGATGGGTCACTGATGCCAGCATTGGCACCCACCCTCCTGTGTGGGATGGGGTTGATGTGAACATGCAGCCAGAGATGTCTGCCTCTCCCACCATCGTTTCCTTCAGCAAAGGAGGATGCAGATTACTTGTACCAAATTATATCTCACCCAAAAATTGTATTTCAGCCATTAAGGCAATGACAAATTTTACAAGACAAATGTATTTAAAGGAAACTTCTCACTGACAGTAAGCTGAAGCTTATTTTAATTTTTTTTTAGGTCCACATAAGTATACTGAAAAGACCGAATACAATGAACATCTCTAAAATTCTGGCTTCAGTGTTTGCAGCTATTTAATTTTCCTACAAATGTTATAGCTGACTACAATCTTCCAAATAAAATAGCTGCATTAAAAGGGAATAAAAAATCAGGGTCAAACTATGTCCCATTAAAGTCAAGACAGATTTGCTTTTTTTTTTTCCTTCTTTATCTTTGTTACCACCAGTGCTAAGAGAATTCAGTGAATCTGAGAATTAATTAGTGGGAAAAAACCCCTAAATTCTAGAAAGAGCACTAAAGTAGGCCACTCTTACTAGAATCATTTTTCCCCTACTGCAAACCCCAGCTTTCAAAAGCATTTGTTGATGGTGATATACTGCCATTACAACTTTTTTATCTCAGCTGACTGATTCTGCACTCGCTATGCAGCACAGGAGACAAGGGAACCTGTATTTTTGGGCACCAATCCTCCATTTGAGGTACCCTGCCCACAACCAGAAAAGAAGTTCAAGAACAGACAAAAGAAAATAGACCTGACCACGGTCATTGCTCTGACCAGTTCTAGCAAGAGACTTGAACATACAAAACAGATTGGTTTTATCTACTGTTATGTGATTGCATTAATGCTTTGATTTTTTATATGATACTTTGCTTTTTAATAGCATTTTTCTTTGAAATTTTAGTAATATTTTGGAATTTGATACCAAAAGTAAATCCTTAATAAATGATACGTAAATGCTCCTTTTCATTCCACTTTTTATGAAATACATTCAGTATTTCCCACTAGGCAATATCTTTCTCAGTCACACAGAGATTTTCCCCAAAATCTCTGATTTTTACATAAACAGGTATGACACAAGGTAATTAACATTTCCATTTTAAACTTACAGATTTATACAAGCTCGTGTCAACAGAAGTCCAAATTTACTGTAATTACAGATTATTTACATTAAAACAAAATAAGAAATCAGTATGTAAATGTAATGTTTGTTGTAGCTAATGCAGCAGGAGGTGGTAGATTAGGTTCAAACAGCAATCAGTTAGCAAATCTGGCTAACATGTAAATGAGCAGAAGCCCTTTTGTTTACATTCTATTGCATTTTAAACTTCAGGATTTTTAAACTGTCTCATGAACAGATGTGAAAATAAAACATTAATCTCACCATTCTTATGGAAGCTTTCAAAGTAACTAAAGCAAGGCATTGCTCCTGTCCAGCTAAACAGACAGGACTAATAATTGGAGTTGCAGGTTACAGCGTTCTTAATTAACACTCTGCTACAGTTGATAACGTACAACAAGACACCACATCACCACCACCACTGCTCTGCAATCATCTAAAGCACAGGCATTCAGCAATATATGGATCTATAGCTTGAAAAATGGGGGCTGTGGGCTTTTTTCTTACACACACAGATGATTACACTTGTTAAACAAGTTACAATCACTTAGCAAAATTACATTATTTCTAATAATCTCCATGGTATGAACCTGGGTTTTTAATGCTTTTCAACTTTCCAATGATTCATCAGGTATAATAAAGTATCTTTGACTTTCAGCTATTTAGCAAAAAAAGCATAAAATACATTGTATCCATTAACATGACAACAGCAACAAAAAAATGATAAAAAGCATCTCCCAGAACATACAGGATAGAAAGGAGAGATGCTCTGGATGTCCCAGCTCCATGGCCAGACTCCCGTGCCCACACTTCTGATGCTTCCCTCTTGCATTCTCCTAAACCTATTTCCTGAACCGGGTATTGTCAGCCTTCAAAAGCAGCATCCAAGGCAACAAAGGGAAGGAATTGCACGCTGAGGAAGTGATTAATCTAATCTGACAAAGCTGGTGCAAGGGATCTCCCCCCACAGACGTTTAATGATGGACATTCTTTGGCATCTTTCCTTTTAAGACTGCTTTCCAAGGGAAATCATGTTCTTCTCCACCCACCTGGTAACTTTAGCTCCCATCTGGTAACTTTTGAACATAGTCATTGGTTTTAAGGAGGTCTCATAGTGTTAGAAAGGTTTCAAAGATCGGGTATAAATCAACAGCCAGGAGGAAGAAGGGGACCCAAATTACCACCCACCTCAGTAAAAGGCTGCATTAAAAATGCAATATTTTATACTCATCCAAGTGACCCCTGGCCAGCGATCTCAGAAGTACCCACAGGATAGGATTTCTCCTTTCCTTTGATACTACCTGACTGCGAACTGGAGAACAGATGCAGGGCAGGCTGATACCCTACGCAAGGGAAAAAATATTACACAGGTGCGACAAAATACGCAAGAAAAACTGGAGGCAGCATCAGAGGTAGGTGAGATGATGGGAAGCATGGAAGGAGAAGGCTGATTTACTGCAGCTGCTAGGACGAGGCATGAATTCACTAGAAATCAGATTTCATCACGTCCACAGTTCACAGAAAACGTGGTTATTGTTCTGGATATCATGCATGGATAAGTATGGCTTTGCCAGCTGAAATTGTGGAAGCAGGGTGGAACTGTACAGGTGGCATTTGACATTTAAATTTAATCTTTACACCTCAATTTACTAGCATTCAGTAGTAATTCACTGGGTTTCTATTACCTATAAAAGCTTTAGGTAGGCCACTGATGAACGAAGATACCCTAGGAGATTTTTGTTTGTTTAAACTGCAGGATCACTTTGCCATTACATTTAGATGCTGGTTTTAAGTCAGTTCTGGGTTAAGCCCATTCAGTCTGTCACAATAAACTTCAATGCCTTCATACCAGTAGGTTAGAAAAGGATGTTTCAAACACTTTTCTGCCTCACTATAAAGAACAGGCACAAACTGGAGTTTATAGAGCTGAGGCCAGACTGTTCCTTTTAAGAAGGGCATATAGATAAAATATCACATACTGGAATCTCAGGCTTTTCAAATATCACTTTCCGGAGATATTCAAATCACGACTATTTATCTCTAGTTCAAAACAGAAGATATTTGAAGAAAACAACAGATGAACTCACAGAGCAAGAGGCAAAGTTCCTTAACATCCATTAATAATAGATGTGAGCACAACGCTTTTAAAAATTGTGGGTAACAAACTAATTTGAATAATAACTGACCTAACAGTAGGCAGTAAACAGTGTAACTGGGTTTGGTACATTGCTTCAATTAGATGTGTTTTGATCTGCATTGATGCTTTAATTGGAGGCAAGCCTCCCCTTTCATCTAGAATTTATGACTTCAGGGAGATGATCTAGCCTTCAAATTATCCGTGTTTAAATAGCCACTAATTAGTCATCGTTTGCTGTCCCAAAGCTACCAACTTTTATCTTAAAAATATCCAGAACTAATCTCCACTATGAAACAAATATAAACTATAAAAGGTAACAACTACTTTGATTTTTCTATCAAGTGAAGTTCTTTAAAACTATTAATCCAATAAAAAAAGCTAAGAACTGTTTTTAAACAGTTTGTTGTTATATACTTTACTGCAGTTGCAATAAACAACTCTCTTCAGACTCCAGTTTCCTCTCCAGAATTATAACATTCGAACTACAATATACAGCAATACCTGGCTAGAAAATTTTGAAATTGGAAATGGAAACAATTAGCAGCTGTAGTTTCTTTTCACTATTCTTCAGATAGCTGCTAAAATACAATGGCTTTTGTCCTCCCACACAAATACAGCTCCTGTTTGCACATACAGTTCATGTACACCCCCCTCTGTTCCAGTGCCCCTATCCCCTCTCTTAGTGCTCCTTTTCTTTATCATTATTATGTTTATAATCCATATCAGCATTCTTATTTCCTAACCACAGAGTACATGTTAATGCGCACAAGTACCTTTCAGTAATATACAAAGTAGTTTCAGTCATTAGGAAGGCAATTATTAATTTCTATTGACTCTCAAAGAATTCCTCTCACCAGTAATACAACTGCACTTGCAGAATATTCTCCTATCACCTACAAGGGCAGAAAGCCAACTCCCTCTTCAGACAACCTGAAATCCATGCATTTTGCCCAATTCCAAACGCATCCCTCCCTCCCTGCGCTGGCTGGTCCAGAGCAGCTCCTTTCGCAGGCTCAATTCCTGCGCACCCTCTAGCGGCTACCGAGTAAAATTCCCATTTTCCTGGGAAAGAGCACATACAGAGCTGCCTTCGGGGAAAGGGAAGGGCAAGGAAGAAAACAAACCAAACTAATTGCTAATTACTTTATAAGAGTATTTTCTATATAACATCGTTTCATTTTCAAACCTTCTCAATATTCCCTGACAACGGAAAGAGACCTGGGGGTGCTGGTCGACAGTGGCTGAACATGAGCCAGGCATGCCCAGGTGGCCAGGAAGGCCAGTGGCACCTGGATTGCGTCAGGAATAATGAGGCAGCAGGACCAGGGCAGTGACTGTCCCCCTGTACTCGGCACTGGTGAGGCCACACTTCAAGGTGCTGTGTCCAGTTCTGGGGCTCTCAGCCCCAGAAGGACACTGAGGGGCCAGAACGTGTCCAGAGAAGGGCAACAGAGCTGGGGAAGCATCTGGAGACAAAGTCCTGGGAGCAGTGGCTGAGGGAGCTGGGGATGTTTAGCCTGTTGAAATCTTTTAGCTCAGCGGGGACCTTCTCACTCTCAAAAATCCCTGAAAGGAGGTTGGAGCCAGCTGGGGGTCAGTTTCCACTGCCGTGTCTCAAGTGGAAGGATGAGAGGAAATGGCCTTACACTGCACCACGGCAAGTTCAGACTAGGTATTAGAAAAATATTTGTTCCCTGAAAGACTGGTTAAGCATTGAATAAGTTGCCCAGGGATGTGGTGGAGTCTGGAAGTGTTCAAGAGACATCTGGATGTGGCACGTGGGGATATATTTCAGGGGTGATTATGGTGGGGCTGGGTTGAACCAAATAATCTTGAAGGTCTCTTCCAGATTTGATGATTCTGTGATTCTTTGGCACGTGAACACTCACTGTCGACTTCTTGAGTGTTCAAACCAGTAATAAAATATATTCTGTTCAGTTGAAGGAAATTAATTATTCAGCCTATCTACATATATTTTAAAAGTACAAAAAATGATAAAATAATGTAACAAACATTTCAGAAAGAAAATTCCAATCTTCTGGCAATGATTTACCAGATTTCTAAGATACATTAAATGGACCAACATAATGCAGCAACTTATGCAAGGCCAGCTCTCATTTCCACAGGAAATAACCTTTTGTTAAATTACAGTCATCCTATCTGGGAGATGTAAAATTCTGTATGTATCTAAGAGGTTCATGTACCCACCAAAGTTTTAAAAACCCCAACAAGCTTCTTTTCAATGAGATGCTGAGTTAGTTCATCCCAACAGTCACTAGTGCAGTGAAAACACTTTTTATTTACTAACTGCAGATTCCTGCAAATACACATGTGGCTTCATAAAAACCACAAAAAAACCCCAAATCATACAAATAGAATTTACGGCCAGAAGACTTACCCAGAATGACTTGAAGAAGGAGGAGGCAGGTCAGGTGTTAGAACATAAAGACTATTATTTTTTGGCAAGTGTAGACTTTTTAAAACAGTCTGAGGGGAGAAAAATCATTGTAAATATAAAACATTCACCAAATCTGACTTTTTTTTTTTAATTTTAGGTATGTATTTACAATATCATTAAACACTTTGTTTCAAGATACAGCTCCTGTTACTTCAGAACATGATTTCTGTAGGTGGGCCACATTATATATAAACCCAACACAAACTGATTTGTCCTGATTTCATTTTGCAATGTTTTAGATTAAGAGTTCTTTGTGTGCCACCCAAGACATCTGACACTGTTTGAAACTCACAATTCTTGCATTGTAATCCCCACCCACAGATGCTCAGTTTGAAACTGAGTTCAGTTAACTGAAAACACAGTTGAAAACTTACACTATCATCTACATCTCCAGTCTTCCACCCTTTTAACAGCATTTTAGATGCAGGAATCTGAAGTTCATTTTCTAGAATATGTTTGATATCTCCTAAAGAGAAAAACAAAGGAAATATATAAAATATACGCATTTACTTCTTTATTTCAAACAGCAATGAGTTGTAATTAAAAAACAAGAGGAAGGAAAAATTTCGTATGAGAAGCATTTTTAGTCTAGTTACACTTGTAACATACCCTTCAAACAGTAAAGGACAAATGAAGCTTAAAAAATAATCACAAAGCACGAATGATTGGAGGATCACATGAGGATTTGATGACTTGGACATATATTTTGGTGATTCTATACTGCCTGTATACTAGACACACACATTTGCAGCTGTGCTATCTGGAGCACCAGACTTTGCCAGCAACAGAGGGTGCATATTTTTGACACTAAATTTCATTGTCATTAGTCCTGACCTAAGGAACTGGAACATTCATACAACTGACTGCTCTGACAGCTTTTGCAATGTTCTGTACATCTTGATGTTCTTCTGTCCCTGTAATTATTACAGTCATAAAATAATTCAGGCTGGAAGGTACCTCTGGAGCTCGTGTGGCCCAAACCCAACTCAGAAGTCTAACTAAACCAGTTTAGTCAAGGATTTGTCCAGCTGACTCTTGAACATGTCAGGATAGAAGTATAACTTCTCTGGCTACCTGTTTCAGTACTTCACCACCTTCACAATAAAAGAAAAAACTCCTTTTATCTAATGTGAATTTTTGATGTTGTGTCTATTGCCTCCCATTCTCATGCACCTCCAAGACAAGTCTGGCTCCATCTTCTCCGTGTCCTCCAGCAGGCAGCTGTAGACAGAGGTCAGGTCTGTACCTTTCCCCTTTCCTCCCCAAGCTGAACAAATCCTCTTCTCTGGGCCTCTCCTCTTTTAGCCCAGAGCTCCAGACCCCTGACCAGACTTAATGCAGAATGTCAATACCTTTCCTGTAGTGGGGACCTCAAAACCCATTGCTCCAGATGCAGTCTGGCAAGTGCTGAATAGAGAGAAATAATTATTTCCCGGGATCCACTGGCTACGCTCTCGCCAACAAAGCCTGGGACATGGCAGGCCTTCTGCACAGCAAGAGTTCACTGCTGAAGCACCCCAGATCCCTTTTATTAAATTGTTTTCTAGCCCATCAGCCTTCAGCCAGGTATCAGGTGGGGATAACACAGAGTTATCCTATGCCAGACACAGGAATAAACTTTATGTTCTTGGAACTTCAGGAGGCTCCTGTCATCCCATTTCTCCAGGCTGTACAGGACCCACTAAACAGCAGACTTGCCCTCCAGAATATCAGCCACTTTCTCTGATCAGATTAAGACTTGTTTTGATCAGTTTTTTATCCAGTTTTTATCTCAACATTATGACTAGAAAAATACAATAGCAGAGTACATCAAAGGCCTCACTAAAGCCACAGTGACATTCTCCCCCTTGTCCACAGAGCCAGTCATCAAATTGTAAAAGGCAAATAATGCTGACTGATTAGGCACAATTTGCCTTTAGTAAATCCATGCTCGCTGTTCCAAATCACCTTCTTTTCTCTCCTGTGCTCAAAGAGTGCTTCCAAAAGGAGCTTCTCCATAATCTTCCCACAGACCAAGCTCAGCACTCACCCCTGAACACAGCTTCTCATTTTCCTTAGCCTTTCTTTTCACGCCAATGTTCTTACAAAAACCCTTCTAATCCTTCAGTGGTTTCACTTTCACCTGAGCTTTGGTCTTCCCCACTCCAAACCTGCACATCTCTGTGCTCCTGCTGGGTAGCTCATCACTACTTTCCACCTCCAGGTACTTTCTTTTTCAATTTAGCTCAGTCAGCAATGCTTTTTTCTTCTGTGCTGGCCTTCTGCCATGCTTGCTCTTCTCACATGGTGGAAGGAACTGTTCCTGCGCTTTGAAGAGATTGTCCTTGAAGACCAACCAGCCCTCTTGGGCCCCTGTGCCCTCCTGGGCAGCTTCTCATGGGATCCTGCCAAGCAGATCCCCAAAAAAGTAAAAAATAGTCTTTCCTCAAGTTCACAGATGAAGTTCTAAAATTTGCCTTGCTCACTTCTCTCAGGACTTTAAACACAAGGCTGCCCTCGATCTTCATATCCCAAGATACAGACAGAAGTTCTACACTAACTGCCTTCTGCCCTACAGCTTTCAGGTAAAAGTCATTAAGAATTTAATAAGAAAACAAAAATCAAAGCTGCAAAATTCTGATCTGATCAGATTTTTATGTCTAATTTCCATGGATGTAACTTGATGCAAAGGAAAACATGGAACACCCATCAATAATTCAAACTCATCACCGCTAGGTGGCGCCAGCCAACACCAAATCCATTGCTGAAAAGGCAAGTAAGGATCAAAGTTCCAATTTCCAAATTTCATCCAGGACAAAAGGCTGCAAGCACGGAAAATTGCTTTCACCAACTATTTCTTCATGTATCTCCTTATTTGGATCTGTATAAGCTCTTCACTAAAAATAAAAATAAGAATACTTTTCTTCCTTAGCAGAAGTAAATTAACTCCCAGTTTGGGGAATGTAAAAAACAATGTGCTCTGCAGCACTAGCAACAGCAAACTTCCAACATACTGCTACAAAAAGCATCAATCTTAGAATAAAGATAATAAAACCATAAAATTAATCTTAATTTGAATGAAAGAGTCAAATAAAAATTGAACTAAGAAGAATTCAATGATGTTCTTCACACCAGGAAGAATTCCTCTAATCTTGTCACTAATCCTGTGCAGAGATGCCATACAGATTCAAAGAGGAAATGCCAAGATCATCCGCTTATTAATAGCTTGCATCTACACTAATCCTACCCCAAATTACATTTTCATGCCTCATCTTAAACATTAATCTCCATTTTGTTTCTGAAGCAAGTTCATAAGAAAACTAGATTTCAAAATAAATATCTGATAGATCACTAACCTTTACAATGGATTAGTGAAATTTTGCTTTTTTAAAGCTGCAAAGAGATTTGAAAATGGTTAGTAGCTGTGGAGGCTACATTTTTGGGGGGATCTTTTTTTTTTCTCATTTTGAGGGATTTTGTTCTGCTTTGCTTCAGGACTTGGATTTTTGGGTTGAACCTTTTTGTTCGTCTTTTAACAGTTTCACGATAGCAGTTTTAATTTCATTTTTACAAATCCTTACCAACTGTGGAGCTGTCTTCAAGTACTACATCCACATTTCTGTCTCTGTACTCAACCCTGAAGTCAAGCATTCGAGGTTGTCTTTCCACTATTTGTCTAGATGGCACTACATGGCGAAATGCTGAGGAGGAGGAAGGAGTTGAAGAAGCTGCAGCAGAGTGACTGGTGGGGCCATACGCTGGTCCATGCAAAGTCTCTACACCGTACTCACTGAAAGATAGGCAGGTAAGATGATTTAAACAGAACAGCTTGGTACGTCTAACCAGAAGTTAGGAAAGCAAAATGACAGTATTATTCACTCACTACAGTCCAGCACACACCTCTTGAATTACTGCTGTCACATCTGAAAACACTGCTTATTTAAAAACGAAAAAATAACTTCTTTATCAGCAATTTTACCATTTCAGGGCTGAGGAGTGCTACAGGAGACCAGCATTGATGACAAACAAGCATTTAAAATCCACTATGTCATTAATACCAGAATTATTTTGAGGAGAAGGATTATTTCCTGTTCTAGGAGTGTTGTGACCATATAAAAATTGGCACCATGGCAACGACCAGCTTTCTACATCATTGGGCTAGTATCCAGTGCAAATGAGAATAAGAAATACAGCTCAAAAGTCTGCATGCAGATTGGTATTTTCCCACACCAAATTAGCGAAAGACAAGTCAGATACGAAAACAGATATATATTTAAGGTAAATAAATTAAGATAACGAAGCATGTGTTTAAAAAAAACCCCAACACCTAGAAGTACAACAGTAATGCAATGCTGAATTCTAGCTTGCCTTCAAGTTCAAAGTCCTGCAAGGCTCCTGGAGATTCATATAAAGATGTCTCCATACCTCACTCAAGGATACACACAGCATTACAGGTCAGAATAAACTGGGAAACTCTCACTACCCAGAAGCATTCATCTTGCTCAGTGAGCCTCTCCACATGAAGCATGTAAGTAGGATAAGAAACAAGTGTAACAAAACATGAAATTTCAGGAACATTATTCGAGGCAAAAAAAGACCCTATGATGTACAGAAATCAAATCTGGAAGGCAAGAAACTCCATCAGGTAAGCCTGGGGTGTTAAGACGCTGGGCAGTTACAGGATCTCATGGTGGATTTCAGAAATGCTGGGACATAACTTTTCTTATTTCTATTCTTTATCAGAACTTATCTGAAAAATGCCTTCTGTTCTTGAAGATACCATGAGATTTCTCAGTGGAAATGCTTCATAGAGCAAGTCAAATCTGTCATCCAGAGGAGGTCTGAACTTTACAAAGTGCAAATGTGGATGGCATGCATGTCACAGAAGTGCAGCAGTACTCAGCTATTGCAAATCCCATCATTGTGCCTTTCACATTTGAAACAGAAAAACATGTTATGCTTGTAAAACAAGGGGCTCCTTCACTTCTCACATCAGCATGCTCAGAAGGATGAATGCCCAGCTACAAAGACCCACACTCTCAGACCTATGGCTCAAAAGTCAAAGGCCCACGTCAGAGCTCTGAAGAGTACAGGAAACAGTCTTATTTTCAGGATTTAAAAAAAATATAAATACCAAGTGATATGTTACTGTCTTCAATCTGGTGGCCAGCTATGAATTAAGTACTACAACAATTCTGTTAGTAGACCCAAGAAGCAACAAATATCCCAATTCTCAGGATTGTATTACAAAACAAGCAACTGAATTATAAAACAAAACGTACTTTTTTCTCTTCAATAAATTAACTTACTTCAAGTCCAATTGTATTAATTCTACTTGGTTCCACCACAAAAGGCATCCTACATACCTGACTAGCAATCTCTAATAGAACATTAAAAGCCTCACATCAGTAAAATAAGCCTCATGTGAAAACCATCGGAAACCAGGGTTCTAAATCTTCTGAGCCTCCCTTTAAACCACTTCCATTGGAAGAAAACAAAACAAGACAAAAACAAAACAACAACAAAAAAACACATTTGAGATCCATTTAACTACCTAATAATTTCTAAAAATTAACAAATTACTGTGGAAGAAAGATGTAAGTGGACACTGGACCACTTCGTGATCGAAGACAGGCACCAACTACTCAAACTATTCCCCAGCTTCTTTCACCCAATCAAACATTCTGGTATTTTGGATATAAATGCTTTGAGGTCACAACTTGTAAATGCAGGTGGAGAGAGTGCTCCACACAACCGAGACTTGATCTCACACGGACTAAACGGGCCTTACAGTAAATATATATTTAGTAACTTTACTGAGCAAACAGTTTTATCCTCAATCAAAACCTGACTCTTTAAGCTTTAGTAAGTATTGACAGAGATGTCAAACACCATTTTACCTATATTATGTATCTTTTTTCATCACGAAACTTTTTTAAATAGTACATTAAGTATTTTTCTGAACAAAATTTTAAACACTGTTTTACTGTCTCTCTCAGGTAGCTCAATTCCTGTTCTGCTGTTTTCAATTGCCCCATCAGCACTTAGATCAAATTTCAGTGACTTCAAGATATCCAAGCATCAGTATGCAAGCCAAAATTTAATTCAGAAGCTGAAAACAAATCAGTAAAACTACTTTTAGAAGGGAACAGCCTTACTTTATCTATCACAGTTTCTTCTGCCTGTAATTCAATTAAAAAGAAAAACAAACGAAAAAAACCAAGTACAAATGGTTTCAGCCAGAAATAGGGAAGCACGGAATATCAATACCTTTAAAAATGCATAAGGAAAAAGAAATACTTAGCCAGACACATACCAACATCCAGTCTTTGTAAAGGGACAACCCTGCACAGAATGACCCAACCACCAGTGAATTAAAAATAAAAGTTAACTATTTTGAATAGATGTTTGAGCTAGTCCTCTATCAGTATGGGAAAAACTGAATGTTAAAGCAGCTTTGCCAGGAATAGAATTTGTGGCTCCAGAAACGGCTTTAAAAGGAGAATTATGTCATCTTTTTAGGATTCAGGAAGGAAAAAAAGTAACTGTTACCCAGCATAATTCTCCACATGTACTACTCCAGTCCTCTGTGCTTACCTTTGTAGAATGCCATTTTCTTGCGGTATAACACCATTTATAGCTGCCTGAAAAGAGAAAACAAATTTTGAGTCAAGCATACAGAACAAAAATACATCACAACTTTAATAATATCTTTTAAAGAGTGATCATCTTGCTTCAAAACATGCCCTAAAATGCTCTCTATTTAGTGAATATTCTTGGTAAATGATATTATGGTATCTGCATAAAATAAAAACCATATCTAAGTGAAGACAAACATGAGCTGAAGCTCAGACTCCTGTATGCGTGTGATGGATTTCCCAGGTGGAATTCCTGGGAATAAACTGCACGGCCCACACTCAGTGTAACACTTCGGTACTCACACACAGGGGACACACTGCTCCCAAACACACTGAGCCAACTGTGCACAGCCCAGGCAGCCTCACAGCACGTCCACAGAAAATGTAATGTTTCCCAGAAGCACCACACATGGCCAAGCCCATAAAGCTGCCCAGCTGCACACACCCTGCGTGTTGCCAGCCCCGTGTGCTCACCAACTGCTGAGCTGGTGCAAACAGCTACCCCAGAGCAGCTCCATCACATCTACACCTCACACACACAGACACCATCCAGCTTCCTCAGACTGCCAGGGAATCACACAAGGGACCATCCCAAAAATTCAAACTATCTTCAGGTAGAAAAGGAAGTATTTTTTAAGTAGGGTTTATGCAGTTAAATACCATTCCATGCTGTCCAGATCATCAGAATAAACAAAATGTTATTTATATAAGTAACCTGGCCATCTGCATTCAGGTTTGGTCTTACTTGAAACAGCAGTTATTACCTATAAAAGCATCCTAAGGAATTCCATCTCATATTAAAATACATTATTTTTAAACTTGTCCAAACATACCCCATTCTCAAGTTCAAAACCCCACTTCTGACAAAATTATCTGCTCAGCCTGTTGCAGCATTCTCTGTTCTATGTTGCAGAAAATTATAATGCATTTCCAGCACATCTGACGCTACAGAAGTTTGTATAAACTTTGAAATTATAAGTCAGGATGAGGGAAAATCTTGGACAGCAAGTAAGACTCTCTTCAAGCGTATTTTGCAGACAACTTATTTCAGACTGCTTTGTACCACCACCAAGAAAGGTGTTTAAAATCATCTCCTTACTAGGATTTTTTGTATTTGAGGAGCAGCAAAAGTGAGCAGGTGAAGGTGACTTACACACCAGCTCCTCAGCTGAATAAACTTTGTCCTGACTACTGTCAGAAGACACATGAGCAAAGATGTCAGAACCCTGCCTAACTTCAGACTTTTTAACCCTAGCACAGCAGCGGGCAGATAACGTGGAAGAGCACGGGAAGGAATTTGACAAGGGAATGAGAAACAATTTTAAAAAAATTTGGAGAGGAGAAAAAACAGACCCCAAAACATTAATTCTACTTCTCTCTTGGGTGATTTTTAACCACTGTTGTTGAGTTCACAGGTACATATTTGTTAGGCTTAACAGTGAGGTTAAAGAGAGCTTGTAGCATCCCACTACTCTCCATTTTCTCCTGTACCAGCAGCAACACATCCATTTGCCACCCTCACAACTTCTAATATCCATCCTCATATGCCAGATATACCTGACCTGTTGGCCAGAACACCTGGTGAATGAGTGTCTGGTGCCCAGTGAAGAAGGGAACAGTGATGTTCAGAAGTTCATAGATTCCCTGGTACTCCAGGACGAAGCCATACCCTGTGACTGAACTACTGACAGTCATCATCTATCAACGCCATTTGTACAAACTGATATCAAAAAAATGTAGCTTAAGTAAGTGCTCGATAAACACAAAAGTAGATGTAATTAAGATTTAAATGCTATGGTTTCTTTTTCTCTAAATATATAAACATGATTTTTTTTACAATTTAAATTAATAGTTATGGCTACATGAAGTCAAAAGGTTTTATTGCTGAACTCAGCTAAATTACTGTGATACTGCAATAAGATTTATCCTGCATTTAAAAACAAATATTGAATAAATAATAATTTAAAAAGCAGAGAAGGAAAAGGTCAGAGGTACCCATAAGCTACAGCAACAACCCATGAGGCTGTATCAAATTACAGCGAAAACAAAGTTCCCTACCAGATCAGTTTTTAAATCAGTTTATCCCCTGTGCATGGCAATAATCAGTGGTTTCTTTTTAACAATGTGTCTCATTTATCATCATTGTGGTTTTTGCAGTCATACACAGCTCTTGATCGTGTTCATCTAATAAACCTCTAGGAAAGAGTAGGAGGTTTTGGTTTATTTGGGTTTTTCTGGATTGCCTTCTCCCTCCCATACTCTTCACCAACATACATTTGATTCCTGTCAATCAACAGATAAAGTTGGCTGAGAGACAAAATTTTCCTTTATTTTGCATCTGTAAGATACAGAGACAAATACAGGTTCTGTACTACAGAATGTACACTAATAATGATTTGCTGGTGCAACAGAATTCACTTTACTTGGGGAAAAGAAGCTGCTTCAGCTGTGAAGAAATACAGCAATGTGGCATTTTCACACTTCTGTCAAATCTCTGTCTCAGAGGATTAAATCAGCTCAAACTTCTTCTGAGCCTAGTTAGAGGGGTTAAACACGATAGAGGCTCCAAGCTATTTTCTTTAAAACTGAATAACTCACTTGTTCATATCCCCGGTTTTGTAAACTTGATGACATTTAAGGGGCACAGGATTAAGAAAATACAGCAGAAGCATTATGTACTTTTTTGATGGAAAGACCTCTATTAACCACACTGTAAAACTAAAGAGTCCAGACACTATTTGTTAAGCAAGATGGAAGACTAAAATAATGTAGACAGCAAATGGTAGCAGTGCACATGTACATACTGCATAAATATTAAATATCCATGTTCTAACAAGACAGCTATAAGTAGACCCTGCAAAGAAAAAAAGAAAAAGGAACAACCATCTGCTTTAGAATTTCATTGGGAGAAGGTTGTGACTATAAAAAAAAAAAAAATTAAAACAAGAACACGTTACTAAGGCAAAGATCTGTTCCAGGCTGTTCTTCCCCAGTGTCAGCCCCCTTTGAGAGAGGACCACATCTCTATGGTTATGCAAACATTCAAAGATACTACATTTTTTTGTCTCTCCAAACAGGGCTCTTTGATCACCAAAATCACCCTGTGTGACTAATTTACAGTCATTAAAAATGTGTATTACCCTCAAAACAATTTTAATAACCAGTGCATTAAATCTATTTATGGGTTATTAAATACAAAGAAACCATGTCTGGATCAGAAAGCGCCTTCAGCTCCCAACAACCTGCTGCTGAGAGCGATGCCAGGGAATTAGCACTCTGTGCTTACGCTGCTCTCATATCCACAAGTGTCCCTGCTGGATCCAGGGTACCACAGCTTCTACAGGCATTTGCCTTTTCTAATGCTATCACTATTTAAAGAGTGAAGTTCACCTTAAATGGAAAATTATAGGGGTTTCAGAAGATTTTTCCCAAAGCCAAGAATCCTAGGTGTGTCTCAGTGCTATCCATACATGAATTCTGCCACTGCCCAATCCTGAAACAGGGTAATTTCTGTTTTGATGACAACCTTCAAACAACTACCAGGCCCACAATTTACTTCATTACATTATGAACTGAATGTAGCTCTTCTTGATTTATACATTTTGTTTAGGGATATCAATCATATATCCAGGAATTGGAACAGCTTGTTCAAGAATTCATTAAGTACTGCATAACCTGACCTAATTGGACCTGCTTTGGGCCAGAGAGACATCCAGAAACAATTTCCAATCTCAAGCACCTGTGACTCCATCATCTAACAGTACAAGTTATACAAAGGTTTAAAGTAACAGTATTTTTTGGTGTGTTTTTTTCAGCAGCACGCTTCCAAATCACAGTATTGAAATATATTAAATCCAACTTTTTTGTTTCCCGAAAACAGAGGGAACAATAAAGCAATAGGGTTAATGAAAGGTTCCCAAATTCATTAACAATTTGGGCAGCACAAAAAAATCCGTGGCATTGTGAAATTTAGTTACCTAAAGAACACTGCGAAGCAGATTGAAATTTAGAATTCTTCCTCAAGGGAATAATAACTTAACTAGATTAGTCAGTTCTGACTAATTGTGACTTATCTTTTATGAGTACCAAACAGTGTCAGAAAGAAAACCAAGAACCACCATTTCTTAATTATCTACTGAAACAACATCAATGACCTCCTTCAAAATGCACAATTCTAGTGCTAAGCATTTAAAAGCAATTAAGCACGTGACTCTCATCCCAGGGTCCTATGAATAATCTGGGGCTTTAGACAGCACAAGCATTAAACTCACAAGTTGTAAATGCTCAGTTTTCACAAAGTTTGAGGATGCACTGGATTTACCAATCATATTATATAAAAGCAGAAATCTACAAATACTGATTGAATATTCAAATGAGGCAAGGGGTTCCTTCCTCTTCACGAACTACAGATGGGAGGTAGTTTTTAAATTTCCAGAATTTAAAAGTGATGTTTAGATGGATTAAGAGTTAAAGGCAGGCCCAGGCGAAAGTGCAGTAAAGGCTTTTGAAATGGCTGAGGAGGGAGCTCTTCTTCAGTGGCCACCTCTTGTTCCTCCTCTCCCCTTCCCACAGCTCACAATGGTTTTGGCTGACAGATACAGACCCCTTAAAATTTCCCTATTGGAATCTCTACCCCAGTGAAGACCAAGAGCTTTTACGAAGCAAAATGCAAGACGAACTCTCCAAAACACGGTACTAGAAAACACATCCATAAGCAAAAGGAGAAAGCAAGCTGAAGCAGCACAGTGCTGGAAGAACAATCCCTTCAGAGGAGAGGGCTGGAGAGGGGTAAATAACCTGCACATCTGAGAGATGCATGAGTTTCACTGGGAGAAAAAACCAAACCAGCTTAACACAACCAGCACAAGCTGCTCCCACAGAATTCCAAAAGCTTTATTTAGGTTTGACTGCATTCAGCAAGTGAGAGCACTTGAGTCTACTTATCAAAGCCCACGCAGAGCTTTACATTTGCTTAGCTGAAAACTGAGGAGGTTTACATTAAGCAAACACAGTACATGAATGAGACCTTGAGACACGGTAACAGGAACTGCCACGGTAGATGACCCAAAACCCAAAGATGTCCAACCAAACGGCATCAAGTGCTTCAGAAAGTCACGGGGAATTGTAATGGAGTAACTTGCTCATGGGGCATTTTCTTCCCACTCCCTGATTTCTGACACATGCAGATTCACAGTATTAGTATATTTTTCTTGTATTCAACTTAAGGTAATAGCCTCATAAACCACATGTTTAATTATTTCTATGAAAGTCAGTAAGAGCTTTTTTTGATGAGAGGATTCATTTATTATGACTTTCAAAAATCTATATTCTCCCCCAAATGCTACAAACTCAGATTTTACTTTTGGTTTAGCACGTCCAGCAAGCTAAAAAAACAAAGTTCTGCATTTCGCATCTTTGCTGTTCATTTTGCCTCTCCTTCCTATTATATATTTGATACCTTCTCAATATAAAAACAATTTCTCTCAAATCACAAATGCAGAAAGTTTACCCCCTGCTGTTTTCTACATTAGCAGAAGTAAAGACAGGAAGAGGTGTTAGCTGCTTGTAGGACAGTATTTAAAATTATAACCAAAAAAATGGACATTTTGTTGTTTCACACTCAGAGCAAAGAAAAACTTGTTTTAATCTTTCACTGACTCTTTCAGCATTTAATCTTAGATTTATTTTTCTGAATATTCAAGTGAATATAATATCAAAACCTACATACAAAACCTCACTACAGAGGGCAAGATGACACACAAGACAAACATACTGTGGTTTTGAGTCCTGTAGAATAAAAAACTCCAGCTGTTATATTTTGGAAATATTAGCCAGTATTCATCTGTACTTGAGGATCACTCAAGATTTGTTGAATTTAAAAAAGTGTAACGAAATACACTAAAAAGCCCTCACTAAGTAATCCGTAATAAACTAAAAATATTATTTCTTGTCTTTCGCATTTTATTATCTATTTCTGCAGCACAAAATGGGTCATTAATATCACTCTGTTTACAACTGTCATTCCATTGCAAATAATTCTAATTTGAGCTAAATGCGATATTCTCCCTGACATACAATATTTCTATTCCAATTTTCTGCTTTCACATGATAAACTTCTTATCCTAAAGATTCAAAAATCCATTTTTATTTGATGTTCAAACAAAATAAATGGATGATAGAACTCCCAATGCTTTCCATAATGGAGAGAAGGGGTTTTTTTAAAGAAAGGAAACAAAACCCAAAACTGAACAAATATTATCCAGAAAGAGGAAAAGAAATAATTAAATGATAAAGGAAAGCATTAGTGAGACAAAGCATCCATGAAAGGACTGAAAAAGCAAAAGTGAATCTCAAACTGCTTCCAAACCATAAATCTCAGTGACAAAGGAACATATTATCCATATGCAACAGTAAAGCAAAACAGAAGAAGTGCAAAGATTTATTAGTTCCTTTTGAGCACAGAAGTTAGAATGAAACTAACTCACAGGGCTCTACTATATGCATATATTTCAGTAATAACAGTAAATATTTTGAAATAATGCTCCTCTAATAACTTTCTTTTTTGCAAATACTAATTTGGGCTAATTTTCAACAGAACTGGTAACAGTGGGTACTGGCAGGTGCAGACAGATGAAAACATTTGTTCTAACCTGCTTATACTGTGATTATGGGAAACTGGATAAAAAGTAAGACCACACATAGACTTCTCTTGCGATCAGCTTACAACAATAAAAAAGTAGAAAATTCCAGAATAAACAGCAGAAGTTTTAGTAACTGGTGCTGATAAAAACATACTGTAAGTATTAGTCAAATACTGCAGTCAATCTGGATTAGTACAACAAAGGTTTACTGACACCAACTGTATTAATTATCATCATTTCTGTCTGCCCCAAGACATCCAGATTGGACTCTGAGATTCCCAAGCAGAGGAACGTGGCTTCTGAACAGCTTTATGCAACTACCAAATCTCACCTGGTACAAGCAAGTCTGAGATGTGTATTCTAAACAAGAAATTCCATTAAACCTTCTGCAGAAATACCAATCACTTTAACCAGAAAGAGGCTTTTTACAAACAAGATCACCTTACTATACACACAGCTACTCTGAAACCATTACTTTCAGAGGTTACAAAAATTGACTGCTATGAGTTTCAGCTATAAAAAAATATTATTCCGTTTAGATTTTTAAATTAATTCAGTAATATTTAAATAACAAAATTACTAATTGTGCCCCAGTAGTAAGAGAAGCAATCCCTACCTGTGTTATTTTTGGCAAGCTTTTCAAGGCAAAGGAATGAGTCAGCTTTTTCCTGTAGCTTATGTTATATTTGCTGGCATCTCCCCAGCTTTGCAAGTCTCAAAAGTATTTCCAAGTGCTAGACGTGAAGTTACACCCACAAAGTTTATACAGAATGACAACATTTGTCCCGATCGTGGTTAAAATTTAACCAAAAACTGTAATTGAACTACAATGAAATGTCTTCTATGCATTCTGCTTTATTTCAGCTTGCTTTCTTTACAACAAATATACTTCATGAAAAGCTGCAAAACAATAGAATCGCTAATAAAGCAAAAAATTAACATTTCATCAAAAAATGCCACATGAATACATTCATACAGACGATTCACTTCATCAGCAAGAGAGCACGCGTTGAAATAGTTTACAATTAGCACTTTAGATGCGGTTTCCCATTTCTCCCTACGTCTTTGGTGGCTTCAGCAAATTTTTTCCTGTCACTCCTACAACATGCCTAAATGCACTAGGAAGCCTTTCAACAGTTAGACATACTTCTAAAATTCTGAGGAAAAAAAAACCACTACATTTTGTACAGTTCCTTAATGTTATATTGTCACTACCTAATTCCCCAAAGTGCAGTCTCAGTTAAAAAATCCATAACTGAATGTGTTTTCCTGGCATAATGAAAGTAAAGAACATGTACAGATTTATAAGAAGCTTAAGGATAAGCACCTACCTGAGCTGACTCTAGTTCAGAAGGAATAAAGGAAAATCTACTATCTACAACCCACTCAAAACTCATTCACATAGAAAGGGAAAGCAGACCATGAGGTGTCTGCTACTTCGACACACATACAAGTATCTTGGTCTTAGTCACTAATGTCACAACTTCGACTTTAATGCTGCTTCACCTTCTAACAGAAAGGAATGCTTATGCTTAATGTCCAAACACATTTTGTTACTCCTTAAAACATTAAGCTAGAAAGCAGGAGAGTCAGAGAAATCAAAGGCTATGCCTTCATATGAATATCGAAAAACATCTATGTTCTGAACACCCATATTTTTACCCCTCTCCTAATTATTTTATGTGAATTTGAACTGCAACACTAAAATGGGAGGCTTAAGGAGAGCTACCTCAATTTTTTGTTCAGTCTTAAAAAAAAAGTGGGTTTTTTTTAATCACTCATTGTAACAACATATTAGCTCTTAGCAAGTGCTACCAGGGAGGAAATCTTAGGACACAAGAACTCAGGACACAAAAAGTCATAGAAGTACTGACAAAAGCCTAAGGCCCCTTCACTGAAAAGCCATAATAACATGAAATACCAACAGTGTTCCAATGACCCCAACTGTAGGCAGCCAACTGCCTAATCACTAACACACAATAAAAAAATAATTACGCAAGATTTAGCTGAAAAGTTTGGAAAGCAGAAAATCCCAAGCCAAAGTATGTAACCTGCAAGTTGTCTCAGTATTTCTCCAACAGCCTGTGCTGTACTGCTGCAGGGGCAGCAACCCAGGGCTTCCAGGACAGGCTGAGGAGAGTTTATCTAAATAAAACTAGAAACTGTTCAGATATTCAACAGTATCGTAAGTAAATTCATTTTTAAGACACTCTGCTTTGAAAGCCTGATGGCTCTAGATGACTCCTAGCTTTTGTGGTAAAATCTTTCACAACTAAGGTTCACCTGAAAAATAGCCACAGCACTGGCACAGATGCTGGTTCTTAAATAATTTACTTAGCTTTTCTCCTACTCACACAGTCCCAACATGACTCAATGACAGACTAAACGCTTGTCAAACGCATGTTTATAAGATGTGCGCAATTTTTAGTTCAACTAGTCACAGGGTAATAAACTACAGATCCTCATAACAGCCACTTCACTCTTAGTATATTCTAGAAATTTGTTCTGAAATTTGAATGTCTCAGGACAAATTAATGCTAAGCAATCTTCATAGAAACTACCAATGCAGAGGTAGCAGCCTCTGGAAAAAGTATTTGTAAAAAACCAAGGCAGGTGGGTGATGCATCCATAGAGCTCCAGCAATACTATCGGGCACTAGTGGGATCTCAGATGCTGCTTTTTGTTTATTCTCAGAACACAAAACTCTCTGTTACAAGAACCAAGTCTTTTTCCACGAACAGAAATCTAAATTTATTAGTTCCATTGCTTGTTTGATCAATATACAAGAAAAACTTAAGGAGGTTACTTCTTAAGTAACTAAAATTACTTAAGTAACTAAAACCCTAAATTACTTAGGTAACTAAATTCCATCTGTTATTTGAAAAGGAGAGACAGAATTTACATTTTACTTTAAAATACTGTCAGCAAAGTTTTACCTAAAAATCTTCTCCACTCTCTTTCTGTTCAGAAAGAGAACTAAAATTTCATATACATCATCACAGCAACAAAATACAGCCATAAAATACATAATCACAATCCCTTTGTTATCCTCACATGAATAAAGCAGGTTTTGGGGGGTTTGTTTTGGTTTTTTGTTTTTTAAATGAATGAATGTGCATACAGCTATGAGAAAGCCATACCATGATTAGAACTGCCTATAGACCTACACATTTCATACAATCTTCCATGAAAAAAATACATTAAAAAGAAACGTTCTTTACCAGGGATTAAGGCATTTGGAATTAAATAAAAACAACTAATTTAATATTGTTTTTAAGAATTAACAAGTCTTCTGTGCTACCACGCAGCTGCATAAAATACACACCATGCATCTGAGCTTACTCAAAGACACAGAAATGTCACTTTGAAAGCTGCAAAAAGCTGGAAATACAGAGAATGAGAAATACAACAATTTTTGCAAGCCGGGATCACTAATTTAACAAAAATACATGAAAGACTTCCAAAGGGAATTTCTACAGTCCTTTGTAAAAGACAAGTTCACATACAATTGTGTCCTGCTAGGAGAGATTAATGCTGCAGTTGGACACACAAAAAAACCTGCAACTCCTGAATTTCCTGGAGAACAGGCACCATTCCTGTGGGATGCCTGCACCAGAGGGATGCCCATCCACCAACACTCCTTGTGATTATCTAACTCCAGGTTCCTTCTTCCTTCCCTCTGCTGGCAGCAGGGTTGTGAATGCTGGACAGGCTCCTCACTGCAGTAACAGTGAGCATAAACCTGCTGAGCTGACAAGAACATGTTCCACAGGACACCAAGACCCACAAGAGAACACCTGTCTAAAACAAAACTCTAAATGCTTCTTAAAAAAAAACGCATAGAAACCTCTGCTTCCAGCAGGCAGATGTGACTGTTCATTTGACCACAGGGAGAATGTTATTAATACACAGACAAAGCCATGTTCCTAACAGTGAAAATCCCTCAGATTTAGTCCTAATGAGAGGAATATACCCTGAACTTCCCACTGGTCCCACAGTGAGTGCTTTCAAATACGTGCCATATTCAGTACGCAGTTCTAAAGTAAAGAAAATAGCAGGTCAACAATACAAGATAAAAGGGCCAGTGTGATGAACACCATCACCATAAAGTGCAGTCCTGGTTCCCAGCCACTGAAACGCAGCCTGCTTGCAATGCAACAAGAGAGCTGCTGAACACATGACATAAACATATACTGAACACTGCCCCACATCTAAGGAAACGAAAGGGCCCTGTGCCAAACTCAAATTAATCACCTAGTTTCTGGAGGCAGACTAATTCGAATCAATCAAAATAACATAGGGAGATACCGCATCAAAGCTGTAGCAGGGCAAACCGGAGAGAAAGACAGACAAAAGACAATGTTAGTGTATCAATTTTACCTGTTAGTACCGAATTTGCTACACGTTATAACAGAAGGATCGTTAGGGATTAAAGCACAGTAAGAGATACAAATAACAGATTCCTGATAACTGTCAAGAGCCCATTTTTTGCCATTCCCACCTAAATGGGCACCTCCAAGAGAAATAAAATAGAAAAATTGCCAAGTCCTACCTAATTTTTCTCAGTTCAATTTTTTTGTCTGTTCAGTTGCTTTTTTCCAAAACACATTACATAGATGTAAATATACATATAAAATATTAGTACTCACAGGAAAAAAAAAAAATCCTGTCTGACAAATAGCTACTATTTTCCAAGAGGTTTACAAGCAACATGGAAAAAACCCTCATCTACTGTGTAGGTTATTAAAATTAAAACTAAAGTTGAGAATTGAAGCTTTATAAAAACAGATGTTCAAAATATACAATGTCTCCCCTTCAAGATACAGAATCGCTTCTTGTCAGGTGATTCTTGGAACTGCAACTCATCCCATCTCCAGGTGCACTTAACTGTTGGTTTTACTGAAGTTATACTGTGCTTCGATCCATTACCAGAATATAGAATAACCACGCCAAGTATAGCAGGAAGGCACAAAGGTCATTTTGAAAACAAAAAACAGGGTTTTTTTTATATATTTCTACAATCACTACACACACATTTACAAGTAAATTGAATACTGGATAATAAACACCTCTCTCCCCTGTTATTTTGATGAAATCTATTTTCTTCTTAAAGCAATGCTATAAAGTACCTATATTACAACGTCTCTCGGAAAAGACATGAAATAAAAACAATTTTAAACCAGTGAACAGCGGTAACAACAGAAATGGCCATCTTGGAAAAAGCAGAAAATTATGTGTGGTGAATCCTGCTTTTTATTCAAAAAACCTGGTCTGATTAATAGTACAGAATATAAAGCCATGCTGCATATGAAGAACTTGAATTTTTCATTAAATCTGTGAAAGGTAGAGCAGACCAAGTTTCATGCACAGATGCAAACACTGGATTTCAAGAGAGCAAAGAGGTCTCACCTGTGTAATAACCTCACATCTACAAAAGTCTGCACTGCATAAGGTCAAGTCACTAATGAGTCATTTTCCTTTAAATGTACCATCATCATGATGATGTACCATCATCAGAAACATTTCAACAGACAGAGTTGGGATTTTTCACACTTTTATTTCACTGTTTTTACACAGAGTTTAAGATATATTTATCTGTCATTCTTACCTTCACATGCCAAAAGAGAAGGTCAGAGTCTAAATGGGCAAGCTATGAAACCATCAGACCTTACAAGGGACAGAAATTCCTAACTTCTGCTTCCTCAGATGGTAAGAACTACTGTAAATTAATAGAGCTGAAAGAAATGACACTCAGGAAATAACATATCAGCAACCCTGGGAGGCTTAAGAGAGCTGGATCCATTTATAGCAGAATGCCTGAAGAGATCATTATATTACCTATGTTGATCTTCCGTATCTCACAGAACATCTGAAACATTTCGTCGCCCAGCCTATAATAAGCCCTGTAATTAGGCTACAGTGTTCTAACACAGAAAAACCCTAAGCTGCTCTATATGCAGCAGACCACCACAAAAGCCAAGTCATATGCAGCAGAGGGGAGCTAATTATTGGCAAAATTAGACTTTGTGATCCCACCAAGCAATTTTTACACTGTTACTGCATATGAGTTCCTCTGCAGCACTCTTGTGACCGATTTTATTTTGAGCACTTGAACAAAGCCAAGCAACCATTTATGAAAGACAGCTTCCCATATTGCTTCAAGCAGCTACTGCAAAACATATACAACTGCTTTGAACACTACAAACCATATACAACTCTGAGACAGTTAAATCCAGTTTATTTAGTAGCAAACTTAAGATAAATTAGAGGCAGTTAATATTGTCTTAGAGTATCCCATATCAAGGACTAGAGATGAAGACTTCAAATTGGGGGTAAAAAAATAGGAAGCTGATGTTTCAGTTCTAAACTGAAAAGAAAAAGGAATTTTGTTTAACTCTTAACAAAAGTGTCTATTAGAAAAACTAAACCAAGAAAGGAGATCCTTACACTTAACCCAAGTTTGGCTTTGTTTAAAGGTAAAACCGAATGTCCAAAAGATACAGAACATTGTAACACTTAAGTAATAGGAAAGACACTGGTGACATTTTAACCCTTAATACTAAAATCTAGCAAGACCGGGGGAAAAAACGCAGGGATAAAGTAAGCAGCAGGAATATTTCTTCAGTGCAAACAAAGTAATCCTTAGAAAAGCTTACACAGACACACAGTACTTGTAGCACAATATAAGAAACTTGTTTTGTGAACTCAATAACCTCTGCTGTCTCTGTGCATTCTGATGTACTTCTCTGTCAGCCCATGTCAGTACCTACTTCCCTGTTTCTGTTCGGGATCCTTCTGCTTTCCAGCTCACCAGGGCTCCTTCTTTTGGTTGTTTTGGCTGAAGTCCCAGAGAAATAACAACGCCCTTCAGCTGAGTGTCAGAGAGTTCAAGAAGCAACAGGTGCCCAAGGGAATCTTCAACCTGGGTCTTTAGCACAGCCTCTGATAATACACGACTTTTCCTCCCAAACAGGAACATGGAATTGAGATACAGACAGCCTGACTGAAAAGCCAGAGTAAGCAATCTCTTTGAGACAAGAACTTCCTTAACTTATGTGTTTGGTTTTTCCCCCTTTTGCTGCAGGAGTGCCCCTGAACTTTGGTTGATGACATCCTAATGGGATTTGCTTAGCTTTCTATTTATTAGCCTGGGTAACTCACAGAAGATTTCGTCATCGAATACTGACTTCTGATTTTACTTCCAACATCGTAGAAGTAAAGGAATCGACATTTAAAAGCCTCTGAATCAGATGCACAAAACAAAGCGAAATTAGAGAAAACAGAAATTGTGTTCTTCCCATTTACCTAACACTGGAGGCCAAAGGATGGCAGAGGAACCCTTACCAAAATCATCATTACTTCACTACGGTCTCCATGAACTGTGAACCAAGTTCTTCAAGTTTGGTTTTCCTTATAAATTAAAAAAAAAGTTTTGTTTTGATTTGAATTACATATTTAGTGCCAAATTAAAGGATTTCTTTTATTTTTCATCTCAGCTAAAAGAACTCTGAGACCTTTTGGCTGAATTAAAACAAATCCTCCCCAATTTCTAAGCACTGAATCTGTATACTTGACTACTGAATCGAAGGTACAAAAAAATCCCAACACAAACACAAAAAACCCCCACCACACATGGATCATACACTTTTAATTCTAAAATAAAAATTGCTACATCTCTCATAAGTCATGAGCCTTTCTTCAAGTACTTTTGAAATGCTAAAAACCCTTGCATAACAGAGATAATTTGATTCTCTCTCAACCCAGGAACTTCTTTTCTTCAATCCTCTCTTCCTTCATTCTTCTGCTTCTACCTCCTTGTTAGATTAGCAGGATTTGGCTTCCACTACCACTCCCTTTTTTACAAGAAGGTTGCTTTTAATAAAAAGGAGCCAGTGTCCTACTAATGGCAGACCCTTAGGGCATCTTCTTCACGTACACTCTCCTGAATATTATTCTTTTCCTTCTACGACTTACCTTTTTTTCATAGACATTCCTCTCATTCATCTTCTGCCTAGTTTCAAAAACCATGTACTTTCCTCAAGTACCTGTTGCATCCCTAATTTTCTTCCCTTTCTTACCTTCCCTATGTCTTTTTTAAGCTTGCACATTTGGGTCATTACTTCTTTTCTCTGCATATTCTACTCCTAGATCATCTAGCAATCACTAATAAAATGAAGTATTTAAAGCCGTTCTCACAGCCATTCTCATAGCTCTAGATACTTCACTCTCCTTTCTGCTCCTTCTAGAGTCTCAGAAGAGACTTACTTGTTCTGACCATTTGTCATGGCAGTTCTCTCTCATTCAACCCAACCTGTTGAGCACTTATTGTAATGCACCCAATTTCCAAATCTCCCAAAACCACATCCAGTATATCTAACGGACTGTACTGGGAACTTCACAACCTGAGGATAAGGCATAAGAACGCATAAGGCCATTCCTTGCCTTCCAACAAACACTTGAATGTCCAAAAGAGCTCATGCCATGTCACTACAAACTACTATGACAAAAGATGTTTTAACTCCACCACTCTGTCAACACACATCTGGGTTTTTCTGTTTGAAGCCTCTGATGACAGGCACTCCCTTTTGCTCACTGGCGTCTCACTCTTGCTTACACCTTGACATGTTGCAAAACAAAGACTCTGTGTTCATTTTAACACATAGTTGCAAGTGTTGGGAGTATGTACTGTTTTTTTACAATAGGTTACAGTTGAAACTACATCCATAGCCAATTTTGGAAATCTAATTTTTTTTTATAATAACTTTCTGATATTTTGGACTGGTCCAAAGGCCATTCATTTGGAAAAGTGAAAAAAATGAAAAAAGAAAGGAGGAAACCAAGTTTTTTACAGTTTAAAGGAAGATCACTTGCTTTTTAATTAAGTTTGTTGTATTTTGCACTTCTAAACCTTAAGAAATTGGATTAATAGTTTCTTTATTTACTAATCCTATGAAGAGTCTTAAAACGCCTAATACTATTTTGCTTGGTTTCCTCCTATTTGTATGCACATTGAACCTTGTTACAAAATAGATGAGGTTTTTTCAGGATGAGTGTTTGCTGGGTTTTTTGTTTGTAGTTAATGGTGTCTGGATAGCATCAAATCTAAATAAAGTTATGGCTTTAATCATCTGACTCAATTTTGCATAACCACCAACAATAGATGAGCGACAATCTTAATTTTAATCTAAAAGCACATGAAAATCTGAAAAAGTTGGTTTACCTTCCATTTCTCCTCAGGAACCTAAAGCCTCAAAAACCCATGTGTGTATACAGAGGTCTTCTTCTAAAAACACTACCCTTCATAATACTTCTTACAAAATGATGCCAAAAGGAAACTAAACACAGTATGACACATGGATTTAGAGGACAAGAAAGAAATGAAAAAAAGCCTGAAGACAATCAGAGCAGAGCAGGGTTTGTACAACTCAGGGTCACATCTACTTGGAGATGAGGCTTTAATAGACCAGAAACAGTCTGCACAAACAACCTGTTTGTCCCAGCCACAAGACACCCCCAAATTTGAAATAAAGCTACCAGCTGTCTCAGCAAGATGCCATGTTGCTGTTACGTGGGGTTGATCTATGAAGTCATTTTCTTAGAATACTTACCACTAAATCCCAGTTATTTTGTTCAAGCAACGTTATAGCTTCATCAATATTTTCAATACCAGTACATGCCTAAAAATAAAAAGAAGCAGTAAACCGAATTAAAAGCATTGATCAAAATCAGGGTATTAGTACTTATAATTCAATTAATTTCAGCAGGATGACAGGAAAGGTATAGGTTTTTCCTTTCTGTTACAAAAGGGCAATCCAGAGATCTGACTTCAAGTTTTAAACATCAAACATTTAGATATAATTCCCTGTTCCACCAGAGGACTCTTGTGTAACCTTGAGCAAACCACCTAGGGAAGCAAGACCAAGTAGTTATTTGTAAAATTAGGACAATAGTGCTGTCCCATAAAGGTGTTTTGAGAATTTTACCTTCAAAACTACGAAGCACTCATACTACTTTAAAAGGGAGCATAAAGAACCTTGAAGTTCTAGCCCTGTACTCTGGCTTTACCTAGTTCAAGAAATCTAACACAATAGCATTTTTAAGGTAATATTAACCCTCACAAAACCATATTTTAAAATGAGCTTAATTCCAAACACAAGAGCACCTCTGCTCAGCAAAATCCGTGATGCAGCAACCTGCTGCCTTTTTTTGATACCCAAACCTTTTCAACTATTCAACTTCAGCAGGCAGAGCATTGCTATTCATTCTGCTACAGATTTGCTACCATTCACATTGAAGCATATCAGATATATTTTCCTAGAGGCGAAAAAAGGAAACAGTTAAGTTTCTTTCTGGAATTTATCTTTCATCCTAACGAAAGCTATGCTCTGTATTCAAACACACAAGAGGAGTTCAGACTTCTACAGGATCTGAAACATGATCGTGTTCCTTCTGCTCTACCACACAGTTATATAAAACATTTATATAAAACTGCACAAAAAAAATAAAAAACCAAACCTTTTAACAGTAATAATACAGAGGTAGACAGCAGCAGCAAACAGATCAGTTTTCCTGATTTCCTTTATGTCATAAGAGAAGGAGGCTAAGCAGACACTTTTTTCCTTCCAAGACATAAAAAGCCATCAGGTCATGTATTTCCCATGTTCTGACTCTTCTCATAATTTACAACAATGAAGACATAAAAAGAAGAAATCACAGAGAAATTCAAGGCCAATTCTCTCTTCCTAAATTCAACACTGAAAAATTCCACACTTACAAAGCACTATATGCAGTATGTCAACACAAAATGGACCCGCCTGAAGGACCACAAGGATCACAAGACGAAATTATAGAGAATTTTGCCTGCAGAGGGGAGGCAGCAGTTTCTACTGCTACACAGTGCTCTCATAACCACATTGATCCTCTCTGCAACAAGACAAAATTTCTTCCACTTCAGAGCATGCTGTGTTAATGCTGCAATTCACCCACTTCACATTGGCAGTGCTAAAACAATAGCACTTTGCTCTTCAGAAGCATCGTTTTGCCTTCTTTTCCGTTATTTCTTGCAGTTATTTCTGAAGTTAAAAATGAGACAATGCTTCAACACAATCCCCAGCAAATGCTTATGCATTTATATACACTTATGCCAGGTAGGTTTGAAGAGTACAGGGCTTGAGCTTGTCATTTCTGAAATCACAGGAGGGTTCATCCTACCATCAACCTGCCACTGGAACTGATGTCAACAGCTCTGCTGCAAAAATCTTACTTTGAGAAAAAGCTCTGCAGAAGTGACAGTCAGATTCTGTTTACATTCAAGCGAAATACACCTAATTGGGTCATTACAGAAATAGTGACTATTTCTCATTTGTCAGCCCTGAAAAATCTGTATAACCTTTTTAAGAACTACCTTGTGTTCCAACCTACAATAAGAATTTGACCAACACTGTTGTTTTCACCCCTGGGCTGTACAGATGAAGTTGAGGAGATGGTACCTACAATTCAGGATTTAAACTGGTTTTAGTTGCTCCCTCTTCTTATCATCCCTGCAGCTCTGCTGACTTGCCACTGCCCACTCGTAGCCCAAACTAACTGCAAATCAATTCAGCTCACTTTGGCATACTTTTATTTTGAGACAAACTAAACAAAATTAGCTTAGCCTTCCGCCAGAGCACACAGCGAAAGGAGTTAACTCATCACAGTGAAGGCAGAGTAATTAAACAACCAATTCACCCGTGTGTCTGCATCCTTCCTGAACCATCTTTCTGGTGATTTACAATGTAAAACAGAAGCCTGCTCTTGGTCACTTAGCAATGCAGAGTCACTGGGTAACAAGAATGGACAGGTGTAAACACCAGCTGAAAATAAAAATGATCAGAACTCGTAATAGCCAAGACAAGCAGTTTTGGTTAAAGTTTTTGCACCATTTTTACAATCTCTTTTAACAGCTGATTTTGAGGAGTTCTTAAACTAAGATTTCACTTTCCAGATGGACCATTTTTGCTAGTTGTCAATAAAACAGAAAACAAACATTTCAGAATTGCAACAGGAAAGAATGAGTGCTACTTATCCACGTAACCACAAAACAGACATTCCAGGATCTTCCTCAACACACTGTTAATATCAGAGTTGCAGCAAAGTAAGATTATCTAGAATCTTATTATATTTCACTATTTCAACATTCAGACACTACACACTACAACATACAAATCCCTGTATCAAGTCAGAAGCCATTAGTAAGACCAAAAACCCCCGGCAACCAAAAATTAAAGCTGCTTCCTTGTACCTGCATCATGTCATGCAAGCTAAATTAAAGAAAATCATCTGGTTTGCATGTCTTTGATTTTCCCTAAGAAATTAAGCACACAAGACAGGCAATCCCTCACTGGCAAGCGCAAAGTGACGTCAAAGGCTCTGTAGTGACAGATTAGTCCCAGAACAACCTGGTCTGCTCTTGCCTTTGTTTTCTTTAGGGAAACACACACAGGAAACCAGCAGGTTCTGTGAGCAACAGAATTAACAAAGTCTGGTTCCTCATGGGTTTGTCTCTCATCCCTAATTGCAAGGGCTCATTTAAGCTTTTCCTATGGCTGGCATATTTATAAGAGTTTCTTTTAATGGACTTCTTTCCATGTTACCTGGCTGTATTTTCATTAGGGTGAAATTATTATTATTTGGAATCATTTCATCAGTACAAGTCCAAGGGACACCAGGCACCTTAGGCTCTATGCCTTACCTAGTAAGACAGACTAGAATTCACAGGGTTCAATTATTTACAATACCTAAAGATTTTTTCCTCATGTTTATTCCTTTTATTCTACCCAAGCAAGAAACAAACAAACAAAAATTTAATAGGAAAAAGCAAAAAGTTGAATTTGTGCAGAAACAGAAGCGAAAAAACCCTTCAAAATACAGCACAGCAGATGAGCTCTAAAGATGCAAAAATACATCTTTGTTACTGAGCAAGTACAGTGAGGGGCTAAGGAGATTTTTTATTATTCACAGATTTTATTCAGATTTATTTTCATGAGAGACCTGCTTAACACAAGGCATTAAATATTTTAAAAGAAAATTCCTACCTGAATACTACTAAATCTTGTTTCAATCAACAACCAGCACATCCTCTAAGTCATCAAAAGATGAAAGAAACAAACCACCACGGAAAAGATAAAACCTTGAAGGCTCACTGATTTGTAAACCTTTACACATCAGAAAGAAACCAAAGAATTTTTTTTTGGAGGACAAAGGAGAAGAAAAGGTAGAACAAGTTCCTCCTCCTCCTTTTCTCTGCATTTCCTGTAAATCTAGGATATCATTTTCAGCCTTCACAGCAGCTCCAGAGACTCTGCAGTCACTTCTGTGCTTTTCCAGACCACACAAGAGAAAAATGAATGCGAAGATGAGAAAACTATTGTTGTGTACTGAATACATAATCAGATTCTGAAGATAAAGTTATTTAATGTTAAAACAACTTTCTTAGTATCCTGCTTTTCCAGGACAGGTAAGTGTTTCCACCAGGCAGATTGAGACTTGCACACAGTAACATTTCAGAGTGCTTCTCCAAATTTTTTTTCCATGTAGCTTCATTTCCCTTTAGTGATGGAGACCTTACCCTTGGAATGTTTCACAGGTAACCATTAGGGGTCCTATTCTTGCACAGGAACCTTAACCTTAATAAAAGAAGTAAAGTAGTTACTGAGGAAACAATTCAATAGGAAAGAAGTTGTGAGGGCAGACAGACTTCAAGGCATTTGAGACAAATCTAGGAGCTGCTTCCAGAAAGCTGTAATGCAGCATGACAGACCGGCTCTTCTAAATCCCTTGCAGGGTGGTCTGACCCGAGCAGCTGTAACAGCTGGATCTGGGTTTTGAGACCCTCTGTGACACCCCACCTCAACAGCACAGGCTTCAGCCCACCTCCACATCCCAGGGGAGCAGCTGCCTTCCCCATCTGGCAGCAGCTGCTTCCCCCGCACCTGCTGCAGGGATCCAGGCAGTTGTTCCACGGCGGAGCTGGAAGGGCCAACTGCTGCCCCCAGCACAGAGAGCCGGGCTGTTCCTGCGGCACGGGCTGGGGGAGAGCGCACAGCTGCCGCGACTCAAACACAGCCAGGCCACTGCTGCCGCGACAGGCAGTGGGTGGCAGCTGCTGCACAGGAGCTGCGAGCAAATGGTATTTGGCAGCAAGGCAGGATGTCTCTCACCTGTGGCACCATTCCCCTTCTCGCCAAGGCAAAATGTGGCAGGCAAGTATCCAAAAGGCCGCATTTGGCCTAACGGCAGTAGCTGGATACGGAGGACTTAGTCTCAACGTTCCTTTTGAACAATTCCATATTTCCTTTGGCTACTAACAGTAGCTATATTTTCTCCAAAAAGGGACCATCTCTAAGCTAACCCAAACTAGGCCTAGAACATTTTGTACAACAGGTTCAGGCCCATTAAAACCAGGCAGACAGACAGCTGTGAATTACACTGGGTACCACTCGCTCCTGTAACAGTCAGATAAAAAAAAAATAAATCTGTAGCTCAGTCCATCATTTCAATGTTTATCCAAAGCTACAACGCCCAAAGAAACAACTACATGAAGGCACCAAGAGATTCAACAGGATTACCTAGGAAGAAAAGCTTTCACCCTCTGGGATCTCCTACACAAGCTCAGGAAGTCAGCATTAACACACCTGCAAGTGCACAGACAGCACCCTAGGAAGTGCTTACTTTTGAAAGCACCAAACAAATTTTTATCACTACATAGATCAAGGAAACTAGAGTTAGCTCTATTCCATAAAGATATATGAGGTTTTCAAGAGAAATAAGAAATGCTGGCAAAGAACATATATTGTTAAAAATCAATTCACTATCCCTTGGGTAACTTACTCTTCAGAAGTTGAGAGAGACAAAGAGCATGGAAAATTCTTTGAGTCCAGGCCACAAACCTGCTCAGAAGGACAGCTGAATTACCCAGCTCAGCAGCTTAAAAACAACAAACCACTCAGAGCTGTTGTTAGTAGCAGTTGAGATATAGCAAATGATACTACTTATCTCCTTGCATATTTCCTCTGTAATAGAACCAAGAGTTACCTTGCTGTGTTATCCACCTCTTCATTTACAACCAGACAGTTCACAGACACACTTCAACTCCCTGGCAGGTTTTGCATATCTTCAAAGACAGGGAGTCTACAGCCTCTTTGGGCAGTTTGTTCCAGTGCTTTACCACCTTCAACTGAGAATTGTTTTTCCTTATATTTAATTATAATTTCCCAAGCTGTAACCTATATCCACTGCCTCTCACCCTCAGACTGCAACTCCACGAGAAATTTGATTCTGTATTGTCTGTTATCACCCACTGTACAGCTGGAGACAGCAACTAGATCCTCCCGAAGCCTTCTCTCCCAGGCTACACAAAGCCAGCTCCCTTAACATCACCTTTCACACAAAAATGCTCCAGCCTCCTCCCTTCCTAGGTAACCCTTCACTGGACTTGCTCTGCTTTGTCAGTGGAGTGACTGATACCGAACACAGCACTGCTGGTAGCAGTGATCTCGCCAGAACAGTGTGAAAGAATGGCCTCCCTCAGGCTCCTGGAACACTAGTGCAGCCCACTATGCGTGCACTACTACTTCTTCTAGAAAAATCCTTAATTCCCTTTCCAAGCATTCCTAACAAAAATCAGGTTGCTGGATGCAAGACTTTTAAAAAACCCATCCAACCCTGAGTTTCTTCTCTCTAGAGTCAAACATAGTACTTTGCTTCCTTTTCCTATCCATTATTAGGAGACTGGCTCAGTAATCGAGGATAATTATCAAGTCTATAAAGAACCAAGGGTAGCTCCAGATTGTACCTGCTAGAAGTCCACTCAAACCCAGAAAGATTTAGGACACTAATTCACCCATGACATATTAGTAAGTCAGAAAATTTTCTTTAAACTCAAACATGCACTGTTGCAATGGTGATTACTTCAAAGTTCCTGAAACAAAGTGTAACACTTCTTCCCCCAAAACAGGTGAAGTTAAGCCAATATGCCCAGCCAAGCAAGTAAAGGCTTTAGTACCATAGTATCAAATTTAGGATGCCTGTGTAACTCCCTTCTGGGCTATCAAGAGATGCAGCACATTCAGACACTCACAACTGAGGTTTTTTGGTACCTCAGTTCTTCTCTGGGACCAGAGTCCCACCTGGCTCAGGACCACCTCCACAGACTACACCAACTACACCCCTCTGTGGCATCCCTGCTCTTTCTAACCTTGCAACAACCCTACTGGTGTACAGAGACTGTTCTTAATATGAGTCATCCATGGTTATTAAATTAACTTTTACTTCTGTTTCAGACAAACACTTAAAAAACAACATCCAGGCATATCGACCAAGACACAGACTGAAAGGTCACCTACTGCAAGCATCTAACTGAAGAGATAAGAATGCTTCTCTGTTTTTACATAACTCAGAAGACCATCTGGTAAAAATAAAGCAGATTCACCAGCTGTTCATTTTGCAAAAACAAGCTAATTTACTTACCAGCACCAGAAATCAAGAAAAGGTTTTAGGCAAACATGCCAGGATAAAGTTTGCCCAACGCATTTCAACTCCCACACCCAACTATTTACAAGTTTCATCATTCTACTATTTGAGCATCCCCTTAAGCAAAGCAAGGCGGGGGGGNGGGGGGGGGGGGGGGGGGGAAAGGGGGGAGAAGAAAAAATAATATTTCTGAAGGTCACAGAAGACATTTCAACCTATAGCTACCAAGCAGACAGGAGTGAACTTTGCCCACGCTCCGAGATGACTGCAAGCCTTCCAAACAAAGCAAGCTGGGGACAAAGTCTAAACTGGTAGCATGAAGCTCTAACCACTTCTCAGCAGAACTAACTAACTCAGCACCACACTAACCACTTTCAAATGGATTCCAGCAGACTGTGAACTCTCTCAAGACTCTGGAGCAAATTCTGATTCCAGAATACCACGAAGGCAGATCCCTAGGAAGCCCATGAGCTGAGCCAAGACATGAAGTCAAGCTTCCCAAGCCCCATGCTAACACTCCAGTGTTTAAGCCACACACACTACATACAAATAGCAGTGGTCAAACTGAATTAAAAAACAAACCAAAAGTCAGTACCCATTAATCAGTACTCTACACTACCAAACCCATTTGTCTTTCCCGAGGACTGAAGACAGCCTTTACCCAACAACTACAAAAATGTTTTAGTTAGGATTATCCCAAAGTTTCTGTGTTTGTTTAATACTTCTATTAAGTATGTCAGTGAAGGCAAAACCCCAATATTTCCTGAATCATTTTGCCCTTACAGTATCACATAAGAAAAATTTATGGAAAAAAAAAATAATTGTATGGGCCAAACAAACACTTCCTTACTTCACATTTGCATTAATCTCCTTTCTCCTCATTGTCTCAAAAGCAGCAGAACTTTAAAAACAACTCAAGAATAAATAAAAGCCACTTTCTAGATAAGCACACAAAGGAAGAGTACTAATTCATACAAAAAAAATATTTTAGTCAGCATTCCACAAACACTCTTTTTAATTTTTTGTGAAGAACAGGACAGCAAGAAACAGACATATTCTTCAAAACCTGGAAAAGGCACTGGCATGGTTTAACTCCAGCCAGCAGCCAAGCCTCACAGAACTGCTCACTCACTGCCCCAGCAGTTGGACCAGGGAGAGAATAAGAAGGGCAAAAGTTGGAAAACGCATGGTTTGAGATAAAGACAGTTTAATAGGGAAAGCAAAAGCCACCCAAACAAGAGAAGCAAAACAAAGAAATAATTCCCTGCTTTCCATGGGCAGGCAGGTGTTCAGCCACCTCCAGGACAATGGAGCCCCACCACACGTAGTGGTTACTCGGGAAGACAAACACCATCACTCCGAAGATCCTCTCTTCCTCTTTCTTCCCCCCACTTTACATACCGAGCATGATGTCACACGGTCTGGAAAATCCCTTTGGTCAGTTTGGGCCCCCTGTCCCAGCTGTGTCTCCTCCCAACTTCCCGTGCAGCCCCAGCCCCCTTCCCAGTGTGGCAGTACAAGAAGCAGAAAAGGCCTTGGCTCTGTGCAAACCCTGCTCAGCAGTAACAAAAACATCTCCTTATTATCAACTCTGTGTTTAGCACAAATCCAAAGCACAGCCCCATAACAGCCACTGGGAAGAAAATTAACTCTACCCCAGCCAAAACCAACAGGCACCTAGAGCAGGGAAACAGAAGCACATTCAAACTCCAAGCGCAGGTCATACCAATAACACAGGCCAACAAGGACTGAAAAGAAAACAAAACAAAACACAGTTTTCTAAAGACATTAAAATTATATAAGCTTTTAAAAGCATCAGGACAAGAAAGCCTGACAGTGAGTCAGCGGGACCAAAGGAAGAAAACAGTAGAGAAGTATTCAAAGAAGGCAAGGACATATCGGAAAAGCTACATGAATTCTGTGCACTGATACCCACTACTGAGGAACTTTGGGACCATCCTGTAACACAGCTGATCTGCACAGAAAATACTCTCATCCTAAAATGTCAGCAGAGACATAGAGAACAAACCACTACATTTGTGGGAGTCCCCAGAATTTTAAAAGAACTTAAATACAAGTTTTTCACAGCAAACTCCTCTTTAAATCAGTCTTGATTAAAGGTGAAATCAACATCACATTCCCACAGGGCTGACATTAGTTTCTTGTGGTGCAAACCAGAAGGGGGTTAAGATTTCTGCAGTTCAAATTAGACTTCTGTACTAATAAGAAACAGCAGAAATTCCAATAAAGTATATAGAATAGACTTAACATGCACATGTATATGACACACTGAGGAAAAGTGAACACAGCTTTTATACAGCAAACTCACATATCACAAAACTACTCAAATGTCTCTCAAGAACTCAGTCAGCTGAAGAACACAAGACTAACTCAAGCTGACACAGTTTATTTCCAAAGTTTTACAACAAACTCTATCACCAAGCTTTCAAAATGCTGACTTCCAGAAACTAGGATGAGGCAAATCCATTGACATTCTGTTTCTTTCAGCTATTTCCTAAGGACCAGCCACTGCTGTAGAACAGACATTAGGCCAGCTGGGTCTTCGATCTGAGCTGATATGGCACCTTTGGTATTTGCTCACACAAACAACCTGACCTTTAGAAAAAAATTAATAATAGAAGTGACTCAGTTTTTCAGGTTTCAGTGTTCTTGTCTTTACAAATTGTTTCCTGCGATAAAATATGAAACCTATATAAAATAACCCAAGGGCTAACGTACTCTCTTCTAGTTTCAAAATGTCTCTTAAGAACTTCAGCTTTAATGAATTATCTTTTGAAAGCATAACTACTGCTGTGGAACAAAGACCTGCTCAACCAGTCAAACATAGAGGACCAGTAGATCACTATTTCGATAGACCAAACATGTCATGCACACACGAGGGCTTTGATTTCCTCTTTGAGCAGTTTCTTTTTACAATTGCACATTAACTAGTCAGCTCTAAAAAATGGGCTTAATTAGTAGGTATCAATCCTGCCAGTAAGCATGTCATTTCCTTTCATCCAAATAATGAGGGACGAGTAAAATGTTAGGTACTTCCCCAGGCTTTTTATTCTAGTTCTTAAAGTAGTTAAAGGAAAGGACTCATCTAATGGCTGCCCCACATATGCACAAATTTATTCACTGACTAGAAAAATATGAAATCCTAGCAAAGATGTGCCATGAAGCTCCTTTAAAAAGCTAACTTTTGCTTCCAGTATGGAAGTGTATGAAAACTAGGCTTGCTATGGTAACTGAACCATAAGAACAGCCCAAATAGAGAGGAAAACTCTACCCTTTCAGGCTTTCCAGCTCCAATACAATATTCTCAAGATGGGAGTCTCAAGGCCCCTTAAGACACATAGCAAATGGCTCAAATGCTCATCCTCTCTCACACCTACTTCCACACAAAAATATCAACTAAGTAAGTGTAAAGTTTACTGTAAATGATCCTTGCTTACCAAGATATATTAGCCATGTGGTATTTTCAATATGACAAATAATTTTCATATTATCTTTCAATGAAAGCCCATTCCTAGCCTTTGGGAGTACATATAATTAATAATTTCAATATTATAATTAGTATTGGTTGTCATGGCATTTGAAAAAGGATCCTACAGCTACCACCTCTCAATCTGTTTCAGTGACCTACTAACCCAAATACCTATATGAATGGGCTGATGGAAATGGTGACATGATTACTATGATGTGAAGAGTCTTTTCAAGGTAATTGAATGAAAAAACCAGAATAAACCTCCTTCTAAAGACAAACTGGTGCTCCAGCGGTAAATTATTTAGGTTCCTACAGAAGGAGTGTAATGCACACAAATCACAGTATCCTCTTTCTTCTCTCTAAATGCCAGTTAGTATTTCTAATTAACTATCTGCTGCCTTACATAGCAGAAATTAACTGGCTTTTCCATGAAGAGCTATCAGTGGGAATATCCAAGTTATGTTTCTAAAAGGACACCACTCTTACTCCAACTTCTTATTTGTGACTCTGGAACCCACTTCACCTTCAGTTTAAAGGCCAGTAAATCAAATTAGCCTTGTTCTGATGAACCTGAACTTTGGGATGACAACTGAGCCCAAACATATCTAAAGAAATTAAACTCCAAAAACCCACAAAGAATAAATTAATAGAAGTGATGGCAGAAGTGATTGGTGGCAAACAATGAAAATGGCAATAACCAAGCTAGAACACCCCAAGCATGCAGTATGTTTTTATCATGTCTCTTGGCCCAAAGGCCATTTACAGCAAACAAAACCAATTGTGTTCCAAACCAAGAGGTCCAGCTACCAGTTCCAAAGGTGTTACTGACTGTGAAACGCACAAAATTATAATGTGATAAAATCCAACAAGGATTAAAACGAATTCTAATCAAAATGCAAATTAACAGGCCTCCTAAGTATGAACTTCAACATCCTACAGTGTCCTAAAGGCCTCTTTTTTAACACTGAAAAACAGTCCTGTTATCTATTTTAAAATTTAGCTAAAGATACAGTAACCTATATCCACTGAAACAGGTCAGCTGAAGCAGTGATGAGCATCTGGGCACCTGACTGTTAGAAACCCAGCAGAGTCCACTTTTAACCAAAGATAGCCAGTAGGAGGGTATGAGTAAACAAACCTGTCTATCCCAAACCCTGATTTCCAATCTCTAGAGTACTGGATTTCCTTCCAGCTGCTCTGGAGAGAGCTGCAGAGCTTGGTTCAGCACCCTTTGCACTCTATGGTCTACAGAGAGGCCACACAAAAGAGGGCTTTGGTTTGAGCAAGACTGATGTTTTAAGCTCAGACAGATCTGAACAAAATGTACACCAAGATATTTAGTGAGACCTTCTGGTGAAAAGGTAGGCCTCCAAGAACTTTAAATCTTTGGAAAGTGTCCTCCAGCTTATGTTTAAACTCTGACTGGAACGCTCTTCAGCACCTATCTTTTGTTGAGGACCTTGTTCCAAATTCCCAAACACTCCACTGAAAGCCTGCAAAGAAAGCAAGAACAGCCCTTTCTGCCCCAGTGCCTTAATGACAAAACATGTCCTTTTCTTTCAGAAATCTGTATTAAGGACATCAACTTTGAGACCAGTTCAGAACCCACAGTGAGTAGTTTATCCTTACAGAAATGTTTGAAACACTTTCCAGTCCCCACTATAAGTCACACGCCAGGGCCAGAATCAAGGGTACTGACTTGAAGCTACTCCTGTATCTGCCTACCTTTTCCACCCATCAAATCTTTACACTAGCAATAACTTAAAATGCAGAAAACCTGAGCCACCATGCCAACACACACAGAAGAAAGCAAAGCTCACTTAGCACCCTTAAAATATAAGAACACACATATAAATTCTGCACACAGACTGTTAGGCAGTGAAAACTGCGTGCACAACTGAGATAATCTTCTACAGGGATGAAGCAGACAGGAACAAAAAAAAAACCAAACCAAACCAAAACCAAACAAAAAACTTTATCTTGTCAGTTATTTAACAGCACAGTGTTAAGCTCCAGGTGAAAAGATTCTCCAGTTTCTTTAATTTTCACCATTCCAGAAGGAAACAAGTAGACTGAATTACAATTAAATATTCAGAAACAAACAAAACAAAAAATAATAAACTGATGTATCACTGTCATGGTCAATTTTATAATTTAAAACACAATCATTTAGCACGCTTTCTCACTTTTCTGCAACTGATGGTAATGAGGTTCTTCCTTCCCAATTCCCCCTTGCTCCTCCCACAAACCTGTTTTTTTGAAAGAGATTGACACAAAGTTGAAGTTTAAAAAAAAAAAAGACATTTTTATACACAAGTGTGTGAATCACATCAAAGTAGTCTATTACCCAGTTTAAAACAAAATTTGGAAAAGCGAAAAAAAAAGCACATACCTTGATTTCACAATGAACACAGACGAAAGAGGGGAAAAAAAACCTACTCGAAATCCATTGTCTCAATGAAAACAAGGACTTTTGAGTTCTGCCATTTCACTCTGAAATCCCCCCACCCTGACCACATCCTAAGCTACTTATTTATTTGGTCAATGAAAAATTGACCAACTCTTTGAAAAATTTCCTCCTGAAGCTCCATGTGCCAGATACTCTTGTAACACATGGACACACAGGAGCTGGCAACTCCCACAATACTGCAACCCTTAGGCCCACCCTACATCTAGAATTGTTGTGAGGACAACCACACAGCATGGATAAAGCGGTCCTACAGGTGGACATAACTTATAAGGACAAAAAGATATTCTTGTTAATTTTAGTTCCAATCCTAAGTGAAGTTGTAACAACAAAAGCAAAAGTGCTAGCGTGCAAAAACATCTGACACTTCTGCCAATACTCAAACCTTGGGAATGAAAACCAGTTTATGCCAATTAAATGCAGCTCTGTGCAACTCAATTTTACAATTTAAAATGAAAAAAAAAAAATCTGTTTTTTTAATAGCGCAAAGTAGACCCCAAATCGCAAGAGATCATGAGTATATTTGTACCATCTGAGTACCTGGGTACCCCACTGAAGATGGAAGAACACTTTGCAGTTAAACACAACAGACAACAGAAGAACAGTTGTTAAAAACTTGGTAAAAATGATATGCCCTTATTTCCCCCAGTATGTGAAGTATGTTGCAGCATCACTCTTTTACCAATTCACATGCAGCTACCTTTTTGAAGAATTTATGCTACAAACACAAGCTGTTGTGTTTTTTCCTATGGAGTTTTTCCTTTATGCCAATGACACTTTGTGGAGAAGTTCTGAATTGCATTTAGCAAAAAAGCTAAAACTTGTTTGTGTGCTGAAATCCACATCAGCTACTTCCACAGAAAACAATCACCCTACTCATGTACAAAGCACAGCTTCTGCATAATCTTTCCTAAGTGTGGGCCTAAGAAGGAAAAGTTAGGCAGGTTGCTTATACAGCCCACATGCATGAATACGCATTTTGTGCTCCCTGGGTAGCACACAGTAGCCTCATTAAAAAGGAGAGGAAAAGAAAATAATTATAAACCACACAGAACAGGCTCAAATTGTTTTGAGACATTACGAAAAAATATTTTGGTAGATCACTCACTGTGTTTTATGCTATACTTTAAATATTTCTTAAAATTCCATGGATTTATGTATGTGTGTATATATATCTCTACAAAATACTTTTTTTAAAGTATTTCTCTTTAGTACCTCCAAATGCAGAAATAACCTATTACTACAACCAGAGCTAAAAAGAAAAAAACAAATGCAATACAAGTTCCTGCTCTAGCTGAAACCCAAGGCAAAATCCCTAATGACTTTGGAAGATACAAAATAAACCCATGAAAGCTTCAGAAAAGCATCGAGCATCAGCATCATTATGATTTCACTGTTTTTTGGGTTTTTTTATGGGGAGAGAAAACCCTTTCAACCTTTAGAAATTTAAAGACCATGACTCTGTCTCCCTTAAATATAACTTGGGAAAGGTGAGGGTGAAATAGTGATGGAAGTTCCCCTCCCAATTTAATTCACCAAAGATTAGCTGAACTAAACTACAAAGAATTGCTTTTGAAATTTGCACTGTGTGCAACATTCTTCAACAAGATACCTCACATAAACATAGAAGATGGCAGCAGAACTCTGAGAAACATATTTATTAATTAAAAGGTACAGAAAACAGAGAAGGGAAATCATGCAGAATTACTTTGCACATAATGTTTTCTTTTCCATTTTAAATTCTTAGTGAATGGGTTGCAAATTCCACCAAGTATTTAAAAGACCCAAAAACCTTTACTGTTTTGTAACAGTCTAAAGATACAAGGCCTAATAATGACTGACATTGTCCTTTACTAATCTGAAGCTTTAACAGCATGACAACTAACAGTTCAGTGCTTCAAAATCAGGCAGACACTTGATATTACCTTTAAAAAGAAATACAATGAAACAGAAAAACAAAGCTGTCTGCTGAAATACAAGAGGAAAAGGTTTGGGTTCTTTTTAAGAAGGATCAGTATATGATAAAATATTTCCTGTGCCCCAGGTTCAGACACATTATGTCATCCACCCTTGATCTAAAACTGGTTTCTGTGACTCCACCACCCACCTGCAAGTTTGCAACGATACTTACTTGTCTTCGTGGTACCAAACACTGCAGTTGCTCTTATACTTTTATTAATGGCTTCAAAATCCAAGCACAACAATACTGCAAAATAGTATAAAACACTTGGAAAGTGTAAATCTGTATTGAAAATTCTATTAAATAAATAATCTTTTCTTCACCAGCCACTAACTTCATCATCTGGGATTCCTGATTGTAAGCTCACGTAATAACGTGGGATTCCATAAGAATCTGTTCCCACTGGTACGAATGCAGAATTGGGGTCCCAGTTTCCTTTACACAGTGTGTTGTTCCAGGAAAAACTCCTTTATGAAATCCCAGCCTTAAAATTGGGATGTCATCCCTTATATACACAAAAGCATCTCCAAGCACAACAAAGTAGTATCAATATAGTCACATTTGTTAAGCATTTTAATGAATATGGGTGTAAGATACTGGGGTACAGAAAGGGCTGACAGTTCCCTGTTATCAGCTGGGAACTCCATGTGTTACATCAGTGAGATACCGGATACCTTTTGCAACAGAGGAATTACATAATGCACACTACAGTCACCTGTAGCTTCAAAGAAACACACATGCAGAGTGAATGGAGGGATTACTTTTTTTCCTTTTTAACTAAATGAAATAGTTTCACTGCTAACAGGTGGAATACAGTCTTTAAGAAGCTGAACATACAGATAGCAGTTTTACAAATCAATCCAAGAATACCCAGGAGCCTATCCACGTAAGAACAACCACTGCAAATGGACAGAGCTTTAAAAAAAACCCATGGATTGAAAAGCAAATATTAAAAAAATATATTCAAATATTATCTAATTCCCTTCCAAGATGTGTTTGGCTCCCCCCACTATTTCAAATGTAGGTATCCTCCACTTTTTTGTTTACTTGGTCTTAGAAAAACGATATAAAACCAAGCAATATTATGAAGCAATATACGCTCCTAAACACATCACTTTTACTTACAGATATACTTTATTCTGGGGATAAGAATTAGAAGTCTGAAGTTAAATTACAACCCTTTTGTAGAGAGAAGGAAACGTAACAAACAACTTTGAAGAGCATATTCGTCCCTTCTACACAAACACGTTGTTGTTTGGAATGGGGTGGGAAGAGTTTCACCGTCATCACAACAGTCATAGGCTGAGGCAACCATGAAGTTTAGTGTTGATGCTGGAATGGAAACACCTCTGTTCAGCACTAATCTGTAGCACCAGCAAGTGATTCACTTGTGACAAATCATGAGGACTGGTGAGTTTTGTATCCTCCCTGGCATTTGCCTCTTCCAAGTGAGTTGCCTCACAGCTGTCCCAGGGCCTGGGTGGTTGCAGAGGGTAGGAACAAGCAAAGTGGATGAAAAAGCTTTTTTTTATTAATTAAAAACTGAAACTCTCTAAGTTAGAGAAGACATTTTGTTCACGCACCTTGAGAGAAGAGGGCACACGCTCCCCATTTCTGACAAACAAAAAAGAAGGAAAGCGAGAGCGGAGGCTTCAGAGGGTGGGTTTCACACCCACCACCCCGGACCTCCCCACAAAGAACAAGCAGCACAGCAACGAGGAGAAAGAGAAAAGCAGCGAGAGGCCACGGCTGTGTGGCGGCGGCTTGAAATTTACCTGGAAATCAGCCAATATCATTTCTCGGTCCATGTTGGACGCCATTGCAGCCAGCTGCGTCCCGGCTCTGCTCGGACCCGCGCACCTGGAGCCGCTGCCGCGGGGAGGACGGGGCAGGGTGGGAGCTCAGGAGCTCATGGAGGCGCCGCGCTGCGCTCGGGCTCCCGCGGCGCCCCCGGGCTACCCCTCCCGGGGCCGAGGAGGGGAGGAGGCAGGAGAGCGGCGGGCCGGGCGCGGGGCCGGGAGCGGGCAGCGCTGCCTCAGCCGCTGGCCCGGGAAGGAGGAGGAGG